>JASVEL010001251.1:0-90593 GCA_032618575.1 Nicotiana noctiflora | reverse complement strand
GGTTGCCTTAACCTGCCGACAGCACGATTTCATCTTCAGTATTATTTATTATTGTTACTCATCGAGTTGAAATATACTCACCCCACCTCACTTTCTATGCCCGATAGCTGAGATATCAGAATGGCGGATCCTGTTCACTTACGTAGATTAGCGTAGCTCGCAACCTGGTGTAGCTTGTTTTCTCCTTCTTTACCATCTTGTGGATTTCCTATTTGCCTAGACTTGGTTGTATTAGGATGTTATTCTGTAGAGGTCTCGTGACACCACGATATGTTTGGGACCGTATTTTTGTATGTTTTACGTTTCGGTTATCACCTGTTATGACTAACTACCGTTTAAGTTTAATTTATTTAACGTTTGGCTGGTCGAGTGACAATATGGTCGGGCTTGCCTAGCATCGTGTTAGCGCCATCACGACCTGTGGTTTGGGTCGTGACGATGTTGGTATCGTAGCCCAGGTTAACAGAGTCTCGCGAGTCATGAGCCGGTTGGCAGTGTCTCGTGGATCGGCGGGACGCTCAGTACTTATCCTCGGAGGCTGCAAACCTTTTAGAAAAGTTTCAATTTTGAATTCTTGTCGTACGATTACTTTTGACTTCGAATCGAACTTTGACGTATTCTATTCTCTCGCACATGGCGAGAACTCGATCATCCTGACGTGGAGGACGATCACCACTACCACCTACTAGAGGCCGAGTGACGCGGCCGTGGTCGTGGCGAGTTAGCAACGGTACTGACAAGGCAGCAAACCCATTGTCTCACGTTGGCAGAGGTGCCAAGAAGACTAAAGATCTGCACCGCCTGGCTCATTGTTATTCCGAGCTCACAGGAGACCTCCAGCTCGATACTAGCAACATGACCGCCTGAAGCACAAAGTGTTTCAGCTATTGTCGCAGCAGCTCAGACGGGGATCGGGGCGGTCATCGTACCTGCGAAGACGCACTTCCAGCCAAGCCAGGCACAGGCTTACGTGACACCGTGAGGCTCCTCCGCGTCAGCTTCGTGCTCATCTTACCCAACAGACGATTCAGGTGGACAGGGTCCCACGACGATGCATGACGATGAGCAGGCCGTTTCGAGAGGTTCACCAGTTATCTCCTCCAAGTTGTTCATCGGTGTCTCCGGCAGGACGCCCTGGGTTTTCTAGATGTTGTCGTCGGATGCTTCGCACCATGCAGTGATATTGGAGTCCAGGCGGTGTATTTTTCATTACCTTTCAGCTGTGGACCACCACCGCTGGTGAGGCTTATGAGCACGAAGAAAGCAGCCCTGAGCAAAGACCACTATCACGGCCGAGAGTTCTCCACTATGTTCTCGGAGAAATGGGTGCCCCGATCTCAGAGAGGAGACGCAGCAGCAGCTTCGGAGGTCTCCGCTCGTGGGGACACTGTCAGGGTCGTAGTATGAGATCGGTTTACGCAGTTGTCCGTGATATGCACCGTGGTTGGTTCATTCCGACGGAGAGAGGATTACTTCGTGGACTGCCTCATTTATCCCATTCGTATTCGCACGACCCGAGCAGGTTTTGAGCCGCAACATTTGAGCGACGCTCGTGGATATTGCTCGCGATATCGGAGACAGCATCGTCGTAGGGAGCGGATGAGCAGGAGGCCAAGAGGCCTCGGCGAGTGCTTGGTTTCCGCACGGCATCTACACGCAAGGCCGTAGGTCCACAGAGCGGAGGCCGCTTCTTTCGTGTCTTCGTAGTCGGTCGCCGCATTGCCGTCGCATTGTCACCCAGGACAGGGTTATCGTGTCCGCACCGCAGCCGCCCATCTCTCACAGTCATGCTACCAGTAGTTCTTCTACAGTGCCCCATCCGCCGTGTTCATCTCGGCCTAGTTCATCACCCGGCCACCCAGCCACCGGAGGTCCTTATCGCTCTCCAGGACTCAAAGACCGGGGAGTCATACGAAAGGCGGAGAGTTTGGGCACCACCGTAGGGAGTGTCCCCGCCTTGTTTCCGGATCTTATGTCGGCAGGGGCAGCCCTCGTCATCCGGTCCTTCTACTCAAGACCCGCCCGCCAGCAGGGGTGAGGGTCAGACACCTAGGGGTCGCTCTCGCGGGGGAGGCCGTCAAGCGGACATGCTAGATGCTATGTTGTGTTGCATCGATCCGGGTCGTCGTTCTCGATGTCATTACATGTGTATTATTTCACCGCTACGCAAATGCCCCGCATTGTTTGATCCCTAGCCCTACTTATTCTTATGTGTCTACATATTTTGCTCCTCATTCGGGCACGACCCGAGGGAGTCTTGAGCTGCCAGTGCATGTATCTACCCCGTAGGGGATACTATTGTTATGGACCACGTATACCGGTCCCGCTTGGTCACTATCGGAGGTCCGGAGACCTCGAGTAGACCGTTGCTTCTCAAAGATGATTGATTTTGATGTTATATCGGGCATGGACCAAGTTATCTCTCGTCATGCTATTCTCGACTCGTTATGCTAAGATGCCACTTTGGCTATGCCGGGTATTCAGAGTATCGAGTGGCGAGGCATGACCGAGTATGTACCTAGCAGGGTAATATCTTTCCTCAAGGCCCAACGAATGGTCGGGAAGGGATGTCTCTCTTATTTAGCATTTGTGCGGAGGTCGAGGCCCAGACTTCCAGTATTGATTCTGTTACCATTTTGCGAGACTTTCCTGATGTGTTTCCCTCAGACCTGCCGGGCATGCCACCGGACAGGGATATTGATTTTGGTATCGATTTGGTGCCAGACACTCAGCCTATTTCTATTCCCCCGTATCGTATGGCACCAGCTGAGTTGAAGGAATTGAAGGAGCAGCTCCAGGAACTCCTAGATAAGGGGTTCATTCGGCCGAGTGTGTCGCCGTGGGGTGCACCGGTCCTGTTTGTTAAGAAGAAGGACGGATCTATGAGGATGTGTATTGACTATAGGCAGCTAAACAAAGTAACAATGAAGAATAAGTATCCTCCGCCTCGTATTGATGATTTATTTGATCAGCTCCAGGGAGCTAGGGTGTTCTCGAAGATTGATCTTCGTTCAGGCTATCATCAGCTGAAGATCAGGGACTCGGATATTATGAAGACTGCATTCAGGACCCGATACGGTCATTATGAGTTCCTTGTGATGTCGTTTGGGCTGACCAACGCCCCAACAGCATTTATGCATCTGATGAACAGCGTGTTCATGCCTTATTTGGATTCATTTGTGATCGTGTTCATTGATGACATTCTAGTCTACTCCCATAGTCGGGAGGAGCATGCTCATCATTTGAGTATTGTGTTGCAGAGATTGAGGGAGGAGAAGCTATATGCTAAGTTCTCCAAACGTGAGTTCTGGCTTGAGTCCGTGGAATTCTTAGGGCACGGTGTCCTCGTGATGGTATTCGGTAGATCCGAGGGCGGTCGAGGCAATGTCAGAGTTGGCCCGCACCGACCTCGGCCATCTGCAGATCCATAGCTGATCCTGACGTGCAGTACTATCGCCGATTCGTTCGGTGGATTCTCTCTATTGCTTCACCCTTGACTAGATTGACTCGAAAGGGTGCCCTTTCTTACGGTCCGAGGAGTGCGAGGAGAGATTTCGTAAGCTCAAGACAGCATCGACCACAGCACTCAGTCTTGATTCTCCACCGACGCTTGATTCTTATATCTGTATATCGTGATGCCTCAGAGTTGGCATTGGATGTGTGTGATGCAGGAGGGTAGGGTCACTGCTTATGTTTCTCGTCAGTTGAAGCAGAACTACCCTGTTCATTATTTGGAGCTAGCAGCCATAGTTCATGCTTTCAAGATTTGGAGGCATTACCCGTATGGTGTCTCCCGTGAGGTGTTCACTGGATCATCGCAGCTTTCAACGACTTATTCGGCATGGAATGACCTTAATTTGAGACAATGGAGGTGGTTGGAGTTGCTTAAGGATTATGACATCACTATTTTGTTCATCCGGGGAAGGCCAATGTGGTGGCCGATGCCTTGAGTCCGAAGGCGGTTAGCATGGGCAGCTTAGCTTTCATCCCAGCAGTTGGGGAGAGGCCATTTGCTTAGGATGTTCAGGCCCTAGCCAATCGGCTAGTGAGATTAGATATTTTGGAGTCGAGTCGGGTGTTGGCTTGTGTTGTTTCTCGATCTTCCTTACATGATCACATCAGGGAGCGACAGTATGATGACCCACATTTGCTTGTCCTTAAGGACAAAGTGCAGCATAATGATGTTAGAGATGTGACTATCGACAATGATGGTGTTTTGAGGATGCAAGGTCGTATATGTGTGCCCAATGTTGATGGTTTGCGGGAGTTGATACTTGAAGAGGCACACGGTTCGCGGTACTCTATTCACCCAGTGCCGCAAAGATGTACCAAGACTTGAGACAAGACTACTAGTGGAGGAGAACGAAGATGGATATTGTTAGCATGAAGCAAGTTGCCTCAATCGCCAGCAGTGCAGCTACGCAGCATCGCAGACCGGCGTGTTCTTCGACGTACGGTTATTCCCCGAGTGGAAACGGAGAGGATCACCATGGATTTTAGTCATCGGGCTTCCTCGGACAGCGAGGAAGTTTGATTTCGTATGGGTGATTGTTGATCGGCCGACTAAGTCCGCACATTTCATCCCCGTTAGTACTACTTACTCATCGGAGCGTTTGAGGAGTGATCTTTATTCGGGAGATTGTCGGTTGTATGGGGTCCCAGTGTCTATTATATCTGACAGAGGCACTCAGTCCACTTCTCAATTTTGGAGAGCATTTCAGCGAGAGATGGGTACGAGGGTTGAGTTGAGTACAGCATTTCACCCCCAGACAGACGGGCAGTCCGAGCGTACTATTCAGATCCTGGAAGATATGTTGCGAGCATGTGTGATTGACTTTGGTGGTTCGTGGGATGAATTCTTACCACTTGCTGAGTTTGCCTACAACAACAGCACCACTGTCGAGTATTCGGACGGCCCCGCACGAGTGCATTGTACGGCGACGACGTGTAGATCTCCGTCTGATGGCTCGAGCTCTGGGCAGAGGATAGATTGTTAGTGGACCGAGTTAGTTCAGATGCTCCGGATAGAGCAAAGTTGATCCGAGAGAGGCTTCGCATAGCACACATTCTCGCCGTAAGAGTTATGCAGACCGTAGGGTTCGAGAGTTGTCTTTCATGGTCGGTGAGAGGTATTGCTCGAGGTTTCACCCACGAGCGGTGTCACGAGGTTCGGGGAAAGCGAAGTTGAGTCCTGCATATTGGCCCTTTTGAGATACTCGGGAGAGAGTGGAGAGGTGGCATACGAGTTAGCCTTGCCACCCAACTTATCCAGCCGTTCATCCAGCATTCCGTGTGTCTATGCTCCGGAAGTACATCCGAGATCCGTCCCATGTATTAGTCTTCAGTACCCATTCAACTTGACGGTGATCTATCCTACGATGTGGAGCTATCGCTATTTTGGGTCGCCAAGTAAGCGAAGTTGAGGTCGAGGGAGATTGCATCGGCTAAGGTTCAAAGGAGAGGTCGACCCGTAGAGTGAGGCTACTTGGGAGGTCGAGCGGAGATGCGGAGCGAGATATCCTCAATTGTTCGAGACTTCGATGTATGTTAGACTCCGCTCGAGGACGAGCGTTTTCTAAGTTGGGGAGAAGGTGATGACCCGGCTCGTCATCACGGGAATTACCACCCCGATATGTTGTAAATACATCTTTTATGATTTTATATCAGTGTTAGAGTCTATCGGGTGAGTTAGGAGTGAATTGGATCGAAAATGAGGCATATAGCCTTTTTGAAGGAGACTTGAATAAGGAAAGTCAACCCGGAGTTGACTATTTGGTTAGAGGGCTCGGAATCGGATTCTGATTAGTTTCGAGGGATCATTTTATGACTTAGGAGAGCAATCGGAATTGAATTTGGAGGTCCGGAGTAGTTTTAGGCTTGAATTGGCTAAGGTTGAATTTTGGCGAAATCCGATCGATAGGTGAGATTTTGATCCGGGAGTCGGAATGGAATTCCGACAGTTGCAGTAGCTTCATTAGGTGATTTTGGATGTGCCTGCAAAATTTCAGGTCATTCGGACGTCGTTTGGTCGGGTTTTTCATCGAATGTGTAATTTGGAAAGTTTTAAGAAATTTAGGCTTGAATCCGTGTGTAATTGGTGATTTTGATGTTTAGGATGGTGTTTTTATGATTGGAACAAGTTCGTATCGTGTTTTGGGGTATGTTGGTGGTTTTCGTTGGGGTCCCGGGGTCCTCGGGATGAATTCGGGGGTCCAAACGGACCATTTTGTGCCAAATGCACTGCTGGATTGCTGTCATAAACGCAGCAGGCATTTGCTCTCCGCGATCGCGGGGAGGGGGATGCGATCGCGTAGAGCTGGAGGCTAGGGCATCGCGATCGCAGGGTAACAGGTCGCGATCGCGTAGAATTATACGGGTGCACATTGCGATCGCAGGACCATCTATGCGATCGCGTATAAGAGAAATGGGTCCAGGGAAAAATGTGCTACGCGATCGCAGGAATAAGGACGCGATCGCGTGAAGCCGGGAGATTGTGCATCGCGATCGCGTGAGGGAAGTCGCGATCGCGTGAGGCCGAGTTTTTGACCATCGCGATCGCGTGAAGCGAGTCGCGATCGCGTAGAAGAAGAAGTTCTGGCAGTGAATTTAATCCAGAAATAGAGAGTTACGGGTTTCATTCATGAACCCTCCATGTTTGAGTTCTAGAGAGAGAAACTCACGGGAATTGCTGGTAATTCATCGGGGATTCGTTGGAGGTAAGTTTTGTGGCTTAATTACATCATTTTAACATGAAATCATGGGTTAAATTTCTGTAAATGGAAGATTAAAGGTGGGTTTGAGCCCTAGGCCTAAATTAAAGAAAAACACTGATTTGAGTGGGCAAACGGAGTCCGATTTTGGTAAATTTTATATGCCTAGACTCGTATCGAGATGAGGATTCCGAATATGTGATTTTTGTAATTTTTCGACAAGTGTACCAAAAGTCGGGTTTTGACAACTTGTGGGTTTTGAAATAAATTGGGTTATTTCGAATGAATTTCGTGAAATTAGCTGGTATATTGATGCATTCTCTATGATTTTGAGCAGATTTGGCACCCGAGGAGATTGATTTGCGAGGCAAGCGCAAGGCGGATTGAAGCTTCTACCGGTTCGAGGTGAGTGGTAGTAGTAAACAATGTACTGAGGGTTTGAAACCCCGTTCTAGCACTTCACAGTGCTATATTGAGATGAGACACACGTTCTATGACGGGCGTGGTGACATTGTGATTGGGGGTTCGGACTTAGTCCTTCCCGGCTAATAGAATACTGTGTTGTATGACTGTTACTGAGATTATAACCGTACAATTGGGCTAATAGCCATGTTTGGGGCCTTGTGCCGATCTGTAGAGCATTAGGGAACCCATAAAGCTAGGTGACCCTTATATCATGTTGGAAACATACACTCAGCCATAGCTCTAGCTGTATAGCATAATATGAGCCCGCACTAGATAGGTACATTGAGAGAGATTATCTAGGGGTGAATTCCGTTCTAGTTGAGTGGGCCCGAAAGGCCAAGTCTATATTGATCGAGACAGGGTCTAGGACCCACCGTGATATATTATATCGGGCCCGAGAGGCCAAGCACATATTGACTCGGATAGGGTCGAGGACCCATTACGAGGTATTATATACATATACCTATATTGGATCGGATGCACGCCGCAGCAGATATATATATAATCGGATCGCACGCCGCAGTGATATACATGTAACATACATGCGGGACGGATCGCACACCGCGCATATATCGCGCTCGGTCTGCAGGAGCCCTTCGAGTCCGAGTTCCGCACACATTCCGTCGAGCGCTCGGTATATTATGGGATCGGACGCACGCCGCAGCAGGTATAATTATATATGTATATATATCGGGTCGGATTGCGACGCCGCAGCTGATATATGGTGGATCTGGCTGCACGTCATAGCACCATAGCGCTGGGGCCTGGGAGAGCCCCTCCGAAGTCCGTATACACCCTCAGTCGAGCGCCGTCGACGTTAACTGGAGCGTGGTCGCGCGCCGCAGCGATATATGTAATGGAGCGGGCTGCACGCCGCAGGATTATACTTAATCATACCCTACTATCTACTTAAATACTTATACATTATAGACATAAGTATGTGTCTTTATATGTTGAGATGGCCGTACACCGTAGGGGTACGAGTGAGGGTCGGTTCAGTGTGGAATCTTGTAAAGATAAACATAGATTGGAGATCAGAGTACTTACTATAGTGATGACGTACCTGTGAGGGTTGCCTTAGAACTGCTAAGTGATAGCACAAGATTTCTTACCTTTAGTTATTATTTATTATTGTTACTCACTGAGTTGAAATATACTCACCCCACTCCCCTGCACTTTCTGTGCAGATTCACAGGTGCCCGAGAGCAATTGAGACATTATAGCTGCTGATCCTTGTCTACTTTGCGGAGATTACGAGGTAGCTGCCAGCGTCCGCATAGCTTGTTTTCTCCTTCTTTATCATCTTGTTGATTTCCTATTTGCCTAGACTTGATTGTATTAGGATGCTATTCTGTAGAGGCTCAGTCTCGTGACACCACGATATGTTTGGGACCGTATTTTGTATGTTTTACGTTTCGGTTATCACCTGTTATGATTAACTACTGTTTAAGTTTAATTTATTTAACGTTTGGCTGGTTTAAGGGATAATATGGTCGGGCTTGCCTAGCATTGTGTTGGGCGCCATCACGACCAGGGTTTGGGTCGTGACAAGAGCAAAAAAACAAACCCTAGAGCTGCACTACAACCCACAGCCGCCCAAGCCATCTCTTCTTCATCAACAAGAGCAAAAACAAAAATAACCTAGAAAAAACACTAGCAGAAATAAACTACCCAGCCGCCTCTGCTACTTCATTCACCGGTAGCCGCCCGCCGCCTCTGCTTCTTCTCTCCATCTCCATTAGCGCCGCCGACCAAGCAGACCCTTGGAGAGAGAGACGCCGGCCCCCCTATCTCCACGCCAGAACAGAAGTCGCCGCCGCCAGACCTCTAAGCCAAGCCGCCGCTGCCTCATCTTCAAGCCAGCCGCAAAACACCCCATATCCTTCACCGGCGATCTCCAAAACATCATCAGCTGCCACCCTAACAGGACCCTAACGGCCAGAGCAGTAGACTCGCTGTCTCCATCCCGTCGACTCGCCGTCTCGCCTCATCTCCTCCTAGCCGCAACCAGAGCTGCCGCTGCCCAGCTCTTCTTCTCACCAAAATAGCCGCTCAAGAACACACAAAAATCCACTTCTGCTTCTTTTTAATTTCGAGTTTGAGACCACTTTCGGACAGAAATAATGGCGAGAAAGAGCTAACAAGAATCAAAGAATTGTTTCTTCATTTCAATTTTGAATTCTTTTTTTAAGACTTGGATTTCGAATATAGAAGTTGCTTGAATCGAGTCTATTCTTAGCTGTTTGGTTATTTGTTCGAGGCCCGATTGATCGAGTTGCCGATTCGAGATTCACCATTGGTTCGCGGTACCAGTTCAATCTCTGTTGCTGCTGTATTTTTGCAACCAGATTCGGTAGATTCGAGGTGTTATTCTTGCACTCTCGATTAATCGAAAAGTTTCGCGCGATAAGGTTCTATACCTCAATCCTTTACTCGTTTTAGTGTTAACTATCTGCTTATTGGTTTGATTTTGTGACTCGTTATTTATGATTTTGAATGTGCCCGCTCATATGTTTGCTTGAATTGATTGGAGTGAATTGGAATCGCATATTTAGTTATACAAATCGTATGCTTGCTTTGAATTGGAAAATGAAACAGTCTTTTTGTTGAATTTAAAAGAATAGTTTCGGAAGAAGTGGTTTAAAATAGCAATTGGATCTAACAGTTGTGGAATGAGGCAAAAACAGAAGTTGTTTAATGTTCTTAATTTCTCATTTAGGTAGATTTGTCACCAATTTAACGTTAGAAGCATGCTTTAGGTCGACATCACTTATGTAGGCAAGTTCTAAGATTTTCGTTGATTCGAGGCGAGAGGTCATTCCCGTAGTTGAATTTATTTGAGAAATGTCTCGCGAAGTTTGTATATATTATTATCCGGGGTATGCCCAGAAGAACTATGTAAATATTTGGAGGCCGTGACAAGCTTGCGAAGGAGGCATAGTGTAGTATTTTATTCTTATTTATATTCTTATTTTTCTTTTATTAGGTGGGGACGACCTCGAGCCTCTTGTGTGTTTATTCTATTGTTTGTGTGTTTTACCTCAATTAGAATGTTTTGAAAGCCAATCTGATCAAGTACGCAACCGTACTAGTTACGGGATTTGGGGAGTGCCTAACACCTTCTCCCCGAGTCAAATGAACCCCCTTACCCGAATCTCTGGTGCAGACTTAGTTTTGGAGTCTAAAGTGTTTTAAAGGAAAATCATTTTAAAAACGGTGGCCTGGCACACCGAAATCAATGTCAGGTGGCGACTCTGAGTTAATTCCTTTTAAACACAAATTTTTGTCACTTTCAAAATTGAAAAATCCTTTTCAAGCCTTTTCACTAAAATTCTTTTTATTTATTTAAGAGGGTTAAGTGGAAAATGTTTGGTTTGTATAAAAAAGGGGTGTGACATATATACATATACAACAGCATAAAACGTTATCGAACGTTTATAAGGAAAGAATCTGCTCTGAAATAACAGTCAATAACTCACAATATTCGGAGTAATCTGATCAACGGAACAAATCTTACTTTCATGTCTCAATTCATTTTTCATTTCATATCTTGTGGTAGGCGTACCACCCGCTCCCAAACGTAACCATAGGCTTTTCATATCATGTGGTAGGCGTACCATCCGCTCCCAAATGTATCAATAGGCTTTTCATATCTTGTGGTAGGCATACCACCCGCTCCCAAATGTATCAATAGGCTTTTCATATCTTGTGGTAGGCGTACCACCCGCTCCCAAATGTATCAATAGGCTACCGGTAGCTATAGCCAATGCCAAGATTCAAATCACTTTGTGTTCGGCGTGCCACACGATCCCAATTCTTTAATATATAAGTGGTTGGCGCGCCACACGATCCCAATTCTTTAATATATATTACCGGCAATAAGCCAATAATCTCTAATCAACAGTGAATGTATAAAAGTATTATCGGTATTAAACCAATAATCTTGACTTCAACAATATTTATATTACCGATGAAAAACCAATAAATGACAATAAATCAACGATACATCCCCGTTATCGATGTAATACCAATAACTCTTAATCAACAATTTATATGTACTTTACCGGTATAAAACCAATAAATGATAACGAATTAACAATTTACCTCTTCTACCAGTGTAATACCAATAACTCTTAATCAACAATTTATATGTACTTTACTAGTATAAAACCAATAAATGATAATGAATCAGCAATTTATCTCTGTTACCGATGTAATACCAATAACTCTTTATTCAATATTCTATATGTATTTTACCGGTATAAAACTAATAATAATTTTCCCTTCACATAATCACTTAGGATTAATAAGAATTTAATCCATTTTTAAGACTCACAGTCATGCTCGACCCACAACGTATAGATACTCATCACCATGCCTATACGTCGGACTCCACATATCACAATTTACACAGAAACTCAATTCCTATTCCCTCAAGTTAGGACAGAACAAACACTTACCTCGAATGTTTACGAACAACTCAATCCGTAGCAATGCCTTTTCCTTTCAAATTCAGCTCCAATCCAATCGTATCTATACACAATTGACTTAATATCATCAATTCTACTTAACAAACTAGTTCATAAGGCTAAATATAATTTTTACAACATTCTGCCCGGAATAGTGAAAATCGACCCCGGGCCCACATCTCGAAAAATTTTGAAATTTATATTTTCGGAATCCTCGTCTCGCCACGAGTCCGTACATACCAAATTCACAAAAATTGGAGTTCATTTGGCCCCTTAAATCACTATTTCTATCCAAGAGGGTTTTCTACCCTTTTCAACAAAAATTCTCAAATTAAACACTAAAACTTGCAATAGATTCGAGTTATACCACCAAAATTGAGTTAAGAACACTTACCCCGTTGTTCTCTCCAAAAATCCCTCGAAAAATTGCCCTATCCGAGCTCCAAATCGTCAAAAATGGCAAAATATTTTTGGACCTCAAATATATTTTGTCCGGCACTGTTCATAGCAGGTTTTTTTATGCAATTTCTGCCCATTTTCTAAGTCCGGAATTATTCCGAGACACCTCCAAAACACTCCCGAGCCCTCGGGGCTCCAAACCAAATTTGCACATTGATTCTGAAACATCACACGAACTCGCTCGAGTGATCAAATTGCCGAAATAACATCAAAATCATCAATTTTCATCAAATCAAGGCCTAAGTTTCCAAAAACTTCCGAAAATACACTTTCGATCAAAAACCGGACCAAACGATGTCCGAATAACCTGAAAATTTGCGTACATATCCAAAATCACCTAACGAAGCTACTGCAACTGTCGGAATTCCATTCCGACTCCCGGATCAAAATATCACCTATCGTTCGGATTTTGCCAAAATTCAACCTTAGCCAATTCAAGCCTATTTCTACACCGGACCTCCGAATTCAATTCCGATTGCTCCCCTAAGTCACAAATCACCTCCCGAAACAAACCGAATTATCAGAATCAGATTCCGAGCCCTCTAACTAAATAGTCAACTCTAGGTTGACTTTCACATTCAAGCTTCCTTCAAAAAGGCTATATGCCTCATTTTCAATCCAAATCACTCCTTACTTACCTGATAGACTCTAACACTGATATAAAAGCATAAAACACATAAATGCAAGGTAACGGGGTGGTAATTCCCCTGACGACGGGCTGGGTCATCACATGTTTAAGCTTCTGTTGCGTATGACCAGAGAGAGTGTATCTGGTGCTACCGTTGATGGGGTTGTTGACATTGCTCGACAGATTGAGATGGCTCATTGTTAGGAGAGGTTTGAGAGGGAGGATAAGAGGCCTCGTGGTCAGGGTGGATTTAGTGGTACTCTTCATGGAGGTCAGTTTTGGCACGGTAGAGGCCATCCATTCAGACATGCTCAGTCAGCTTGCCCAGGTTATTATGGGGCATCATTGTGCCGTTTTTCTCACTGTTATTAGTAGGGACATTCATCCCTCAGCGCCCTTCAATCTTAAAAAACGTCCCGTGCTCCGTCAATTCAGGGCCCTTCTATGCCATGTGCTTTTGCTAGTCATCTCTGTGCTAGGGGTTCTGATCAGTCCCAATCTCCAGCAACAGGGAGTTGTTTTGAGTGTGGAGCACATGGTTTACGTGTTTTCTTACTACTCAGCTGCCTTTACTTTTATTACTTACTGAGTCTCGGCATACTCACATTACTCCATGCACCTTGTGTGTAGATCCAGGAGTCTCGGGTTGCAATACCGAGTGCTGAGCAGTCGTCCAACAGTTTTTCCGGAGTTGAATAGGTAGCTGCTTGGAATTTGAAGCCTAGTGCTTCTCCTTCCTATCTTATTCAAATTTGTATTAGCATTTGTTTCAGACTATGTTGTCATTTCCTATTCCTAGACGAGTTGTAGTTGCTCATGACTGGTAACACCTCGATGTCGAGCTGTGTCATGTTTCCTCACTATTTATTTTAACTGGTATTATGGGATTTTAGTTAATAAATGGTTTTAAAATGACTTAATATAAATGTCTCGTTGGTTTTGGGGTTTGTGTCGGTTGGACTGGTTTGATGATAGGCGCCATCACGACTTGGTCCGTTGTGGCGTCGTGAAAAGTTGGTATTAAAGTCTTAGTTACTTAGGTATAAAGAGTCATGAGCGGGTTTAGTGGAGTATTATAGATCGGTACGGAGACGTCTGTACTTATCCTTGGGAGGCTATATGACCTTTTAGGAAAAATTTCTTATTCTTGAAATCCTGTAGTGCGAATCTGTTGATTCTGGTACTATATTTTTGTTATTCTTTTCTGTCATAGATGGTGAGGAAACGTGCTGCTAGTTAGGATGGACTACCACCAGTACTACCAGCTGTGGCCATCATAAGATGATGACGCGGTCGAGGCCGTGGTAGGGGAAGGGGCGTAGCCCGTATAGTAGCTAGGGCAGCACCTGTAGATCCACTAGCCACCCCAATTCATGAGCAGGACTCAGTTGCGGACGCTCTAGTAGCACCAGCTCAGGCACCAACTATGCCTATTGTGATTCCAGGTCTTCAAGAAAGCCCTGGCCCAGATTCTATCACTATGCACTGGGGAGGCACGCATACTCCCGCCGCTCACACACCTGAGTAACGGTCGTGTAGGGATTTCAGACACCGAGGGCACATCCAGCTCAACCAGTTGTTGTTCATCAGGACTATGTAGCTTCTGTTGTGCTAGAGGACAAGCATAGTAGATTGGAGAGTTTTGGCGGATTTCAGCCTCCGACTTTTAGTAGTTCAGAGTTCGAGGATGCTCGGGATTTCTTGGGCAAGTGTTAGAGGATACTTCGAACCATGGGTATTTTGGAGACCAGTGAGGTATCGCTCACTACTTTCCATTTATCAGGGGCTACACTAAGATTATGGGAGGATTATGAGAGATGTAGGCCGGTTGACGCACCGCCCCATTCTTGACAGTAGTTCTTCATTCTGTTCCTCGAGAAGTTTGTACATGAGTCTCACTGAGATGAGCTGCACAGGCAGTTCGAGCAGCTTCAGTTGGTTGACATATCTATTACACAATATGAGATGTGATTCTCTGATTTAGCTCGTCAAGCGGTCTGGTTGGTTCCCAAAGATCTAGAGAGGATCATGAGGTTCATAGATGGCCTCGATTTTTGTCACGGCCCGGATTTCCCACCATCGGGAGTCATGATGGCGCCTACTAGTGGAAGCTAGGCAAGCCAACTGTTACTTAGATTTTTCATTAGTTACCACTCTTTTCTTAAGACTTTAAATAAAATCATACAATTACAGCGAAATAATTAAACTTAGCGGAAGACATAGTCAATTTTATCCAATATGATACAGAAAACCCAAACATGATACACTACCCAAGACTGGTGTCACAATACTCACGAACTTCTAAGAATAATACACATAATTGTCTGAAAGAAATATAAGCTGTTTATCCCGAATACATGAGATAACATAATGAAATACATAGATAGAAGAGACAACGGGTCCTACGGACGCCTGCAAGGCTACCTCGTAGACTCAATAGTTAGAATATCCACAACCGTGCTATTGCCGCTGCAGCTGTCCATAACCTGTATCTGCGCAAAAAGAGCGTAGAGTGTAGTATCAGCACAACCAACCCCATGTGCTGGTAAGTGCCTGGCCTATCCCGGCGAAGTAGTGACGAGACTAAGACCAGTCACCCACATAAACCTGTACAATTGATATATATATATATATATATATATATATATATATATATACAACAATGTAAAACGTTATCGAACGTTTATAAGGAAAGAATCTGCTCTGAAATAACAGTCAATAACTCACAATATCCGGAGTAATCTGATCAACTGAACAAATCTTACTTTCATGTCTCAATTCATTTTTCATTTCATATCTTGTGGTAGGTGTACCACCCGCTCCCAAACGTAACCATAGGCTTTTCATATCATGTGGTAGGCGTACCATCCGCTCCCAAATGTATCAATAGGCTTTTCATATCTTGTGGTAGGCGTACCACCCGCTCCCAAATGTATCAATAGGCTTTTCATATCTCGTGGTAGGCGTACCACCCGCTCCCAAATGTATCAATAGGCTACCGGCAGCTATAGCCAATGCCAAGATTCAAATCACTTTGTGTTCGGCGTGCCACACGATCCCAATTCTTTAATATATAAGTGGTCGGCACGCCACACAATCCCAATTCTATAATATATATTACCGGCAATAAGCCAATAATCTCTAATCAACAGTGAATGTATAAAAGTATTATCGGTATTAAACCAATAATCTTGACTTCAACAATATTTATATTACCGATGTAAAACCAATAAATGACAATAAATCAACGATACATCCCTGTTATCGGTGTAATACCAATAACTCTTAATCAACAATTTATATGTACTTTACCGGTATAAAACCAATAAATGATAATGAATTAACAATTTACCTCTTCTACCAGTGTAATACCAATAACTCTTAATCAACAATTTATATGTACTTTATTGGTATAAAACCAATAAATAATAATGAATCAGCAATTTATCCCTGTTACCGATGTAATACCAATAACTCTTTATTCAATATTCTATATGTATTTTACCGGTATAAAACCAATAATAATTTCCCTTCACATAATCACATACGATTAATAAGAATTTAATCCATTTTTAGACCCACGGTCAAGCTCGACTCCCAACGTATAGATACTCATCACCATGCCTATACGTTGGACTCCACATATAACAATTTACACATAAACTCAATTCCTATTCCCTCAAGCTAGGATAGAACAAACACTTACCTCGAATGTTTACGAACAACTCAATCCGTAGCAATGCCTTTTACTTTCAAATTCAGCTCCAATCCAATCGTATCTATACACAATTGACTTAATATCATCAATTCTACTTAACAAACTAGTTCATAAGGCTAAATATAATTTTTACAACATTCTGCCCGGAATAGTGAAAATCGACCCCGGGCCCACATCTCGAAAAATTTCGAAATTTATATTTTCGGAATCCTCGTCTCGCCACGAGTCCGTACATACCAAATTCACAAAAATTGGAGTTCATTTGGCCCCTTAAATCACTATTTCTATCCAAGAGGGTTTTCTACCCTTTTCAACAAAAATTCTCAAATTAAACACTAAAACTTGCAATAGATTCGAGTTATACCACCAAAATTGAGTTGAGAACACTTACCCCGTTGTTCTCTCCAAAAATCCCTCGAAAAATTGCCCTATCCGAGCTCCAAATCGTCAAAAATGGCAAAATATTTTTCGGACCTCAAATATATTCTGTCCGGCACTGTTCATAGCAGGTTTTTTTCTGCAATTTCTGCCCATTTTCTAAGTCCGGAATTATTCCGAGACACCTCCAAAACACTCCCGAGCCCTCGGGGCTCCAAACCAAATTTGCACATTGATTCTAAAACATCACACGAACTCGCTCGAGTGATCAAATTGCCGAAATAACATCAAAATCATCAATTTTCATCAAATCAAGGCCTAAGTTTCCAAAAACTTCCGAAAATACACTTTCGATCAAAAACCAGACCAAACGATGTCCGAATAACCTGAAAATTTGCGGACATATCCAAAATCGCATGACGAAGCTACAGAAATTATCGGAATTCCATTCCGACCCCCGGATCAAAATCTCACCTACCGTTCGGATTTCGCCAAAATTCAACCTTAGCCAATTCAAGCCTATTTCTACACCGGACCTCCGAATTCAATTCCGATTGCTCCCCTAAGTCACAAATCACCTCCCGAAACAAACCGAATCATCAGAATCAGATTCCAATCCCTCTAACTAAATAGTCAACTCTAGGTTGACTTTTCACATTCAAGCTTCCTTCAAAAAGGCTATATGCCTCATTTTCAATCCAAATCACTCCTAACTCACCTGATAGACTCTAACACTGATATAAAAGCATAAAACACATAAATGCAAGGTAACGGGGTGGTAATTCCCCTGACGACGGGCTGGGTCATCACATGTTTAAGCTTCTGTTGCGTATGACCAGAGAGAGTGTATCTGGTGCTACCGTTGATGGGGTTGTTGACATTGCTCGACAAATTGAGATGGCTCATTGTTAGGAGAGGTTTGAGAGGGAGGATAAGAGGCCTCGTGGTCAGGGTGGATTTAGTGGTACTCTTCATGGAGGTCAGTTTTGGCACGGTAGAGGCCATCCATTCAGACATGCTCAGTCAGCTTGCCCAGGTTATTATGGGGCATCACTGTGCCATTTTTCTCACTATTATTAGTAGGGACATTCATCCCTCAGTGCCCTTCAATCTTAAAAAACGTCCCGTGCTCCGTCAATTCAGGGCCCTTCTATGCCATGTGCTTTTGCTAGTCATCTCTGTGCTAGGGGTTCTGATCAGTCCCAATCTCCAGCAACAGGGAGTTGTTTTGAGTGTGGAGAGTTATGTCATATGTAGAGGTAGTTTCCTCGTCATCTTGGTGGTTCATCGCGGCAGAGGAGGAGCCATCGACTTTATCACCAGGTACTTTACCACCCACCACCCAGCTAACTAGAGGTGGAGGACAGTCAACTAGGGGTTTCCTTAAAAGGGGTGTTCAATCAGGTCATGCTCAGGACCATTTCTATGTACTCCCAACTAGACGGGTTGTTATTGCTTCAGATATTGTGATTACAGGTATTGTCCCAGTTTTCCACAGAGATGCTTCTGTGTTGTTTGATCCTGAATCCACATTTTCATAAGTGTTATCATATTTGTATCATTATTTGGATATGACCGGAGAGTTTTTTGTTTCATCTGTTCATGTATCAACTCCAGCGGGCGACAATATTGTTGTGGACCGTATGTACTAATCGTGTGTTGTGACTGTTAGGGGTCTGGAGACCCGAGTGGACCTTTTGTTGCTTTGTATGGTGGACTTTGATGTAATATTGAGCATTGATTGGCTATCTCCATGTCGTGCTATATTGGACTGTCATGTTGTCTGTAACGTTGTCTATGCCGAGTGTGCCACGAATTGAGTGGCGAGGTTCGACTGATTTTGTTCCCAGTAGGATGATTCGTTTCTAAAGGCCGAACGGAAGGTTGGGAATAATTGTCCTTCATACATAACATTCATGAGGGTGCCAATGTAGAGGCTCCCAGTATTGATCCTGTTCCAGTAGTGAGGGATTTTCTCGATATGTTTCCTATAAACCTATCAAGTATGCCTTCGGATAGTGATATTTATTTAGGAATTGAGTGGGTGCTGGGAACACAGCCCATTTCTATTATGTTGTATCGTATGGCACCAGAGGAGTTGAAAGAGTTGAAGGAGAAGCTTCAGGAACTCCTTGATAAGGGTTTTATTCGACCTAGTGTGTCGCCTTGGGGTGCGCATGTTCTAATCATGAAGAAGAATGATGGCACGATGAGGATGTCCATTTATTAGAGGAAGTTGAACAAGGTCACAATCAACCACAAGAACCCTTTTCCTCGTATTCATTATTTATTTGACCAGCTTCAGGGAGCGAGAGTGTTCTCCAAGATTGATCTCCGTTCATGGTATCACCAGTTAAAGATCAGGGACTCAGATATTTTAAAGACATATTTCAAGACTCGATATGGTCATTATGAGTTCCTTGTGATGTCTCTTAGGCTGACTAATGCCTCAACAATATTCATACATTTGATCAATAGCGTGTTTCAGACTTATTCGACTTTTTCGTGATTGTTTTCATTGATGATATTCTGTTGTACTCGCGTCATCAAGAGGAGCACGGAGCATTTGAGTATTTTGTTACAGAGATTGAGGGAGGAGAAGCTTGATGCAATGTTCTCCAAGTGTGAGTTGTGGATCAGTTTAGTGGCTTTCTTGGGGCACATGGTGTCCAGCGAGGTTATTCAGATTGATCCGAAGAAGATAGAGGGGGTTCAGAGTTGGCCCAGACCATCCTCATCCATAGAGATTCACATTTTTCCTTGTTTGGTGGATCGTTACCATCGGTTCATTCAGGGATTTTCATCTATACCATCACTCTTGACAAAGTTTACCCAAAAGGGTGCTTTATTCATGTGGTCAGATGAGTGTTTGGCGAGCTTTTAGAAGCTCAAGACTGCCTTGACCACAACTCTAGTGTTAGTTTTTCCATCAGCTTTATGTTCTTATACATCGTATTGTGATGGTTTGAGATTTGGTATTGGGTGTGTGTTGATGTTGGAGGTTAGAGTTATTGCTTATGCTTCTAGTCAGTTTAAGCCTCATGAAAAGAACTACCTTGTTCATGATTTGGAGTTGGCTTTCATTATTCACGCGTTGAGGATTTGGAGGCATTACTTGTGTGGTGTGTCTTGTGAGGTGTTTCTAATCATCGTAGCATTCGACACTTGTTCAAGCAGAAGGATCTCAATTTGAGGCATCGGAGATGGTTGGAGCTGCTAAAGGAAAATGATATTACTATTTTGTACAATCTGGGCAATGCCAATGTAGTGGCTGATGCCTTGAGTAGGAAGGTGGTAAGTGTCACACCTCCCTTTTTACTACCCCACACTACTTAAAGGTGTATAAATACACTTGTAGGATATACCCCGACGCTCAATTACCCGAAACGGATAAAATAACGTAAAGGGAAGGAGTTTTTCCAATTTAAGGACAATCGGTTCGGGATTTTATTAGAGATTAATCAGAGTCGCCACTTGGGAATGACAATGGTGTCCCAAGTCACCAGTTAATCCCGAATCCGAGGAATTTTGACTCTTAAAATGTCTGCGAAGCAGAGGTCCGGATAAGGAACTCTGTTAACCCGGGAGAAGGTGTTAGGCACTCCCGGATTCCGTGGTTTTAGCACGGTCGCTCCATTGTCGTTCTTGACTTTTGTTTGACTCAGTTATAGATTTTAACAACATAATGTGCTTTTACGTTAAATATTATTTTTAGGAATTTGCGATATCGCGAAAACACGCCTTGAGTCATACTGCAACCAGTACGCCTATGACTTTTGGTGTATTTCAACTTTACCGAGATTTGGATTTGAGTCGCACCAAGTGCACACTCGTTCATAGGAAGGTATATTAAAATCGTACCTTAAAGTAACGTCTATCGGCTTTTAAATCTTTTGGGAGAAGCTATGGAATTGGCTATTAGCTTTCCCGGGTCTATTTGTGTTATATCATTACTAAATGGGGGCCCCGGTGCTTGTTATTCGGGCGGGGCTCGTCCCAATTTTTATTTAAAGATTTAATACTAGCATTTGACTATGTTTTCTACATTTTGTTCTTTTCTTAATCGTACTCCCCAATAGGTATTCCAGGCCCATCGAGTTTGGTTATTTAATTGGGCCTGGTTCTTCATCTTTGTACCGGACGTGCCTAAGCAGTCTTCAGATCTTCATTTGGGTAGCCCAGTCGAATGATATCATGGTTCAGGCCCACGTAATGTTTTGGGCCCAAACTAAATTGTAATGACAGAAGTATGTTATAGAATTCATGTAAAGAAATAATGCTCAGAATTGAAAATGAAATCAAATCACTTTTATTGATCATTAAACATGTAAAGGAAACCGGTACACAAAAAAGTAATCTTAAGTCAATGAAAACTCAACTAATTATCCTCACTATGTGCTCTTAACTAAGAATCTATATTGATGTCTTAATTACTTAGTGGTTCAAAAATCTAAAGTCATTCCTTAATTATTTACAAGACCTTGACCTTATCAAAATGGTTTAATCAACTATCATCTACATTCAGAAAAGTTGAAAGGGCTATTAAATTCATTTTTAACTACACTATTGTATTCGTTGCATGTTAAGCCTTTCCTTATCACCAATTCATCTTAATTAACTCACTGCAATATCTAATTATCAACTTTTCAGACTTGAACAGGTGTGAGCCTAAATCCGCAAATCAACTAATTATATACATATAAGCAATGATTATACACGTATCTATGACTAAGTGATTCAAAGGTTTAAGCATGATTTAAACAACTGATTTTACCCAGACTTGGCTCGTTGTAATGCTATTATCCCAGTTATAAACGATTCCTTCTTAGGTTATTTCTAATTCGAGACTTGTCTGTGTTTAAATACTGAGTTGTTACCTAAGTGATTCTGATTTCATGAAGCAATTATGAAGAATGGCTAATGATTTAGAGCTATTAAGATATGTTAACTTATGTTTTAAGGTTCTTACCTAATTAACTAAGTGTTACACTACTTATAACTATTCTACTACTACACTACTACTAGATTATTACATCTCTTGTGTTTCTGTTTTCAGCTACTACAAACTACTACAATTAAGCTACTAATTCAAAAATGACAGAATAAATTAAAACAGGAGCTTCATTTCCACGTTTCAGCAATTACATCTTCAATGGAACAGGGTATGTACCTGATTCAGCAGAAAGAACCAATGAGTTCTAGGGGGACAGAAGCAAGTAAGTATAGCAGATTTCGAACAAGGCAATGCAACAGTAGAGTGAAGATCCAAATGGGTAGAACAACACAGCAACACAGCAACAAGGAAACCCAGAGATTGACAAGCTAACAACCCAGCAATCAACAAAAATCAGCAGACTCTCACTCGAAGAATACCAGAAACACTATTGCTAAATTGCTACGTTTTTACTCTGGAATTGTTACCAAAAGTCAGCTTAAATGAACTCAGATTTTTTTAATGTTGGAATCCAGATGTATTTCTTATATTCCTCAGATTGGGACCCCCTTTTCAGCCCCTTTTAAGAGATATTTATAGCTATTTTTTAGGGCTGAATACTTGGGGAGGAAGTATGGGATTAATCCCACTTCCCCCCTCCTAAAATTATCCATTCTACACTTTAACCCCAATTTCAGTTACCAAATATCCTTCCAGCATGTGCTGGAAGGTTCCTAAGATTCTTTTTTATGGTTTTTTACTTGTATGACCTTAGGGGTTTGAGATTTCTACAGATTTCCCATTTTTAGGAGACCATTATACCCCTAAATCTCTGCAAAATTGCAGAAATCAGAAGCATAAATGACTCCATTACCCTTTTAAGTTCTAAACTATTTACTATTTTACCTTTTTAATACCCAATTGTGCCCCTAAGGGCACTGCTGATTTACTAGCCTACCTAGGTCAATTTTCAGCTTGTTTTGCACCTATTTAACTAATGGCCAGCCCTGCATTAGTATTTAAGGGCTGGCCAGATTTATTTTAAGAAACTATTTCAGTTTTAGCCACTTTTATTCTAATTCCAATCAATTAAGACCATATTATTTCAATTAAAGCTAATTGCAGGCATAGCCCGTTTTATTGTTATGATTAACCTATTTAAGAATTAGCCAGTCTCAAGTTGAGACTTAGCTTGGGCTATCAAAGCCATATACTGAACATTTGGGCCCAAAACCATTTGCAGGTTTGGCCATTTCATGCTCAGGGCTCTAAAGAGAGCCTGGGCTAGTCTGCATTTGCAGACTTAGCCAATTTGCACAACCAGCCACTTTTAAAGGTGGACTGTGTGTTAGGGCCTTATAGAGTTGGTCAACCTTTTGCAAAGTTGACCACTCTTAAGCCAATTATTTCTTAATAACCTACTTTTGTGATTTTAAGGTTAATTAGACTAATTGCGGGACTAGCCTGCTTAATTGAACTATTTAACCAATAGCCAGTCTCAAGTTGAGACTTAGCCCTGGGTAATTAAACCCAATTACTAAACATGGTTGGGCCCAAAGCCTTTGCAGGCCTGGCCACTTTGATGTTCAGGGCTCAAATGAGAGCCTGGGCAAGTCTGCATTTGCAGGCTTGACCATTTTTGCACAACCAGCATCCTTTGAGAGTGGGCTGGTGTGTTTGGACCTTATAGAGTTGGTCAACTTTTCCAAAGTTGACCACTCTTAGGTCAATTATTAAACTTATAGCCTATTTTGTTTATTTTCAGTTTTAACCTATTTAAAAACTAGCCATTTTTCATGGACCTAATGCTAACAGCTATAACCAATCCTCCTAAAGTTCAAATAATGTTGACCAAACAATCATGTTTAACAGGAACTAGCAGAACTTAATCATCTTCAACATTTGTTGCATACAAGAACACATATGATCAAATCAACATGCATTAATCAACTTAAACTCAGAGGAAACAATTGATATGGTTGAATTTCAGTCAATTAACTCACATCATCAGACTACATGTAATACAGTATGAATTCATGTCAACTTAGATCTAATTACTACCAGTTCTAGTCACAGGACAATTTGAAGAACTTCAAAACCACCAGGATTCATGACATAGGTACACAAAAGCATAGGCTGCCACAAAACAGTCAACATGGCTCATAAAAGCAATGGGTTCTAACATAAACATGTTAATCAGAGTCATTTTCAAGCACTAACCCTAAAATCATGCTAAACAAATAGAACAGGGAAAGCATGAGGCTAACAGCTAATCCTAGTCTTGAGACTAAACATGAGAATAAGTAGAGGAAAAGAACCATTCCAACTAAAAGAAGTTATCTGATATCAATAAGAAGAGAAGGCCTAATGCTAACAGAGGACGAAGGAGGTAAAAGAAGGATATCAGAACAAGAGTTCATACCAAGAAGCCAACAAGCGAGAAGCTATAGCAAATGACTAAAAAACTAAACATGTGAAAAATCATAGTCATGCTTTTGAGACGAATCAGGAACTATCAGTCAATATGACAAAGAAAGACGAGATATTTGAACTCAGAGTAAAGGACCATGATATCAAACAGGACACATAACCAACCAAAATCTTATTACTAACGGGCTCAAAAGAACAGTTTAAAAGATATGAGATGAACAGGCTAACAAACAAGGATATACAGGATATACTGTGAAACAAAAGAAGATAATCAAAAAGCAAACGGAATAAAAGATAAACAGAGAAAATTATAAACTAGCATGCAAAACTCAAACTCGAGACAAGAACAGAATCAACAAAAGAAAACAAAGAATAGCCTTATGACTAACATGTGAAACACAAAATTAACAAAACAAACAGAACATGCAAGGCAATACAAACACAAACAAAAATCAAGAAAGTCAAAAGAACAAAGAAAAACAAAAAGGGGGGGGGAGGTACTTAGCTTGGCGGGGTCTGTCCCCCAAGCTTTCCTTTTCTCTTTCACTCTCTCTTTTCGACTCTTCCTTATTCACCTTTTTTCGCGATTTTTCTTTTTCCTCACTTTTCTTTTCTGTTTCTTTTTCAGACTTCAAGATGAAGTCTTTTAAGCCCTGGCTTGAAGAGGAGTGTTTGGGAAGATGAAAGAATGGATCTTGAAGGTTGAAGTTTTGGAGTCGCCGGAGTTAGGGTTCCGGCGACACTTTTTGGGATATTCGAGACGCTCCAGGAACATTCGAGAAGTGTGGGTGGTATAGTTGGATAGATCATGGAAAGGGGGTTCGAACGGCATTGGTTTGGAGCGGTGGTTCATTGTTTGAGCGGTCACCGGCGGAGTTCCGGTGACCGGAGTTCTAAAGGAAGGGTTTGTTTTTTTGAGCTTTGATGGAGAAGAAAGAAAAAGAAGAAGGAAAAGATGTGAGAAGGGAGTAGAAAGGCCGGCGACCACCATGGAGGGTGGTGGCCGCCATTGGCCGTCTAGGTTTTCTTGAGGTTGAAGACGAAGAGATGGGAGAGAAGAGAGGAGTGAAGGGGCGGCTAGGGTTAGGGGTTTCTAAAAATGGCCGGGCCGTCTCAGACCAATGCCTTATATAGGCGACGAGGCTAAGGTGATCCTGGCCGTCCAATTGATGGAGATCAACGGCCAGGAACCAGCGTTACTAAAACGTCATCGTTTGGGGTTATTAAAGAGACCAAAGGTCTCGACCATTAGATCACCTAAACGGACGGGTCGAGATCACTTTTATTTTATTTAATTAACTAATTAATTCGCCTTTTTATCTCAGCCATTGGATTAAACAGAACAAACGGCTAAGATTCAATCTCTCACACGGATCAGACGGGCCACCTCTTGGGCCAATTCACTGGGCCAAACGCATGAATTTCAACTGGCCCAGTTTTATTAAACCTATATATTTTTTTTTGTATTTTTCTGATTTTAATTATTTTTATGTATTTTCTTTTATACTTTTTTTTTCTTTTTCTTTTATGAAAAATTATAAATCCTAATTTACTATTTACTCTAATTTTCTAATATTTTTTGCAATTTTTCTGCTATTTTTTCTTTATTTTCTCCTATTTAAGCTATTTTTGATTTTCTTAAAATCTAACTAATTAAACTAACAAACTAATTACTTAACCTATTTTTTTCTTCTAATTTCTACTTATTCAGACTCAAAAGTATAGCTAATTTCAAACAAAGCAAGTAATTGCACTCAAAAACATTTTATTTTAATTTTTGAATTGTTTGCTCGGTGCAAAAATCATGTGCTCACAGCTGCCCCTCTTTGCTCGGGAACACGAAGAGTTTCAGTGCAAAGACAAGTGAGCAGTAATGAGAGATTTTTGCACATCGGCGCATTCCGTGAAAGCATTTTTGAAAACCTTTTGACCGCACCCTGCTTTAGAGGCTGCCTACATATCCTGGGCTAAACAGGAATCAGGTCGGTGTAGTTCGGGAAGGTCTGGCAGTTTTAAAAACTACCAGACTCACTGTTGCATTGACACTATCGAGACCTGCTGACTTACTCCTTATTACACCGGGGGGGGGGGGAATGTAAAATGGAGAAGCTATTCTAAGCTACAATCCTACAATTACAATTGTTCCTAATCTAGCTTTTGCTCTTCTTCCCTTTCCGGTGATTTTTTGTTGATTTTCTTGTTTTTCTTGTTGACTTTCTTTTTGTTGATTTTCTTGTTTTTCTTGTTGACTCTCTTTTTTGTTGATTTTCTTGTTTTCTCTTGTTGACTCTCTTTTTGTTGATTTTCTTGTTTTTCTTGATCCCGGGCTGAACCTGCTCAAAACAAAACAACAAACTACCCTTTTTTTTTTCTTTTTCTGCCCTCCCAGTGTGGGCTTTTCCATGACGTGTAAAAAAAATACTCCCGTATTTGAAGGTGGGCGCCTAACGGAATTTAAACGTGCAATGCGAATGCAGAAAGTATTCCCGTATTAGAGGTGGGCGCCTAACGAAATTAAACGTGCAATGCGATGCAGGAAAATATTCCCGTATTATAAGGTGGGCGCCTAACAGACTTGAAACGTGCAATGCGATGCGAAAAATATTCCCGTATTAAAAGGTGGGCCCTAACATAATTGAAACGTGCAATGCGATGCAGAAAAATATTCCCGTATTAGAAGGTGGGCGCCTACCAGAAATTTAAACGTGCAATGCGATGCAGAAAATATTCCCGTATTTGAAGGTGGGCGCCTAACATAATTGAAACGTGCAATGCGATGCAGAAAAATATTCCCGTATTAGCAGGCGGGCACCTAACTGAATTTAAACGTGCAATGCGATGCGTAAAATATTCCCGTATTTGAAGGTGGGCGCCTAACGTAACTTAAACGTGCAATGCAATGCAGTAAAATATTCCCGTATTTGAAGGTGGGCGCCTAACGTAATTTAAACGTGCAATGCGACGTAAAAATATTCCCGTATTTGACGCGGGCGCCCAACAGGATTTAAACGTGCAATGCGATGCGGAAAATATTCCCGTATTTGAAGGTGGGCGCCTAACAGGATTGAAACGTGCAATGCGATGCAGAAAATATTCCCATATTCGAAGGTGGGCGCCTAATAGAAATTAAACGTGCAATGCGATGCAGAAAAATATTCCCGTATTCAAAGGTGGGCGCCTAACAGAAATTAAACGTGCAATGCAAATGCAGTAAAGTATTCCCGTATTCGAGGTGGGCGCCAACGTAAATTTAAACGTGCAATGCGATGCGTAAAATATTCCCGTATTAGAAGTGGGGCGCCTAACGTAATTTAAACGTGCAATGCGATGCGTAAAATATTCCCGTATTTGACGCGGGCGCCTAACAAAATTTAAACGTGCAATGCGATGCGGAAAATATTCCCGTATTTGAATGCGGGCGCCTAACTGTAAATTAAACGTGCAATGCGAATGCGAAAATATTCCCGTATTTGAAGCGGGGCGCTAACTGTAAATTAAACGTGCAATGCAAATGCAGTAAAAGTATTCCCGTATTCGAAGGTGGGCGCTAACAGAATTTAAACGTGCAATGTGATGCAGAAAATATTCCCGCAACTTGAGGACTCGGGAGTGGATTTTAAAAGATGTTACCTTCCTCTTTTTTGGTATTTTCTTTTACCAACTTATCTCTTGCCCGTGAATTTCTCCACTTATTCGGCGGACTTTCTCTTTTTGGTATTTAAAATTTTCCACATTGGTCACATTCACTTTAAAGTGATTAGTGACAATTTGTTCCCGCATGAAACAAAATTTATTAGATATAAACTGCTGGCAACTGGCATCTGCCGTCCCCACTTCTCATTGCTTCCTTTGTTTTTGCTTTCTCATGACTTTCCACTTCTTGTCCCTTGCAGACTCTTTTTGTATTTTTCTCATTTTTCCATTTTTGTTTTGTTTTCTTTTCCTTTGGCCATTTTTGCCAAGCTTCTTTATTCCTTTTCCCCAATCTTCTATCCTTTCTGATCCAGTGTTGTTTCAACTTCCGTTATCAGGAGCTGGTAGTTAGCTCTCAAAAAGGTAAACAATGAAATGCAGAAAATGAAAGAAAAGTAAGGGTGTTTTGTAGAGATGACAGAACTTATCTGGGTATTTGCTGGCTGATTCCACCGACCATGCCATGTATTTAAACTCTGACCCAGTTCGTTCCAATCATTATTCAGACTCCGAATTGCCTTTGACCCAAACCGATACTCTTTTTTGTTGCCTTTTCTCTTTTCTGATGATCCTCACGATCGCCTTACGGTGCCTCGAAAGGTTTTCACCAATAAGACTCTCTCATTTATTCTCTCAACCTCACAATCATCTCACAGCGCCGATTAAGGTTTTCACTGATGAGACTCTCTCATTTTATTTCTCTCAATCTCACAATCGCCTCACGGTGCCGGTTAAGGTTTTCACCGATGAGACTCTCTCATTTTTTTTTTATTTTTTCCATTTTTCCTTTTTGTATTTTGCTTTCTGTTCCACGGGTATTGTCCGATACTTCGCTCCTCCTTCGTTGTATTCGTTATCATTTCAAAATCGATCAAAAGGTCTTTCTTTGGACTGTAACGTGGCTTTTGGACGGGTTAAGAAAGAAAGATATAAAGGCTCAAAATTTCAACGAGGGTTAAAAATATTTACAACTCTCGGAATTATTAAACATAACTTCTGCCCCAGTTTCAATATGTGGGGAATTTTTGGATTTTTCCTTTATTATGACTGAACCTCAGAGAGGCTGCCTACGTACCCTTTCGGGATCAAGTCAGACGTAGTTCATCCAACTTCAAAAGTTAGATGGATTTCTATTTGACTTTTTCCCGATCTTTGTCTTTTTCTTCTTTTTTTTTTCATTCATTTTTTTTTCATTTCATTTTTTCATTTTTTTTTTCATTTTTCCATCATTTCATTTTTCATTCTGGCAATTTCGATCTTATTGCACTAGAGCGATTCCGAGAGAGGGATATGAAAGAATTCATTCATTACGGCTCAAAGGGGTTATCAATGGATAAAGTATTTGGATAGAGAATAAAATGCCTTCGTCATTTCAATTCCAAAATCACAACACAATACAAAACATATAATTGCAAAGGAATCATACATAGTATCTTTTGACCGCATCTGAATTGATAGCAGTCTCTACGCACTTTCCTTCAACATCTGTTAAATATAATGCTCCATTGGACAACACCCGTGATACCACAAATGGTCCCTGCCAATTCGGCGCAAACTTGCCTTTTGCCTCTGCCCAATGTGGTAAGATACGCCTCAATACCAGTTGTCCGACTTCAAACTTTCGAGGTCGTACCTTCTTATTATATGCTCTGGCCATTCTCCGCTGATACAACTGTCCATGGCAGATCGCGGCCAATCTCTTCTCATCAATCAAATTCAACTGTTCTAATCGGGCCTTTACCCATTCATCGTCATCTATCTCATATTCGGCTATAATTCGCAATGATGGTATTTCTATTTCTGCGGGTATAACGGCCTCTGTTCCATACACCAGGGTATAAGGTGTGGTTCCGATAGAAGTACGTACCGTCGTGCGGTAACCCATGAGAGCAAAGGGTAACTTTTCATGCCACTGCCCTGGATCCCTCCACCATTTTTCGGAGAATCTTCTTGATATTCTTGTTAGCCGCTTTTACTGCTCCATTCGCCTTTGGCCTGTAAGGTGTGGAATTGCGGTGCGTGATCTTAAACCTTTCACAAACTTCCGCCATGAGATGACTGTTTAAATTGGCTCCATTGTCTGTGATGATCACCTTGGGGATTCCAAATCGGCATATGATATTCTCGTGCACAAAATCCACCACCGCTTTCTTCGTCACCGCCTTGAATGTCTTAGCTTCAACCCACTTGGTGAAATAATCAATTGCAACTAGAATGAACCTCTGTCCATTAGAAGCGGCTGGATCTATTGGGCCGATGACATCCATGCCCCAAGCAACAAAGGGCCAAGGTGCTGACATTGTGTGCAACTCATAAGGCGGAGAGTGGATCAGATCCCCATGTACCTGGCATTGATGGCATTTCTTTACATACCTGATACAATCACGCTCCATCGTGAGCCAGTAGTACCCCGCTCTCAAAATCTTCTTTGCTAAAACGTATCCGCTCATATGGGGTCCGCATACTCCAGCATGTACTTCGATCATGATTTCATTTGCCTGTTGTGCATCTACACACCGCAATAAACCCAAATCTGGTGTTCTTTTGTATACCACTCCTCCACTGAGGAATAATCCATTGGCTAGACGCCTGATGGCTCTCTTCTGGTCTCCAGTGGCTTGCTCCGGGTATTTGCCACCTTTCAAGTATTCTCTAATATCATGATACCACGGCTCTCCATCTGACTCTTCTTCCACAGCGAAGCAATAAGCATTCTGATCTCGGACTTGGATCTGGAGCGGATCTATGTATGTCTTGTCCGGATGATGCAACATAGAGGACAATGTGGCCAAAGCATATGCGATCTCATTGTGCATTCTCGGGATGTGCTTGAACTCTATAGACCGGAATCTTTGAGACAACTCGTGCAAACAATACCGATACGGTATCAATTTCAAATCTCGTGTCTCCCATTCCCCTTGAATTTGGTGTACCAAGAGATCCGAGTCACCCATGACCAAAATCTCTTGAATACCCATGTCAATCGCCATCCTTAATCCCAAGATGCACGCCTCATATTCGGCCATATTGTTGGTACGGAAAAATCGAAGCTGAGCTGTAACGGGATAGTGTTGACCCGTACTTGAAATGAGTACCGCTCCGATACCAACGCCCCTGCTGTTGACGGCTCCATCAAAGTACATTTTCCATCCTGGCCTTTCCTCTTGTTCCATCTCCTCGACAAGCATTGCCTCTTCATCCGGAAAGTATGTTTTCAGTGGTTCATATTCATCATCCACCGGATTCTCGGCTAAGTGGTCCGCAATGGCTTGTGCCTTCATTGCCGTACGAGTTACATAGACAATGTCGAATTCTGTGAGCAGAATCTGCCATTTGGCCAGTCTTCCCGTAGGCATAGGCTTCTGAAATATATACTTGAGAGGATCCAATCGTGATATCAAGTACGTGGTGTATGCTGACAAATAATGCTTTAGCTTCTGAGCTACCCAAATCAATGCACAACAAGTTCTTTCCAGTTGGGTATACTTCACCTCGTAAGATGTAAACTTTTTGCTGAGGTAGTAGATGGCTTGTTCTTTCTTGCCTGTCTCATCATGTTGACCCAGCACACAACCGAAAGAGTTATCTAGCACCGTCAAATACAAAATCAGAGGACGCCCTGGTTCTGGAGGAACTAACACAGGAGGATTGGCCAAATATTCCTTGATCTTGTCAAAGGCTTCCTGACATTCGTCGGTCCATTTAACTGCTGCATCTTTTTTCAACAACTTGAAGATTGGCTCGCATGTTGATGTCAATTGAGCAATGAATCGACTAATGTAATTCAACCTTCCTAATAAGCTCATGACCTCCTTCTTGTTCTTCGGCGGAGGTAGACTTTGAATAGCCTTGATCTTTGATGGATCCAGTTCAATACCTCGCCGACTCACAATAAACCCCAGCAATTTCCCTGAAGGTACTCCAAAAGCACACTTCGCTGGATTGAGCTTTGGATTGTACCTCCGGAGTCTTTGGAAAAACTTCCTCAAATCTTTCACATGATCAGGTTGTTTCCTGGACTTTATAATGACATCGTCCACATATACTTCAATTTCCCGATGCATCATATCATGAAACATTGTGGTCATTGCCCTCATGTAAGTTGCCCCGGCATTCTTCAATCCAAACGGCATTACTCTGTAACAGTACGTTCCCCAAGGTGTAATGAAGGCAGTTTTCTCAGCGTCTTCTTCATCCATCAGGATCTGATGATAACTCGCATAACAGTCCACAAACGAACCGATTTCATGCTTGGCGCAATTGTCGATCAATATGTGGATGTTTGGCAATGGGAAGTCATCCTTCGGACTGGCTTTGTTGAGGTCTCTATAGTCCACACACACTCTGGTTTTGCCATCTTTCTTCGGGACCGGCACGACATTCGCCAACCAAGTGGGGTATTTGGTAACTCTTATGACCTTTGCCTCAAACTGCTTATTCACCTCTTCTTTTATCTTCACACTAATGTCCGTTTTGAATTTCCTCAGCTTTTGTTTTACTGGCCGGCATTCCGAGTAGATAGGCAACTTGTGTACCACCAAATCAGTACTGAGTCCGGGCATGTCATCATAAGACCAGGCAAAGATGTCCTTAAATTCATGTAACAACCTTATCAATTCATCCCTGAGGGGCGTCTCCAAATGCACACTAATCTTTGTTTCTCGGACATTATCTTCGCACCCCAAGTTTACAGATTCCGTATCACTCAGATTCGGTTTGGGTTTTTCCTCGTATTGTTTCATGTCCTTACTTATTTCCTCCAGGGCTTCCTCATCCTCACATTCTATTTCATTATCTTCTTCGATTTCTTGTATAGTAATGTGGTTGTCAGAACTGGGTCTAGAATCCTTCACGCATGATATGGCATTGGAATCAACACATGCAAAACTGTACAAAAGAAAAAATAAAGAAAAATAAGGCAAAAGTGAAGAAAAAGGAAAAAACTGTATTTCATTAATAAAAGAAAAGAACAATGTTCGGGATACATGGTGATTTTTCATGAGGGGAATGGGGAAACTATAAAATAACAACTTTTCGGGGAAGCAATGATGAAATTTTGAGCTAACTACCAAGACTCCTTCCGGATAAAGAAAGGAGTAGCTTCCCAATTGTTCAATGTGACTCTGGGCCCCACAAATTGCACGTCCATTCTGCTCGTGCCTTCCCCTGCTTCAATCGTATTCACCTCCCAAAACATTTTCTTAAAACCAAGCATTTCTTCATCAAGTTGGGTCTCAATGCACTTTGCTGCAGCAGATGGTTGATATTTTGTACCAGGCCTGATAAAGATGTCGGATAATCTGGGTATGGGTTTGGGCAAGGTCCAGTTTTTCTTGGCTTTAGAGGCTCTTTGGATATCGGCAAAGGTGGGTTTGAACCCTAAGCCGAATGTACCTTTATTCTCCGGAAGCTGAACTGGTTGAGTGACTCCCTGCAGTGTTTTACCTAATCCCCTCCCTGGTGCAAATCCGTTTTTCAGCATTTCTCTGGCCACCATTACAGCAGTTGGTGCCAACATCGGGGTTGGTAACTTTTCTCCTTCAGCAACTTTGTTCACTACTATAGCGTCCGTCACTTGGTAGACCCAAGGACCCCTATCTCCATCAGTACCGTCAAAAGGTGCTACCACATTACAAGCATTTTCCTCCCCGTGTACGACAATCTCTTGCTGTTCCCATTCAAACATGACCATCTGGTGTAGAGAAGATGGTACCGCTTTGGCCGCATGAATCCAGGGTCGACCCAACAGCAAGTTATATGATACGGCAATATCGAGCACCTGGAACTCCATCGTAAAATCAACGGGACCGATGGTCACTTCCAAAATAATATCCCCCAACGTGTTCTTACCTCCGCCGTCAAACCCTCTCACATTGATACTGTTTCTCCGGATTCTATCCGGGCTAATGTTCAGCTTCCCTAGAGTTGACAGCGGGCAGATGTTCGCGCTCGATCCATTGTCAATCAATACCCTGGTCACGACTGACTCTTCACTCTTTACCGTGAGGTACAATGCTTTATTGTGTTCAGTTCCTTCCACCGGCAGCTCCCTATCAGAAAAGGTGATCCTGTTAGATTCGAAAATTTTGCCGGTAATCTTCTCCAAGTGACACACTGAAATCTTCTCCGGAACATGAGCCTCATTTAAAATCTTCATAAGAGCCTTCCGGTGCTCTTCCGAATGTATCAACAAAGATAACAAAGAAATTTGGGCCGGGGTCTTTCTTAACTGCTCAACCACCGAGTACTCTTGTGACTTCATTTTCTTAAGAAATTCTTCTGCTTCCTCCTCCGACACTGGCTTCTTCAGCTGACTTTCTTTTACCGTTTTCATCTTTCTCAGTTCCTCTGGAGCAAAACACCTTCCAGATCGGGTAAGTCCATGCGTTTCGTTAATTTCACCAGAAATCTCTTTTCCCTTGTAAACTACTGCTACCTTGTTATAGTTCCAAGGCACAGTCTTTGTATTCACCACTGGCATTTGCACTACTGGTTTTATGATTACTGGCTCTGCACTTGCTCCTTTCACAGTCACGATCGTCTTTGCACCTGGAACCACCACCTTTAAACCTCCCACCACTACTGGCTTTGGTTTCTCAACAATTGCTTACTTTTCCACAATTTCCTTCTCTAACTTGCCACTCGACTTTATCATCATGACGGCCTGAGATGGTTTTTGACTGCCATCACCCTGCACCAATTCTATCATATGTGTTTCGTGGTGATTTGGCAGCGGATTCTGGGTAACGTTTGGGGCTTCGGGAGCCTGCACTTCAATTTTCCTCTCATCGATAAGATCTTGAATGGCATTCTTCAATTGCCAACACTTTTCAGTATCGTGGCCCAATGTTCCCGAACAGTATTCACATCTGACAGAAGAATCAAGATTTTTCGGGGGTGGGTTTGGAACTTTTGGTGCGACTGGTCTTAACATCCCCAACTCTTTCAACCTGTGGTAAAGACTGGTATATGATTCTCCGAGAGGAGTGAATGTTTTTCTTGCTTTGTTTCTCCAATCAGCGTCCGGCCTGGGTCTATTCTGGTTTCGGTAAGGTTTAGGGGTTGGGTATGTGTTCTGGGTGTGGTACACATTGTGTGGAGCTTGAGCTCTCCACACATGGGGCGGTGGTGGTGGGTAAGCTTGGCTCGAGGGTGATGGCACATGCGCGTACAGCTGGCGTGGTGCAGGTGCGCGGGTTATACTGGCTTGGGCGCGTTGTAGGGATTTGGTGCAAGACAAGCGCGGTGGATTATATGGAGTCGTTGGGCTTGGCGGGTGTTGGCGATGGGGTCTCGGTGGGTTATAATGTGGGTTGCGACTCCATGACCTACTTTCAACGGTTGCCACTTCTTCTTTCTTCTTCTTTCCCATCACCCCTCCGTTTCCACTCTATAGCTTGATTGGTGGCTTTGATAGTCGAAAAACTCATAATCTTGTTTGTCTTCAAACCCTCTTCTACAAAACTTCCCATTTTCACAACTTCGTTGAAACTCTTTCCAATTGCTGACACTAGATGGCCGTAGTACGTTGGCTCCAAAGCTTGCAGAAAACAATCCACCATCTCTCCTTCTTTCATTGGCGGATCCACTCTAGCGGCCTGTTCCCTCCATCTAAAACCGTATTCTCTAAAGCTCTCTCCTGGCTTTTTCTCCATCTTGGTAAGGGATAACCTGTCGGGTATGATCTCCAAATTGTACTGAAAGTGACCAGCGAAAGCTTGCGCTAAGTCATCCCAAACGAACCATCTTGTATGGTCCTGTCGGCTATACCATTCCAGAGCTGATCCACTCAAACTTTGGCTGAAGTACGCCATCAACAATTCATCTCTACCTCCCGCACCTCTCATCTTGCTACAGTATCCTCTGAGATGAGCTATCGGATCCCCGTGTCCGTTATACATGTCGAACTTTGGCAACTTGAATCCCACGGGAAGCTGCACCTCGGGGAACAGACACAGGTCTTTGTAGGCTACACTTACTTGCCCTCCCAGTCCTTGCATATTGCGGAAAGCGTTCTCAAGACTTTTCACTTTCCGAGCCATCTCTTCCTGCCCGGCACTTGCTTCTATCATGGGAGCGTGAGACTCGTGTTGTCTGAAAGTAGGCTCCGGGGGGTAGTAGTGAGGATCCTGGATATGGAATATTGGCTCACTAGAAGATTTGTGGATAACAGCGGGCGGAGGTGCCACATATACAGGAGCGACTTGTGGTATAGGAGGCGGTGCTTGCTTGGTTGGAGGTGGTGGCATTTGGGAGGTGGAAGCATAGTAGTGAGGGTAGTCGGGGTAGGTGGAGGACGAGTTCATTGTTGGTGGCTCAGGGTTAGGATTGGCTGGAGGGACATATGCAGGGTTAGCAGGATAGGCTGGTAGTGGTTGACCTCTCGACCAAGCCTGGTACATTTCTGCCATCTGTTGCCTCAACTTGTACATTTCTTCTTTCATCCCTGCCACATCCACGATCTCTTCTTCGTGAGCAGGGTCTACAATGGTTGCCTCGATCTCCTGGGACACAGCCTTTGTCATCTTTTTGGACTTGGTGTTGTATGGGTGGGTAGCCAGTATGCCAGTTGCCTAGAAAATCTGGACTCACAAACATCAACACTTGTTAATTGTTAGCGCATGAAAAAGATGTAACGACTTTAAAAACAAACACATTTGCTCGAGTCGTTATGCATCATCCCGGCCGCTGCTCACTTCAATCATCATTTTTTCTTTTCCGCTCTTTTGTTTTCTTTCTTTCTTTTCTTTTTCTTCTTTTCTCTTTTGCTTTTTCTTTTTTCTTGCTTTTTTTTCTTTTTCTTTTCTTTTCTTGCTTTTTCTTTCTTTTTTTTCATTGCTGTTTTCATAATCACGCTCCTATTTATTTGCCTAGCGGATTTAAAGGAAATGACATAAAACAAAAGAATTGGCAACAATACTTTGTTTTCTCATTGATAATTCAAAACCTTGATTACAAAGTGATGTTTAAGAAAAAGAAAAATAAAAGATGATGCATGACCTAAGAGTACATTAATGCACTTAGTGCCCGCGAGGCATCGTTCGGCCTTGCCGCGGGCCTATATGCTAATCCCCTTTGAAGCCTATCCAGGTCGGCCATGACTTGTTGTACAAAAAACTTCACTGCATATACAAAAGTCCTCCGAGACATATCTTCACAAAGCTGAGTCTTCCGGGTGATGTATTGGGCGATGCGAACAATCTTTTCTCTGACGACCCCTTTTTCTTGCAATAGCCGACTTATTTGTTGCGTGCGAGCATCCAAGGTGTGTTGGTTGTCCTTTCGCACCTGTTGCAGCTCCAATTCTAATCTAGCCATAGTCGTGTAGCAGTGCTTCCTTTCTTCTTCAAGATCTTTGATAATCTTGTTACTCTTGACTGAGGCTGAGATTATTTTCTTTCTAAGCTGAGCTATTTCAACATCATGCTTGCCCTGTAGTTGCCGGACCAACTTGGCTCTTTCCTCGGCGTCTTTGTCCATTTGCTTCCGAGCCTTGACTAACTCTTTTTCAGCCACGTCCAAATCAAAGCTATAGTCATTCACTTTCCGCCGGAGAATCTCAATTAACTTTTCATCTCGGGCTGAACGAACTGGGGTCTCGGATGCAATTTTCATTTGAGCTATTTGAGCCTTCAACACATCATTTTCTTTTTTCAGCTGTTTCTTTTCTACTTCATCGGATGCTGCTTGCAAGCCACTTTCGAAATGAAGATTTCTCAGTTTATCTTCCAACAGACTGATTTTGGCCTTATATTCTTTCTCCTTGGCCGCCCATTTCAGATTTTCCTCGGATTGCTCTATCAGGTCTTGTAAGTGAGGTCTCTTTGAAAGACGTTCGTGTTCAACCCCTCGTCGGTACCATGTGGAGTACCCAGGTGATATCTCCCCCTTTGCTCTATTCAGCACACAAGTATCAATCTTCAAATTTTGGCATTCGTTCCAGATTTGCCAGATTTTTGCTTCCGGGAATTGCCCGTCTGGACCAATCTCCACAGCTTGCACACTGAGATCCCCATCTCTTGGAATAATCTGACACCGACCCAACTATCGCAGAGCTCTGTATGGGGCATAAGGTTGTATACTCTTCAAACCCATGATCAAAAACGGCGATCCTTCCGTTGGCATGTATATCACCTCGTCAAGAGGTAACCAGTCATACGTCCAATCGATTTGACCGTCAGTTAGTGATCGAAGATACACAATCCAACCTTGGACTCCTTCTGGCAACTTTACTTCCTTTGTCCTCGTATTGAACTCTTCCAAACATGTCCGATCGGCCGAACCATAGCTCAAGTACGAAGGATGGTGGCATAGATGCTCAATTAGCCAGATTTGCAAGATCAAGTTACACCCTTCGAAGAAGCTAGCCCCTCGCTTTGCACGCAGTCAGAGCACGATAGATATCCGCAACAATCATCGGGGCCAGAGTACAGTTTTCTTGTACTATCAGCGTGGTAGCTACCCCGGCGACTTTTATATTGATATGTCCATCTTTCCTCGGGAATACAACAACTCCAAGAAATGCCACCAAAAATGCGAACCTCCGGTGTTCTTCCCATTTCGCCCGGTTGGACTTACAGCATAATTTGTTGGTAAGATCATTTGAAACCCCCAACGTGTCCAAACCTATTGTAGATGAAGCTTAAAGAACAAAACCCGTCGGCCAGATCTTCATTATGAACATTCCGGGCAATTTTCAAAGAGTCGAGGAAGTGATGTACTGTCACCGTCCTCGGAGATACCGGGTATTTTCCTTTCAGCGGAACCTCGGTCTTCCCAATGTAAAAGGCAATCTCCTCCAAAGTTGGGGTAAGTTCAAAATCTGGAAAATGAAATACGTTGTGTGCCGAATCCCAAAATGAGACCATCGCTCTAATCACATCACCTCGAGGAACTATGTCTAGTAACCCCGTAAGGCCTTTCAAGTACTTTTTGACCCAGTCTTGACCATCGGATCCCATGTCCCGCCACCATAATCTCAGCTCCAAAGGGATTTTATTTAGGGAAAATTGTTCATTCATCATCGTGCTCGTCCCGCACATTTATTAAGGTGATTTTATTTAGAAAAGGAAAAATCTTTTTCAATGCAAGTTTTCAATTTTTGAATGAAAGAAAAGAAAAATGATTTTTCGAAGTGGCCATTTTTGCAAAAACAGCCTTCCGTCGTCCTTTCGGAACATTCGGCAATTTCCAAAAATAGCAATCACCTCGATTATTCGAAAAGAAAATCTTTTTTGGTCTTTTTCTAAAAGTGTGGTTGGACCCGTTTAAGGGTTGCCTACGTATCCCACCTAATGGCGAGAATCAAACCTGCGTAGTTCGGTCAGATTATTTGACCAATTATTTCAAAAAATGTTCCACCTATTTTTTCAAATTTTCAAATTTTCCATGTACCTATTTTCTACAAATCATTATTTTCCTCTCTCTTTTTTTTTTCTTTTTCAACAATTTTTCCAATCTCGGGATTTTCGCCGGTCCGCATAACGATCAAGGACAATAAAATGCAACACATAGCATGCTCGGTCTTTTCAATATCGGTTCACCTGTCCTAGACGGACCCAACCCCTGTGTTGAGTCCCCTAAGTCAGACATGATGCAAATAATCGTCCTAGACCTATGTTCAAAAATCTTACGGTTTCATAGATTGCTAGACCGTGTACCCGAGCGGACAACTCGAATCGAGGAGGGGGCTACGTACCGGTGACCCGCGGAGTCAATCGGCTTTGTAACTTATCCGGCCTCTATTTTCTTAATTTAAGGTGACTTTAACAGAAAGGGGAGTCTCAACCAGTAAGCACATCCCCGAGGGAGAAGAGAGAAGGGTTTTCGGCACAGTTTTATATACAGTCCACATAATATCAAAGCGATAAAGCACATAGCATGTTATTCAAATCACATAATGAAGTCAAACAAAAACGCAAATGGCAATTCTAATAAGCTCGAATTCTTAAACCCTGAAATCGAAGTTCTGGGTTGCTTATCCCTAGTAGAGTCGCCAGAGCTGTCACACCTCCCATTTTACTACCCCAACACACTTGCTTAAAGCGTATAAATACACTTGTAGGGTATACCCCGACGCTCAATTACCCGAAACGGATAAAATAACGTAAGGGAAGGAGTTTTTCCAATTTAAGGACAATCGGTTCGGGATTTTATTAGAGATTAATCATAGTCGCCACTTGGGAATGACAATGGTGTCCCAAGTCACCGGTTAATCCCGAATCCGAGGAATTTTGACTCTTATAAATGTCTGCGAAGCAGAGATCCGGATAAGGAACTCTGTTAACCCGGGAGAAGGTGTTAGGCATTCCCGGATTCCGTGGTTTTAGCACGGTCGCTCCACTGTCGTTCTCGACTCTTGTTTGACTTAATTATAGATTTTAACAACATAATGTGCTTTTACGTTAAATATTATTTTTTAGGAATTTGCGATATCGCGAAAACACGCCTCGAGTCATACCGCAACCAGTACGCCTATGACTTTTGGTGTATTTCAGCTTTACCGAGATTTGGATTTGAGTCGCACCAAGTGCACACTCGTTCATAGGAAGGTATATTAAAATCGTGCCTTAAAGTAACGTCTATCGGCTTTTAAATCTTTTGGGAGAAGCTATGGAATTGGCTATTAGCTTTCCCGGTTCTATTTGTGTTATATCATTACTAAATGGGGGCCCCGGTGTTATTCGGGCGAGGCTCGTCCCAATTTTCATTAAAAGGATTCAATACTTGTATTTAACTACGTTTTCTACACTTGTTCTTTTCTTAATCGTACTCCCCAATAGGTATTCCAGGCCCATCGAGTTTGGTTATTTAATTGGGCCTGGTTCTTCATCTTTGTACCGGACGTGCCTAAGCAGTCTTCAGATCTTCATTTGGGTAGCCCAGTCGAATGATATCATGGTTCAGGCCCACGTAATGTTTTGGGCCCAAACTAAATTGTAATGACAGAAGTATGTTATAGAATTCATGTAAAGAAATAATGCTCGGAATTGAAAATGAAATCAAATCACTTTTATTGATCATTAAACATGTAAAGGAAACCGGTACACAAAAAACAGTAATCTTAAGTCAATGAAAACTCAACTAATTATCTTCACTATGTGCTCTTAACTAAGAATCTATACTGATGTCTTAATTACTTAGTGGTTCAAAAATCTAAAGTCATTCCTTAATTATTTACAAGACCTTGACCTTATCAAAATGGTTTAATCAACTATCATCTACATTCAGAAAAGTTGAAAGAGCTATTAAATTCATTTTTAACTACACTATTGTATTCGTTGCATGTTAAGCCTTTCCTTATCACCAATTCATCTTAATTAACTCACTGCAATATCTAATTATCAACTTTTCAGACTTAAACAGGTGTGAGCCTAAATCCGCAAATCAACTAATTATATACATATAAGCAATGACTATACACGTATCTATGACTAAGTGATTCAAAGGTTTAAGCATGATTTAAACAACTGATTTTACCCAGACTTGGCTCGTTGTAATGCTATTATCCCAGTTATAAACGATTCCTTCTTAGGTTATTTCTAATTCGAGACTTGTCTGTGTTTAAATACTGAGTTGTTACCTAAATGATTCTGATTTCATGAAGCAATTATGAAGAATGGCTAATGATTTAAAGCTATTAAGATATGTTAACTTATATTTTAAGGTTCTTACCTAATTAACTAAGTGTTACACTACTTATAACTATTCTACTACTACACTACTACTAGATTATTACATCTCTTGTGTTTCTGTTTTCAGTTACTACAAACTACTACAATTAAGCTACTAATTCAAAAATGACAGAATAAATTAAAACAGGAGCTTCATTTCCACGTTTCAACAATTACATCTTCAATGGAACAGGGTATGTACCTGATTCAGCAAAAAGAACCAATGAGTTCTAGGGGGACAGAAGCAAGTAAGTATAGCAGATTTCGAACAAGGCAATGCAACAGTAGAGTGAAGATCCAAATGGGTAGAACAACACAACAACACAGCAACAAGGAAACCCAGAGATTAACAAGCTAACGAACCCAGCAATCAACAAAAATCAGCAGACTCTCACTCGAAGAATACCAGAAACACTATTGCTAAAATTGCTATGTTTTTACTCTGGAATTGTTACCAAAAGTCAGCTTAAATGAACTCAGATTTTTTAGTGTTGGAACCCAGATGTATTTCTTATATATTACTCAGACTGGAACCCCCTTTTCAGCTCTTTTGAAGAGATATTTATAGCTATTTTTTAGGGCTGAATACTTGGGGAGGAAGTATGGGATTAATCCCACTTTCCCCCTCCTAAAATTATCCATTCTACACTTTAACCCCAATTTCAGTTACCAAATATCCTTCCAGCATGTGCTGGAAGGTTCCTAAGATTCTTTTTTATGGTTTTTTACTTGTATGACCTTAGGGGTTTGAGATTTCTACAGATTTCCCATTTTTAGGAGACCATTATACCCCTAAATCTCTGCAAAATTGCAGAAATCAGGAGCATAAATGACTCCATTACCCTTTTAAGTTCTAACTATTTACTATTTTACCTTTTTAATACCCAATTATGCCCCTAAGGGCACTGCTGATTTACTAGCCTACCTAGGTCAATTTTCAGCTTGTTTTGCACCTATTTAACTAATGGCCAGCCCTGGCATTAGTATTTAAGGGCTGGCCAGATTTATTTTAAGAAACTATTTCAGTTTTAGCCACTTTTATTCTAATTCCAATCAATTAAGACCATATTATTTCAATTAAAGCTAATTGCAGGCATAGCCCGTTTTATTGTTATGATTAACCTATTTAAGAATTAGCCAGTCTCAAGTTGAGACTTAGCTTGGGCTATCAAAGCCATATACTGAACAGTTGGGCCCAAAACCTTTGCAGGTTTGGCCACTTTAATGTTCAGGGCTCAAAAGAGAGTCTGGGCAAGTCTGCATTTGCAGACTTAGCCATTTTGCACAACCAGCCCCTTTTTAAGGTGGACTGTGTGTTAGGGCCTTATAGAATTGGTCAACCTTTTGCAAAGTTGACCACTCTTAAGCCAATTATTTCTTAATAACCTACTTTTTGTGATTTTAAGGTTAATTAGACTAATTGCAGGACTAGCCTGCTTAATTGAACTATTTAACTAATGGCCAGTCTCAAGTTGAGACTTAGCCTGGGTAATTAAACCCATTTGCTGAACTGTTGGGCCCAAAACCTTTGCAGGTTTGGCCACTTAATGTCCAGGGCTCAAAAGAGAGCCTGGGCAAGTCTGCATTTGCAGGCTTGACCATTTTTGCACAACCAGCATCCTTTGAGAGTGGGCTGGTGTGTTTGGACCTTATAGAGTTGGTCAACTTTTCCAAAGTTGACCACTCTTAGGTCAATTATTAAACTTATAGCCTATTTTGTTTATTTTCAGTTTTAACCTATTTAAAAACTAGCCATTTTTCATGGACCTAATGCTAACAGCTATAACCAATCCTCCTAAAGTTCAAATAATGTTGACCAAACAATCATGTTTAACAGGAACTAGCAGAACTTAATCATCTTCAACATTTGTTGCATACAAGAACACATATGATCAAATCAACATGCATTAATCAACTTAAACTCAGAGGAAACAATTGATATGGTTGAATTTCAGTCAATTAACTCACATCATCAGACTACATGTAATACAATATGAATTCATGTCAACTCAGATCTAATTACTACCAGTTCTAGTCACAGGACAATTTGAAGAACTTCAAAACCACCAGGATTCATGACATAGGTACACAAAAGCATAGGCTGCCACAAAACAGTCAACATGGCTCATAAAAGCAATGGGTTCTAACATAAACATGTTAATCAGAATCATTTTCAAGCACTAACCCTAAAATCATGCTAAACAAATAGAACAGGGAAAGCATGAGGCTAACAGCTAATCCTAGTCTTGAGACTAAACATGAGAATAAGTAGAGGAAAAGAACCATTCCAACTAAAAGAAGTTATCTGATATCAATAAGAAGAGAAGGCCTAATGCTAACAGAGGACGAAGGAGGTAAAAGAAGGATATCAGAACAAGAGTTCATACCAAGAAGCCAACAAGCGAGAAGCTATAGCAAATGACTAAAAAACTAAACATGTGAAAAATCATAGTCATGCTTTTGAGACGAATCAGGAACTATCAGTCAATATGACAAAGAAAGACGAGATATTTGAACTCAGAGTAAAGGACCATGATATCAAACAGGACACATAACCAACCAAAATCTTATTACTAACGGGCTCAAAAGAACAGTTTAAAAGATATGAGATGAACAGGCTAACAAACAAGGATATACAGGATATACTGTGAAACAAAAGAAGATAATCAAAAAGCAAACGGAATAAAAGATAAACAGAGAAAATTATAAACTAGCATGCAAAACTCAAACTCGAGACAAGAACAGAATCAACAAAAGAAAACAAAGAATAGCCTTATGACTAACATGTGAAACACAAAAATAACAAAAACAAACAGAACATGCAAGGCAATACAAACACAAACAAAAATCAAGAAAGTCAAAAGAACAAAGAAAAACAAAAAGGGGGGGAGGTACTTAGCTTGGCGGGGTCTGTCCCCCAAGCTTTCCTTTTCTCTTTCACTCTCTCTTTTCGACTCTTCCTTATTCACCTTTTTTCGCGATTTTTCTTTTTCCTCACTTTTCTTTTCTGTTTCTTTTTCAGACTTCAAGATGAAGTCTTTTAAGCCCTGGCTTGAAGAGGAGTGTTTGGGAAGATGAAAGAATGGATCTTGAAGGTTGAAGTTTTGGAGTCGCCGGAGTTAGGGTTCCGGCGACACTTTTTGGGATATTCGAGACGCTCCAGGAACATTCGAGAAGTGTGGGTGGTATAGTTGGATAGATCATGGAAAGGGGGTTCGAACGGCATTGGTTTGGAGCGGTGGTCCATTGTTTGAGCGGTCACCGGCGGAGTTCCGGTGACCGGAGTTCTAAAGAAAGGGTTTGTTTTTTGGAGCTTTGATGGAGAAGAAAGAAAAAGAAGAAGGAAAAGATGTGAGAAGGGAGTAGAAAGGCCGGCGACCACCATGGAGGGTGGTGGCCGCCATTGGCCGTCTAGGTTTTCTTGAGGTTGAAGACGAAGAGATGGGAGAGAAGAGAGGAGTGAAGGGGCGGCTAGGGTTAGGGGTTTCTAAAAATGGCCGGGCCGTCTCAGACCAATGCCTTATATAGGCGACGAGGCTAAGGTGATCCTGGCCGTCCAATTGATGGAGATCAACGGCCAGGAACCAGCGTTACTAAAACGTCATCGTTTGGGGTTATTAAAGAGACCAAAGGTCTCGACCATTAGATCACCTAAACGGACGGTCGAGATCACTTTTATTTTATTTAATTAACTAATTAATTCGCCTTTTTATCTCAGCCATTGGATTAAACAGAACAAACGGCTAAGATTCAATCTCTCACACGGATCAGACGGGCCACCTCTTGGGCCAATTCACTGGGCCAAACAAATGAATTTCAACTGGCCCAGTTTTATTAAACCTATATATTTTTTGTATTTTTCTGATGTTATTTTATTTTTATGTATTTTCTTTTATACTTTTTTTTCTTTTTTTCTTTTATGAAAAATTATAAATCCTAATTTACTATTTACTCTAATTTTCTAATATTTTTTGCAATTTTTCTGCTATTTTTTCTTTATTTTCTCCTATTTAAGCTATTTTTGATTTTCTTAAAATCTAACTAATTAAACTAACAAACTAATTACTTAACCTATTTTTTTCTTCTAATTTCTACTTATTCAGACTCAAAAGTATAGCTAATTCCAAACAAATCAAGTAATTGCACTCAAAAATATATTTATTTTAATTTTGGAATTGTTTGCTTGGTGCAAAAATCATGTGCTCACAGTAAGTATAGTTAGTTTAGCATATATGCGTGTTGGGGAGAGACCTTTTGTAGTTGATACTAAGGCCTTGGCCAATTCGTTTTTGAGATTGGATATTTTGGAGCCCAGTCGGGTCTTAGCTTATGTGGTTTCTCGGTCTTCCTTGTTTGATCGCATCAAAGAGTGTCAATGAGATTATCCTCATTTGTTTGTCCTTAAGGATAGAGTTTAGCAGAATGATGCCAGATATGTAGCTATTAGTGATGATGGGGTTTTGTGGCTGTAGTGCCGGATATGTATGCCTAGTATGGATGGGCTTCGAGAGTTGATTTTGGAAGAGGCCCATAGCTCGCAGTATTCCATCCATCTGTGTGCCGCAAAGATGTATTAGGATTTGAGATACAATTATTGGTGGTGTAGAATGAAGAAGGATATTGTGGAAATTGTATATTGGTGTCTCAATTGTCAGCATGTGAAAAATGAGCATCAGAGGCTGGGTGGCTTGCTTCAGCATATAGATATTCTAGAGTGGAAGTGGGAGCGGATCATCATGGATTTCGTAGTTGGACTCCCACAGACGTTAAGGAAGTTCTATGCTATTTGGGTGATTGTGGATCAGCTGACCAAGTCCGCACAGTTCATTCCAGTGTACTACATATTTTTTAGACCGTTTAGCTAAGATTTATATCCGAGAGATTGTTTGCATGCATGGTGTCCTAGTTTCTATCATTTCAGATAGAGGTACTTAGTTCACATTGCAGTTTTGGAGGGTCGTGCATCGAGAGTTGGGTACTCAGGTTGAGTTGAGCATAGCTTTTCACCCTTAAACGGACTGACATTCTGAGCGCACTATTCAAATATTGTAGGATGTGTTACGCACTTGTGCCATTAATTTTGGGGGTTCATGGGAACTTTTTCTACTGCTTACGGAGTTTGCATATAACAACCGTTATCGGTCGAGTATTCAGATGGCTCTATATGAGGCCTAGTATATGAGGTGGTGTAGACCTCCAATAGATTGGTTTGAGCCTGGCGAGGCTAGGATTTTGGGTCCAGATTTGGGACATGATGCTTTGGACGGGGTAAAAGTGATTCAGGAATGGCTTCGTACGATGTAGTCAAGACAAAAGAGTTGTGCTAACAGGAAGGTTCGTGATGTGTCTTACATGGTTGGGGAGAAGGTTCTACTGAAGTTTTCACCCATAAAGGGTGTTATGAGATTTGGGAAGATGGGTAAATTGAGTCATCGGGTCGTTGGGCCTTTTGAGGTGCTACGGAGGATTGGGAAAGTGGCTTATGAGCTTGCCTGCAGAAGTATGTCGGTGATTCGTCCCATGTTTTAGATTTTAGCACAGTTCAGTTGGATGGTGATTTGACTTATGATGTGGAGCCGATGGCCATTTTGGATCGGCATGTTCGAATGTTAAGGTTAAGGAACATAGCTTCAGTGAAAGTGAAATGGAGAGCCCAGCCAGTCGAGAAGTCTACTTGGGAAATCGAGTGAGATATGCAGATCAAGTATCAATGACGAACATTTGTTTAAGAGGGGGACATTATAACGACTATGCCGGTCATTTTGAGTATAATAGTGTCGTTTCCCCATTTACTATTATTTATATGTTTTTCATCAGAAATTTGTCACATTGTGTTGGTGATTTTGGGTTCGGTGTGGTTTTGTGGAGAAATGAGATACTAAGTCTCTTAAGTTAGCCTTTTAATTAGAAAAGCCAATCGAAAGTTGACTTGTGAGTAAACAATCTCGGAATGTGGTTCTTATGACTCGGATAGTTTCGTTAGGTGATTTGGCACTTAGGAGTGCGATCGAAATGTATTTTAGTTCTCCGGAGTAGATTTAGGTTTGAATTGGAAAATTTTGAATTTTGGCATTTTCGGTTGATAACGGAGATTTTGATATAGGGATTGGAATGGAATTCCGGAAGTTGTTGTAGGTTCGTTTGGTTATTTGTGACATGTGTGGAAATTTCACGTCATTCGAACAAGGTTTGATAGAATTTTTTATCAAAAGTAAAATTTGGATGTTTTGAAATTTATAGGATCCGAGGGTGATTTGGTGTTTCTGCGTTATTTTGAGTGTCCGGGGGTTGGAATAAGTTTGCATAGTGTTATGTAACTTATTTGCATGTTCAGTTGAGGTCTTGAAGGCCTCGGGATAGATTTGGATGGCTGACAAAGAGTTTGGATTTTTTGAGTTGTGTTGCAGATTTTCTACTTCTGCTATTTCCTCACCTGCGGATTTGGAACCGCAGGTGCGACGTTGCAGATGGGTGGAACAGGCTTTAGAAACGAATATGGGTAAGTAGGAAGTTGGCCATAAATGCGGTGCATTAGATGCATTAGGCGCATTTGCGGGACCTCAAGTGCAGTTCCTGGATGCAGATAGTCGTGGAGGACTTAAGTGAAAACCGCAGAAGCGGTTGTTTGACCGCAAAAACGGTATCGCAGAAGCGGGATAAAGGAACGGAGGTGCGGAATCCTTAGGCCAGAAAGTATACAAATCCCCCTTCGTGAAGATTTGTGTTGTTTTTCACCTTTTTCCCCGGGTTTGAAGCTTTTTGGCGGATTTTGAAGAGAGAATTCAAAGGAACTTCGTGGAGGTAAGATTCTTGGAACTAAAACTCGATCTTATGGCATTTTCATACCGATTAGGCTTTAAATTTGTGGGAATTAAAGGTTAAAATGAAAAACCTACGGCTCGGAACTGGAGGCATTGATATGGGGATTTAAGTGGTCGTTTGTGGTTGGATTTTGATGTATATGGTATGTATGAACTCGTGAGAGTGTAAGGATTCTAATTTTATAAATTTAATCAAATTCTGATATGTGGGCCCAGGCATGGGGTTTGACGAATTTCAGGATTATTTATTTAATTTGGTTATTTTTGCTTGTGTTTTGTTCCTTTAGCACGTATTAATGGTATGGTAGTGGTTTTGGCTACATTTGGAGCATCCGAAGGTTGAGTCGAGAGGCAAAGGCATCGCGAACTAGAGTTTGGACCGGATTGAAGTTAGTAATGATTCTGCATGTTGTCCTGCGTGTATGAAATCCCAGATTTCACATCGTTCTACTACTTTAAGGTGACACAGATATTAGATGATAAGCGTGGGGTCGTGCACCGTTGGGGATAGTGACTTGGTCTATCCCGTATGAATGTTAAGTCGCGTATTTGATTCAAACATGTTTGATATCATTGCGTTTGGAAATTATTATCATCTTTTGGGCTAAATACCATACTTGGGCCTCGTGCCAATTGTTTTGGACCCTTAGGGGCTTTTTGCTACTATTCCTTACTGTTTTGACTTCATGTTTGCACTCAGTCATGCTGTAATCTACTATTTTCATAAGTCAACCGTATTTACTCTATTTAATATTTTTAATAATATTTTGGGCTGAGCATCATGTTTTACTATCGCCCGAGGGGCTTGAGAGATTTCTGACTGAGTGAGGCCGAGGGCCAGTATTGTGAGGATATTATAGGATTGGGTTGCGCGCCACAACATGTGTACTGATCGTAATTTATGAGAGGTCGGGGGACTGATTTGTTATGTCACGATATTGCTTGTGATAGAGCATGGGCTGTAGGAGCCCCTTTAGAGTCAGAATAACCCTAGTGAGTATGGGTACCCAATGTTGGATGCGATATTTTGCCCGACAGGCTGGTTTATGTTTTGTATATTTTGCCAGACGGGCGGTTGTGGTACATGTTTTGCCCAAGAGGATATTTAAGTTTCTATGCTTTTACTCACTATATTCATCACTCGTTTGAATATATTGATAGGTGTTTTAAAAGATTTTACTGAAATGAGTTGTATTTACGAGTTATATTGCTTTACTGCATTGTTCTGAACTGAAAATGTAGGTATCGTCCAGAATGTCGGCATTTTCTTCTCGTATACCTATAGCATAATGTTGACATTTTAATGAAAGCACTTTGAATGCGTCATTGGACACTATGTTAGGTGAAAAAGTACTAGGTTTTTTTCTTCTAGTATGCCTAGTAAAATGTCGACATTTTAATGGTGAAAAGTCCTTTGAACCCGCCATTGGACACTATATTTTGATGAAAAAAATTATTAGGTGTTTTCCTCTCGTATATCTATAAAAGTTTTGGCAATTGAGTAATCTGATACTTATACTATTAAGAATAGCAATGATGTACCTCCACAAATTCAAAGCCTTTCTGGGCAAATATATTATTTTCAAGCTAAGATGAAACAATTACAATCTTAGGAATAGTGGATTGATTCAGGAGCTACACGACATATATATTTGTGTTAATAAAGGGTTATTTACATCTTATGATTCTGTAGGTCCAAACGAGACACATCTTCATGGGCAACTCCGCAACTGCGAAGATTGAAGGCTATGTGAAGATTTGCTTGAAGATGACGTCTAGCAAAGTAGTTACTTTAAATAATGTACTTCATGTTCCATAAATTAGGAAGAACTTAGTTAGTGTTGCACTTCTCGTTAAAAAAGGGTTTAAGTGCGTTTTTGTTTCAGACAAGATTATAATAATTAAGAATGAATTGTATGTAGGAAAAGGCTACTTTAGATTGAATGCATGAATTAAATGTCTATACCTCCATTTTATATACTATAACTATTTTTTTTTTTTGTATTTTTCATTTTCTTACGATTTGTATACTTGTAAAAGAATTAATTTTTTATAACCGCGCGAAGCACGGGCATGCACACTAGTTATACATAATTGAAGGACAACTTCACTGTTACGGTGAAAAACTCCAAAATGCATGCATAATATCATTAAAAGAGAGAAAACAAACAAAATTCACTGAAAATCTCACTAGATAGTGACATATTCAGGCATTGGCTATGTCATTCAATGGAATTAGGAGTCCAATGAAGACAACGTACCTTATTCTTTTAAAAGGAAAGCAACATTTCAGAAAACAACGTAAGGTAAATATATATGATCAATTCTTGGAATCATCTTCAAATTAAACTTCAGGAACTTCATGAGCAGTGGCACAACACCTTGCACACCCCGGGCCATTGCGGTATCCGCGGCAGCAACCATATCTGCAACCTCTCCACGGGTATCCGTTTCGTCTACCCCCACCACCATTACCAGGATACCCTCCTCCGCCCCCGTTGCCCGGGTATCCACCTCCTCGATACTGAGCTGCTTCAACATCACCAATCACCTTGCTTTCTTCTGTTTAACAATATCAAGGATATCGTTAGATATATTCAGGATCTAGAATCAATAAGTTAAGAATAAGTGTGATTATATTATATGTATACACTTTAGGTGCTTTTGTATAAGTATATCTACATTATTCGAGCCGGAAAAAGAAATTTAGTTAAAAGTATAGAACCCACCCTAAATCCGCTTCTGAATATAGTTGCATTAATGCAACAATACCAAGGGAAATTGATAAATAAAGATATTAAAACATGCAAAATGAAAATTACTTACTTTGAGCTCCCACTTGGGAGGAAACAAGAAGGACAAGAGCAAGGAGAAGACCTAAAAAGAGCAAACTTTTTGTTGAAGCCATTTTGAAAAATATTTAGCTAATATGCACTATTTCACACTTGTTGAGTTTACTTTCTAAAGAGTGCAGTGGATAACTACATCAACCTAAATACATATTTATAGACCCAAAAAATATCTTATTTAAGGAGAAAAGATTTGCTGGCCATGAAGATTTCACGTGAAGGGAAGTATGGGACTTGTCATTTTTGGCACTGAATTTTTGCACCAAATTAAAAGCTTCTGCATTAGAGTCCCCACTTCCATACAGTGAGTGCTGAATTCTCTCCTAATAGAACTTTTAGATACACTTTAATTTACAATAATGCCACTCTTCGTTCGTCATGCATGATGCTCTCTCAATCCCCAAACTCCCCCAACAAGAAAACTAAAAAGGAAAAATAATAGAGAGACAAAAACCACAAAAGTCAAGAAAATGAAAGAAGTATTGCACAAGAGAAAGAGTTCAACCTCTATATATTGATAGTGTTAAAATTCTAAAATAAAGCTTAATCGACTATAACAGGTTGAAACCATAGATTGTGTAATGACCCGACCGATCGTTTTGAATACTAGCGCTCGGTTCAGCAGTCGGAGGCCATGAACAACATCATTTCAGGTATTATAACTTTTACGCATGGTCGAAATTGAATTTCGAGAAGTTGAGAGTTGGTTTGTGAAGAGAATTTCCATTTTGGAAGCTTAAAGTTGAAAGAATGAGCTAGGATTGGAATTTGAGTAAACAACCTCAGAATAGCGATCTGAAGGTTCCTGCAGGTTCAAATGATGATTTCGGATTTGGACGTATGCTCGGAGCGGGTTTTGGATAACTCGGGAGTGTTTTGCCGTCTATTATGGAAGTTAGCATTTTAGAAGAAATTTCATATGTTTGGATTGGAGTGCACTTCAGTGTTATCAATGCCCGTTTGGGATTTCGAGACTGTTAATAGCCCCGTATAGTAATTCTGGAATTGAGGGCGCGATCGGAAGTGAATTTGGAGGTCCGTAGACCATTTTGAAGTCATTTGGCTAAAGATATAAAGTTGAAGGTTTTTGGAGAGTTGATCGGGGGTGAGTTTTTGATCCTAGGGTCGGATCGAAATTTCGAAAGTGGCAGTAGCTCCGTCATGTCATTTGTGATATGTGTGAAAAACTTTAGGTCATTTGGACGTGTTTTGGTTAGGTTTCTGATCGAAAGTGTATTTTGATAAAATTTGAAGTTCTTAGGCTCAAATCCTTGTTTAATTCGAGTTTCCGGCATTGTTTTAGGTGTTATGAAGATTGGTACAAGTTTGAATGAGGTATTAGGTGTTATTGGTGCTTTTGGTTGAGGTCTCGGGGGCCTCGGGTGTATTTTCGGATGCTCAATGGGCAACTATTGGTGTTGGCAAAGTGTGCAGTAGATGAAGGTTTCTATCATCTGTTATTTTCGCTTCTGCAGCTTGGGAACCGCAGAAGTGGAGCCGCAGAAATGACCTTGGCTTCGCAGAAGCGTATGAGGGAGTTATGCTCATTTCCGTGTCGGGAGAATCTGGTTGCTATCAGAACCTCCTAAGCGGAAATTGACCGCGGATGCGGGACCGCTAAAGCAGAAATAGAACCGCAAAAGCGGTCCCGCAAACGCAAAAAATGTCCGCATAAGTGAAAAATGGGTCTGGGCAGAGACTTTAAGTCCGAAAAAGGCCATTTCTCCACCATTTTAAGTCAATTTGGAGAGCTTTTGGACGGGGATTGAAGGGAGTTTCAACTAAGATCGATTGGAGGTAAGTTTTATGAGTTAAATACATAATTTTATTGAAGAATCATCCTAGAAATCCATGAAATAGCCAAATCATATGAAATTAGGGCTTGAGATTAAATTTATAAAATGGTGATTTGAGGGGTCAAACGAACTCCGATTTTTGTGAATTTGGTATGTACAGACTCATGGCAAGATAAGGATCGTATTGATGTAAAATTTTTGGGATTCCGTGCATGAGGACCTGGGGGCATTATTGTTATTTCACAAAGTGTTGTTGGGAAATTGTATAATTTGAATTGTTAGCAAGTATTTGAGTATATTCTAATTAGTTTATCATTAATTAGCTAGTTTTGGTGGATTGTACATTGGTTCAAGCCTTTGGAAGAATGTAGCATGCCGATTTTGAGTCTTCGGAGCAAGGTGAGTCTCCTTTCTAATTCTGTGAGGGGGAATTACCCCATAGGTGAGTAAAATGGTTATGTGCTTCTATTTGTGGGTGATATGTATGCACGAGGTGACGAGAGTCCGTACGTAGCTAGTATTATGCTATTGTCCAGGTAGTTAGGACTCAAAAGCATGTATACGTGGATTTATTGTGAACGCATCAGTAGCTTGATTTGCTTAATTCACATCGAATTAGTAAGAAAACTTCTAAGAGGATTAAACTTCATTTTCGAAATTGTTAAGGGAGAATTGGTTTTATTTGAACAAATATTTTCCTGATAAGTTCTTATGTGATTGATTGAGCATGTACTTTATATGTGCCTGCGTCGCTCGAATGATTCGCGAGCAGGATATGTGTTTAAATATGGAACGGTCCGAACGCCTCGGTAATAATAGATGCATCTATGGTTCGTGTCGCTCGACCTTTAGCACTGCACTATTTACTTTCTGTTGGAGCAGACCGTCGACCTCGGCATGATTTGCGCATGTTTATTTGTTATTTAACAACTACAAATGTGGGATTGGCCCTATGTGGCTTGATATAGACTGATAAGGTAATAAATGACAGACTTTGGAAGCTCTTGATTTATTGTTGAATGTGCTTACCTGTATTCCGGGATTCACAATTTGGACTTTTATACAAATCCATGATTTTTCTCACATTTGTAAAATATTGATAATTGACCTCTGGTGAGTGTCGAAATTGGCCATCTCATCTCTACCCCTTCAAGACTAGGCGGGATACTCACTGAGTACACGTTGATTACGTACTCATACTACACTTCTGTGTATTTTTGTTGCACAGGTACAGATACACTTCTGGCACCCTACTGGCATAGCCACATGGATAACTCTGGGACTAGGTGAGCTGCAACTTGCGAGATGACTCACAGCTAGTGCAGTTCCCTTCTGTACTTTAATTATTTATTTCTTGTCCACTGTATTCCGGACAGAGGTTGCATTTTATTTCACTTATCAATAGTCGCTCATGCTCTTGTGACATCGAGTTCAGGGACGGTTTTCGAAAGTTTTGAATTAATTGTTAAGGTTTGATTTGAATTGAAGCAAAACCCTCTTATTTATGAAAAATGGAAGGAAATTTCCGGAATTTAATATATTTTAAAGGAGGATTTTTAAATCGGTAATTTAATTGGCTTGAAGTTAGTAATGATTCTGCATGTTGTCCTGCGTGTATGAAATCCCAGATTTCACATCGTTCTACTACTTTAAGGTGACACAGATATTAGATGATAAGCGTGGGGTCGTGCACCGTTGGGGATAGTGACTTGGTCTATCCCGTATGAATGTTAAGTCGCAATTTGATTCAAACATGTTTGATATCATTGCGTTTGGAAATTATTATCATCTTTTGGGCTAAATACCATACTTGGGCCTCGTGCCAATTGTTTTGGACCCTTAGGGGCTTTTTGCTACTATTCCTTACTGTTTTGACTTCATGTTTGCACTCAGTCATGCTGTAATCTACTATTTTCATAAGTCAACCGTATTTACTCTATTTAATATTTTTAATAATATTTTGGGCTGAGCATCATGTTTTACTATCGCCCGAGGGGCTTGAGAGATTTCTGACTGAGTGAGGCCGAGGGCCAGTATTGTGAGGATATTATAGGATTGGGTTGCGCGCCACAACATGTGTACTGATCGTAATTTATGAGAGGTCGGGGGACTGATTTGTTATGTCACGATATTGCTTGTGATAGAGCATGGGCTGTAGGAGCCCCTTTAGAGTCAGAATAACCCTAGTGAGTATGGGTACCCAATGTTGGATGCGATATTTTGCCCGACAGGCTGGTTTATGTTTTGTATATTTTGCCAGACGGGCGGTTGTGGTACATGTTTTGCCCAAGAGGATATTTAAGTTTCTATGCTTTTACTCACTATATTCATCACTCGTTTGAATATATTGATAGGTGTTTTAAAAGATTTTACTGAAATGAGTTGTATTTACGAGTTATATTGCTTTACTGCATTGTTCTGAACTGAAAATGTAGGTATCGTCCAGAATGTCGGCATTTTCTTCTCGTATACCTATAGCATAATGTTGACATTTTAATGAAAGCACTTTGAATGCGTCATTGGACACTATGTTAGGTGAAAAAGTACTAGGTTTTTTTCTTCTAGTATGCCTAGTAAAATGTCGACATTTTAATGGTGAAAAGTCCTTTGAACCCGCCATTGGACACTATATTTTGATGAAAAAAATTATTAGGTGTTTTCCTCTCGTATATCTATAAAAGTTTTGGCAATTGAGTAATCTGATACTTATACTATTAAGAATAGCAATGATGTACCTCCACAAATTCAAAGCCTTTCTGGGCAAATATATTATTTTCAAGCTAAGATGAAACAATTACAATCTTAGGAATAGTGGATTGATTCAGGAGCTACACGACATATATATTTGTGTTAATAAAGGGTTATTTACATCTTATGATTCTGTAGGTCCAAACGAGACACATCTTCATGGGCAACTCCGCAACTGCGAAGATTGAAGGCTATGTGAAGATTTGCTTGAAGATGACGTCTAGCAAAGTAGTTACTTTAAATAATGTACTTCATGTTCCATAAATTAGGAAGAACTTAGTTAGTGTTGCACTTCTCGTTAAAAAAGGGTTTAAGTGCGTTTTTGTTTCAGACAAGATTATAATAATTAAGAATGAATTGTATGTAGGAAAAGGCTACTTTAGATTGAATGCATGAATTAAATGTCTATACCTCCATTTTATATACTATAACTATTTTTTTTTTTTGTATTTTTCATTTTCTTACGATTTGTATACTTGTAAAAGAATTAATATTTTATAACCGCGCGAAGCACGGGCATGTACACTAGTTATACATAATTGAAGGACAACTTCACTGTTACGGTGAAAAACTCCAAAATGCATGCATAATATCATTAAAAGAGAGAAAACAAACAAAATTCACTGAAAATCTCACTAGATAGTGACATATTCAGGCATTGGCTATGTCATTCAATGGAATTAGGAGTCCAATGAAGACAACGTACCTTATTCTTTTAAAAGGAAAGCAACATTTCAGAAAACAACGTAAGGTAAATATATATGATCAATTCTTGGAATCATCTTCAAATTAAACTTCAGGAACTTCATGAGCAGTGGCACAACACCTTGCACACCCCGGGCCATTGCGGTATCCGCGGCAGCAACCATATCTGCAACCTCTCCACGGGTATCCGTTTCGTCTACCCCCACCACCATTACCAGGATACCCTCCTCCGCCCCCGTTGCCCGGGTATCCACCTCCTCGATACTGAGCTGCTTCAACATCACCAATCACCTTGCTTTCTTCTGTTTAACAATATCAAGGATATCGTTAGATATATTCAGGATCTAGAATCAATAAGTTAAGAATAAGTGTGATTATATTATATGTATACACTTTAGGTGCTTTTGTATAAGTATATCTACATTATTCGAGCCGGAAAAAGAAATTTAGTTAAAAGTATAGAACCCACCCTAAATCCGCTTTTGAATATAGTTGCATTAATGCAACAATACCAAGGGAAATTGATAAATAAAGATATTAAAACATGCAAAATGAAAATTACTTACTTTGAGCTCCCACTTGGGAGGAAACAAGAAGGACAAGAGCAAGGAGAAGACCTAAAAAGAGCAAACTTTTTGTTGAAGCCATTTTGAAAAATATTTAGCTAATATGCACTATTTCACACTTGTTGAGTTTACTTTCTAAAGGGTGCAGTGGATAACTACATCAACCTAAATACATATTTATAGACCCAAAAAATATCTTATTTAAGGAGAAAAGATTTGCTGGCCATGAAGATTTCACGTGAAGGGAAGTATGGGACTTGTCATTTTTGGCACTGAATTTTTGCACCAAATTAAAAGCTTCTGCATTAGAGTCCCCACTTCCATACAGTGAGTGCTGAATTCTCTCCTAATAGAACTTTTAGATACACTTTAATTTACAATAATGCCACTCTTCGTTCGTCATGCATGATGCTCTCTCAATCCCCAAACTCCCCCAACAAGAAAACTAAAAAGGAAAAATAATAGAGAGACAAAAACCACAAAAGTCAAGAAAATGAAAGAAGTATTGCACAAGAGAAAGAGTTCAACCTCTATATATTGATAGTGTTAAAATTCTAAAATAAAGCTTAATCGACTATAACAGGTTGAAACCATAGATTGTGTAATGACCCGACCGATCGTTTTGAATACTAGCGCTCCGTTCAGCAGTCGGAGGCCATGAACAACATCATTTCAGGTATTATAACTTTTACGCATGGTCGAAATTGAATTTCGAGAAGTTGAGAGTTGGTTTGTGAAGAGAATTTCCATTTTGGAAGCTTAAAGTTGAAAGAATGAGCTAGGATTGGAATTTGAGTAAACAACCTCAGAATCGCGATCTGAAGGTTCCTGCAGGTTCAAATGATGATTTCGGATTTGGACGTATGCTCGGAGCGGGTTTTGGATAACTCGGGAGTGTTTTGCCGTCTATTATGGAAGTTAGCATTTTAGAAGAAATTTCATATGTTTGGATTGGAGTGCACTTCAGTGTTATCAATGCCCGTTTGGGATTTCGAGACTGTTAATAGCCCCGTATAGTAATTCTGGAATTGAGGGCGCGATCGGAAGTGAATTTGGAGGTCCGTAGACCATTTTGAAGTCATTTGGCTAAAGATATAAAGTTGAAGGTTTTTGGAGAGTTGATCGGGGGTTGACTTTTTTATATCGGGGCCGGATCCAATTTTAGAAGTTGGAGTAGGTCCATAATATAAAATATGATATGCATGCAAAATTTGGGGTCAATCGGACGTGATTTGATAGGTTTAAACATCGAAAATAGAAGTTGGAAAGTTCAAAGTTCATTAAACTTAAATTGAGGTGTAATTCGTGAATTTAGCGTTGTTTGTTATGATTTGAGGCCTCGAGCAAGTCCGTAATATATTTTTGGACTGGTTGGTGTTATTGGTCGGGGTCCCGGGGGCCTTGGGTGTATTTCGAGTTGTGATCACGCTCTTATTTAATGTTTCAACGTTGCTTCTTTGAACATAAAGGGGTAACATATTGAACAAATAAGCTCCAAATTCAGTTTTGTTTGAACCATTAGATCCGTATAGAAATTTCTGAGCCAGCAAAAAGAATCATCGAATTTGGACATCGTATGAGGGAGTTATGCTCATTTCCGTGTCGGGAGAATCTGGTTGCTATCAGAACCTCCTAAGCGGAAATTGACCGCGGATGCGGGACCGCTAAAGCAGAAATAGAACCGCAAAAGCGGTCCCGCAAACGCAAAAAATGTCCGCATAAGTGAAAAATGGGTCTGGGCAGAGACTTTAAGTCCGAAAAAGGCCATTTCTCCACCATTTTAAGTCAATTTGGAGAGCTTTTGGACGGGGATTGAAGGGAGTTTCAACTAAGATCGATTGGAGGTAAGTTTTATGAGTTAAATACATAATTTTATTGAAGAATCATCCTAGAAATCCATGAAATAGCCAAATCATATGAAATTAGGGCTTGAGATTAAATTTATAAAATGGTGATTTGAGGGGTCAAACGAACTCCGATTTTTGTGAATTTGGTATGTACAGACTCATGGCAAGATAAGGATCGTATTGATGTAAAATTTTTGGGATTCCGTGCATGAGGACCTGGGGGCATTATTGTTATTTCACAAAGTGTTGTTGGGAAATTGTATAATTTGAATTGTTAGCAAGTATTTGAGTATATTCTAATTAGTTTATCATTAATTAGCTAGTTTTGGTGGATTGTACATTGGTTCAAGCCTTTGGAAGAATGTAGCATGCCGATTTTGAGTCTTCGGAGCAAGGTGAGTCTCCTTTCGAATTATGTGAGGGGGAATTACCCCATAGGTGAGTAAAATGGTTATGTGCTTCTATTTGTGGGTGATATGTATGCACGAGGTGACGAGAGTCCGTACGTAGCTAGTATTATGCTATTGTCCAGGTAGTTAGGACTCAAAAGCATGTATACGTGGATTTATTGTGAACGCATCAGTAGCTTGATTTGCTTAATTCACATCGAATTAGTAAGAAAACTTCTAAGAGGATTAAACTTCATTTTCGAAATTGTTAAGGGAGAATTGGTTTTATTTGAACAAATATTTTCCTGATAAGTTCTTATGTGATTGATTGAGCATGTACTTTATATGTGCCTGCGTCGCTCGAATGATTCGCGAGCAGGATATGTGTTTAAATATGGAACGGTCCGAACGCCTCGGTAATAATAGATGCATCTATGGTTCGTGTCGCTCGACCTTTAGCACTGCACTATTTACTTTCTGTTGGAGCAGACCGTCGACCTCGGCATGATTTGCGCATGTTTATTTGTTATTTAACAACTACAAATGTGGGATTGGCCCTATGTGGCTTGATATAGACTGATAAGGTAATAAATGACAGACTTTGGAAGCTCTTGATTTATTGTTGAATGTGCTTACCTGTATTCCGGGATTCACAATTTGGACTTTTATACAAATCCATGATTTTTCTCACATTTGTAAAATATTGATAATTGACCTCTGGTGAGTGTCGAAATTGGCCATCTCATCTCTACCCCTTCAAGACTAGGCGGGATACTCACTGAGTACACGTTGATTACGTACTCATACTACACTTCTGTGTATTTTTGTTGCACAGGTACACATATACACTTCTAGCAGCCTACTGGCGTAGAATCATGGATAACACTGGGACTAAGTAAGCTACAACTTGCGAGATGACCCGCAGCTAGTGTAGTTCCTTTCTGTAGTTTAATTATTTATTTCATGTCCACTGTATTCCAGACAGAGGTTGCATTTTATTTCACTTACCAGTAGTCGCTCATGCACTTGTGACATCGAGTTCAGGGACGGTTTTCGAAAGTTTTGAATTAATTGTTAAGGTTTGATTTGAATTGAAGCAAAACCCTCTTATTTATGAAAAATGGAAGGAAATTTCAGGAATTTAATATATTTTAAAGGAGGATTTTTAAATCGGTAATTTAATTGGCTTGAAGTTAGTAATGATTCTGCATGTTGTCCTGCGTGTATGAAATCCCAGATTTCACATCGTTCTACTACTTTAAGGTGACACAGATATTAGATGATAAGCGTGGGGTCGTGCACCGTTGGGGATAGTGACTTGGTCTATCCCGTATGAATGTTAAGTCGCGTATTTGATTCAAACATGTTTGATATCATTGCGTTTGGAAATTATTATCATCTTTTGGGCTAAATACCATACTTGGGCCTCGTGCCAATTGTTTTGGACCCTTAGGGGCTTTTTGCTACTATTCCTTACTGTTTTGACTTCATGTTTGCACTCAGTCATGCTGTAATCTACTATTTTCATAAGTCAACCGTATTTACTCTATTTAATATTTTTAATAATATTTTGGGCTGAGCAAATATCATGTTTTACTATCGCCCGAGGGGCTTGAGAGATTTCTGACTGAGTGAGGCCGAGGGCCAGTATTGTGAGGATATTATAGGATTGGGTTGCGCGCCACAATATGTGTACTGATCGTAATTTATGAGAGGTCGGGGGACTGATTTGTTATGTCACGATATTGCTTGTGATAGAGCATGGGCTGTAGGAGCCCCTTTAGAGTCAGAATAACCCTAGTGAGTATGGGTACCCAATGTTGGATGCGATATTTTGCCCGACAGGCTGGTTTATGTTTTGTATATTTTGCCAGACGGGCGGTTGTGGTACATGTTTTGCCCAAGAGGATATTTAAGTTTCTATGCTTTTACTCACTATATTCATCACTCGTTTGAATATATTGATAGGTGTTTTAAAAGATTTTACTGAAATGAGTTGTATTTACGAGTTATATTGCTTTACTGCATTGTTCTGAACTGAAAATGTAGGTATCGTCCAGAATGTCGGCATTTTCTTCTCGTATACCTATAGCATAATGTTGACATTTTAATGAAAGCACTTTGAATGCGTCATTGGACACTATGTTAGGTGAAAAAGTACTAGGTTTTTTTCTTCTAGTATGCCTAGTAAAATGTCGACATTTTAATGGTGAAAAGTCCTTTGAACCCGCCATTGGACACTATATTTTGATGAAAAAAATTATTAGGTGTTTTCCTCTCGTATATCTATAAAAGTTTTGGCAATTGAGTAATCTGATACTTATACTATTAAGAATAGCAATGATGTACCTCCACAAATTCAAAGCCTTTCTGGGCAAATATATTATTTTCAAGCTAAGATGAAACAATTACAATCTTAGGAATAGTGGATTGATTCAGGAGCTACACGACATATATATTTGTGTTAATAAAGGGTTATTTACATCTTATGATTCTGTAGGTCCAAACGAGACACATCTTCATGGGCAACTCCGCAACTGCGAAGATTGAAGGCTATGTGAAGATTTGCTTGAAGATGACGTCTAGCAAAGTAGTTACTTTAAATAATGTACTTCATGTTCCATAAATTAGGAAGAACTTAGTTAGTGTTGCACTTCTCGTTAAAAAAGGGTTTAAGTGCGTTTTTGTTTCAGACAAGATTATAATAATTAAGAATGAATTGTATGTAGGAAAAGGCTACTTTAGATTGAATGCATGAATTAAATGTCTATACCTCCATTTTATATACTATAACTATTTTTTTTTTGTATTTTTCATTTTCTTACGATTTGTATACTTGTAAAAGAATTAATTTTTTATAACCGCGCGAAGCACGGGCATGTACACTAGTTATACATAATTGAAGGACAACTTCACTGTTACGGTGAAAAACTCCAAAATGCATGCATAATATCATTAAAAGAGAGAAAACAAACAAAATTCACTGAAAATCTCACTAGATAGTGACATATTCAGGCATTGGCTATGTCATTCAATGGAATTAGGAGTCCAATGAAGACAACGTACCTTATTCTTTTAAAAGGAAAGCAACATTTCAGAAAACAACGTAAGGTAAATATATATGATCAATTCTTGGAATCATCTTCAAATTAAACTTCAGGAACTTCATGAGCAGTGGCACAACACCTTGCACACCCCGGGCCATTGCGGTATCCGCGGCAGCAACCATATCTGCAACCTCTCCACGGGTATCCGTTTCGTCTACCCCCACCACCATTACCAGGATACCCTCCTCCGCCCCCGTTGCCCGGGTATCCACCTCCTCGATACTGAGCTGCTTCAACATCACCAATCACCTTGCTTTCTTCTGTTTAACAATATCAAGGATATCGTTAGATATATTCAGGATCTAGAATCAATAAGTTAAGAATAAGTGTGATTATATTATATGTATACACTTTAGGTGCTTTTGTATAAGTATATCTACATTATTCGAGCCGGAAAAAGAAATTTAGTTAAAAGTATAGAACCCACCCTAAATCCGCTTCTGAATATAGTTGCATTAATGCAACAATACCAAGGGAAATTGATAAATAAAGATATTAAAACATGCAAAATGAAAATTACTTACTTTGAGCTCCCACTTGGGAGGAAACAAGAAGGACAAGAGCAAGGAGAAGACCTAAAAAGAGCAAACTTTTTGTTGAAGCCATTTTGAAAAATATTTAGCTAATATGCACTATTTCACACTTGTTGAGTTTACTTTCTAAAGAGTGCAGTGGATAACTACATCAACCTAAATACATATTTATAGACCCAAAAAATATCTTATTTAAGGAGAAAAGATTTGCTGGCCATGAAGATTTCACGTGAAGGGAAGTATGGGACTTGTCATTTTTGGCACTGAATTTTTGCACCAAATTAAAAGCTTCTGCATTAGAGTCCCCACTTCCATACAGTGAGTGCTGAATTCTCTCCTAATAGAACTTTTAGATACACTTTAATTTACAATAATGCCACTCTTCGTTCGTCATGCATGATGCTCTCTCAATCCCCAAACTCCCCCAACAAGAAAACTAAAAAGGAAAAATAATAGAGAGACAAAAACCACAAAAGTCAAGAAAATGAAAGAAGTATTGCACAAGAGAAAGAGTTCAACCTCTATATATTGATAGTGTTAAAATTCTAAAATAAAGCTTAATCGACTATAACAGGTTGAAACCATAGATTGTGTAATGACCCGACCGATCGTTTTGAATACTAGCGCTCGGTTCAGCAGTCGGAGGCCATGAACAACATCATTTCAGGTATTATAACTTTTACGCATGGTCGAAATTGAATTTCGAGAAGTTGAGAGTTGGTTTGTGAAGAGAATTTCCATTTTGGAAGCTTAAAGTTGAAAGAATGAGCTAGGATTGGAATTTGAGTAAACAACCTCAGAATCGCGATCTGAAGGTTCCTGCAGGTTCAAATGATGATTTCGGATTTGGACGTATGCTCGGAGCGGGTTTTGGATAACTCGGGAGTGTTTTGCCGTCTATTATGGAAGTTAGCATTTTAGAAGAAATTTCATATGTTTGGATTGGAGTGCACTTCAGTGTTATCAATGCCCGTTTGGGATTTCGAGACTGTTAATAGCCCCGTATAGTAATTCTGGAATTGAGGGCGCGATCGGAAGTGAATTTGGAGGTCCGTAGACCATTTTGAAGTCATTTGGCTAAAGATATAAAGTTGAAGGTTTTTGGAGAGTTGATCGGGGGTTGACTTTTTTATATCGGGGCCGGATCCAATTTTAGAAGTTGGAGTAGGTCCATAATATAAAATATGATATGCATGCAAAATTTGGGGTCAATCGGACGTGATTTGATAGGTTTAAACATCGAAAATAGAAGTTGGAAAGTTCAAAGTTCATTAAACTTAAATTGAGGTGTAATTCGTGAATTTAGCGTTGTTTGTTATGATTTGAGGCCTCGAGCAAGTCCGTAATATATTTTTGGACTGGTTGGTGTTATTGGTCGGGGTCCCGGGGGCCTTGGGTGTATTTCGGGTTGTGATCACGCTCTTATTTAATGTTTCAACGTTGCTTCTTTGAACATAAAGGGGTAACATATTGAACAAATAAGCTCCAAATTCAGTTTTGTTTGAACCATTAGATCCGTATAGAAATTTCTGAGCCAGCAAAAAGAATCATCGAATTTGGACATCGTATGAGGGAGTTATGCTCATTTCCGTGTCGGGAGAATCTGGTTGCTATCAGAACCTCCTAAGCGGAAATTGACCGCGGATGCGGGACCGCTAAAGCAGAAATAGAACCGCAAAAGCGGTCCCGCAAACGCAAAAAATGTCCGCATAAGTGAAAAATGGGTCTGGGCAGAGACTTTAAGTCCGAAAAAGGCCATTTCTCCACCATTTTAAGTCAATTTGGAGAGCTTTTGGACGGGGATTGAAGGGAGTTTCAACTAAGATCGATTGGAGGTAAGTTTTATGAGTTAAATACATAATTTTATTGAAGAATCATCCTAGAAATCCATGAAATAGCCAAATCATATGAAATTAGGGCTTGAGATTAAATTTATAAAATGGTGATTTGAGGGGTCAAACGAACTCCGAATTTTGTGAATTTGGTATGTACAGACTCATGGCAAGATAAGGATCGTATTGATGTAAAATTTTTGGGATTCCGTGCATGAGGACCTGGGGGCATTATTGTTATTTCACAAAGTGTTGTTGGGAAATTGTATAATTTGAATTGTTAGCAAGTATTTGAGTATATTCTAATTAGTTTATCATTAATTAGCTAGTTTTGGTGGATTGTACATTGGTTCAAGCCTTTGGAAGAATGTAGCATGCCGATTTTGAGTCTTCGGAGCAAGGTGAGTCTCCTTTCGAATTATGTGAGGGGGAATTACCCCATAGGTGAGTAAAATGGTTATGTGCTTCTATTTGTGGGTGATATGTATGCACGAGGTGACGAGAGTCCGTACGTAGCTAGTATTATGCTATTGTCCAGGTAGTTAGGACTCAAAAGCATGTATACGTGGATTTATTGTGAACGCATCAGTAGCTTGATTTGCTTAATTCACATCGAATTAGTAAGAAAACTTCTAAGAGGATTAAACTTCATTTTCGAAATTGTTAAGGGAGAATTGGTTTTATTTGAACAAATATTTTCCTGATAAGTTCTTATGTGATTGATTGAGCATGTACTTTATATGTGCCTGCGTCGCTCGAATGATTCGCGAGCAGGATATGTGTTTAAATATGGAACGGTCCGAACGCCTCGGTAATAATAGATGCATCTATGGTTCGTGTCGCTCGACCTTTAGCACTGCACTATTTACTTTCTGTTGGAGCAGACCGTCGACCTCGGCATGATTTGCGCATGTTTATTTGTTATTTAACAACTACAAATGTGGGATTGGCCCTATGTGGCTTGATATAGACTGATAAGGTAATAAATGACAGACTTTGGAAGCTCTTGATTTATTGTTGAATGTGCTTACCTGTATTCCGGGATTCACAATTTGGACTTTTATACAAATCCATGATTTTTCTCACATTTGTAAAATATTGATAATTGACCTCTGGTGAGTGTCGAAATTGGCCATCTCATCTCTACCCCTTCAAGACTAGGCGGGATACTCACTGAGTACACGTTGATTACGTACTCATACTACACTTCTGTGTATTTTTGTTGCACAGGTACAGATACACTTCTGGCACCCTACTGGCATAGCCACATGGATAACTCTGGGACTAGGTGAGCTGCAACTTGCGAGATGACTCACAGCTAGTGCAGTTCCCTTCTGTACTTTAATTATTTATTTCTTGTCCACTGTATTCCGGACAGAGGTTGCATTTTATTTCACTTATCAATAGTCGCTCATGCTCTTGTGACATCGAGTTCAGGGACGGTTTTCGAAAGTTTTGAATTAATTGTTAAGGTTTGATTTGAATTGAAGCAAAACCCTCTTATTTATGAAAAATGGAAGGAAATTTCCGGAATTTAATATATTTTAAAGGAGGATTTTTAAATCGGTAATTTAATTGGCTTGAAGTTAGTAATGATTCTGCATGTTGTCCTGCGTGTATGAAATCCCAGATTTCACATCGTTCTACTACTTTAAGGTGACACAGATATTAGATGATAAGCGTGGGGTCGTGCACCGTTGGGGATAGTGACTTGGTCTATCCCGTATGAATGTTAAGTCGCGTATTTGATTCAAACATGTTTGATATCATTGCGTTTGGAAATTATTATCATCTTTTGGGCTAAATACCATACTTGGGCCTCGTGCCAATTGTTTTGGACCCTTAGGGGCTTTTTGCTACTATTCCTTACTGTTTTGACTTCATGTTTGCACTCAGTCATGCTGTAATCTACTATTTTCATAAGTCAACCGTATTTACTCTATTTAATATTTTTAATAATATTTTGGGCTGAGCAAATATCATGTTTTACTATCGCCCGAGGGGCTTGAGAGATTTCTGACTGAGTGAGGCCGAGGGCCAGTATTGTGAGGATATTATAGGATTGGGTTGCGCGCCACAACATGTGTACTGATCGTAATTTATGAGAGGTCGGGGGACTGATTTGTTATGTCACGATATTGCTTGTGATAGAGCATGGGCTGTAGGAGCCCCTTTAGAGTCAGAATAACCCTAGTGAGTATGGGTACCCAATGTTGGATGCGATATTTTGCCCGACAGGCTGGTTTATGTTTTGTATATTTTGCCAGACGGGCGGTTGTGGTACATGTTTTGCCCAAGAGGATATTTAAGTTTCTATGCTTTTACTCACTATATTCATCACTCGTTTGAATATATTGATAGGTGTTTTAAAAGATTTTACTGAAATGAGTTGTATTTACGAGTTATATTGCTTTACTGCATTGTTCTGAACTGAAAATGTAGGTATCGTCCAGAATGTCGGCATTTTCTTCTCGTATACCTATAGCATAATGTTGACATTTTAATGAAAGCACTTTGAATGCGTCATTGGACACTATGTTAGGTGAAAAAGTACTAGGTTTTTTTCTTCTAGTATGCCTAGTAAAATGTCGACATTTTAATGGTGAAAAGTCCTTTGAACCCGCCATTGGACACTATATTTTGATGAAAAAAATTATTAGGTGTTTTCCTCTCGTATATCTATAAAAGTTTTGGCAATTGAGTAATCTGATACTTATACTATTAAGAATAGCAATGATGTACCTCCACAAATTCAAAGCCTTTCTGGGCAAATATATTATTTTCAAGCTAAGATGAAACAATTACAATCTTAGGAATAGTGGATTGATTCAGGAGCTACACGACATATATATTTGTGTTAATAAAGGGTTATTTACATCTTATGATTCTGTAGGTCCAAACGAGACACATCTTCATGGGCAACTCCGCAACTGCGAAGATTGAAGGCTATGTGAAGATTTGCTTGAAGATGACGTCTAGCAAAGTAGTTACTTTAAATAATGTACTTCATGTTCCATAAATTAGGAAGAACTTAGTTAGTGTTGCACTTCTCGTTAAAAAAGGGTTTAAGTGCGTTTTTGTTTCAGACAAGATTATAATAATTAAGAATGAATTGTATGTAGGAAAAGGCTACTTTAGATTGAATGCATGAATTAAATGTCTATACCTCCATTTTATATACTATAACTATTTTTTTTTTGTATTTTTCATTTTCTTACGATTTGTATACTTGTAAAAGAATTAATTTTTTATAACCGCGCGAAGCACGGGCATGTACACTAGTTATACATAATTGAAGGACAACTTCACTGTTACGGTGAAAAACTCCAAAATGCATGCATAATATCATTAAAAGAGAGAAAACAAACAAAATTCACTGAAAATCTCACTAGATAGTGACATATTCAGGCATTGGCTATGTCATTCAATGGAATTAGGAGTCCAATGAAGACAACGTACCTTATTCTTTTAAAAGGAAAGCAACATTTCAGAAAACAACGTAAGGTAAATATATATGATCAATTCTTGGAATCATCTTCAAATTAAACTTCAGGAACTTCATGAGCAGTGGCACAACACCTTGCACACCCCGGGCCATTGCGGTATCCGCGGCAGCAACCATATCTGCAACCTCTCCACGGGTATCCGTTTCGTCTACCCCCACCACCATTACCAGGATACCCTCCTCCGCCCCCGTTGCCCGGGTATCCACCTCCTCGATACTGAGCTGCTTCAACATCACCAATCACCTTGCTTTCTTCTGTTTAACAATATCAAGGATATCGTTAGATATATTCAGGATCTAGAATCAATAAGTTAAGAATAAGTGTGATTATATTATATGTATACACTTTAGGTGCTTTTGTATAAGTATATCTACATTATTCGAGCCGGAAAAAGAAATTTAGTTAAAAGTATAGAACCCACCCTAAATCCGCTTCTGAATATAGTTGCATTAATGCAACAATACCAAGGGAAATTGATAAATAAAGATATTAAAACATGCAAAATGAAAATTACTTACTTTGAGCTCCCACTTGGGAGGAAACAAGAAGGACAAGAGCAAGGAGAAGACCTAAAAAGAGCAAACTTTTTGTTGAAGCCATTTTGAAAAATATTTAGCTAATATGCACTATTTCACACTTGTTGAGTTTACTTTCTAAAGAGTGCAGTGGATAACTACATCAACCTAAATACATATTTATAGACCCAAAAAATATCTTATTTAAGGAGAAAAGATTTGCTGGCCATGAAGATTTCACGTGAAGGGAAGTATGGGACTTGTCATTTTTGGCACTGAATTTTTGCACCAAATTAAAAGCTTCTGCATTAGAGTCCCCACTTCCATACAGTGAGTGCTGAATTCTCTCCTAATAGAACTTTTAGATACACTTTAATTTACAATAATGCCACTCTTCGTTCGTCATGCATGATGCTCTCTCAATCCCCAAACTCCCCCAACAAGAAAACTAAAAAGGAAAAATAATAGAGAGACAAAAACCACAAAAGTCAAGAAAATGAAAGAAGTATTGCACAAGAGAAAGAGTTCAACCTCTATATATTGATAGTGTTAAAATTCTAAAATAAAGCTTAATCGACTATAACAGGTTGAAACCATAGATTGTGTAATGACCCGACCGATCGTTTTGAATACTAGCGCTCGGTTCAGCAGTCGGAGGCCATGAACAACATCATTTCAGGTATTATAACTTTTACGCATGGTCGAAATTGAATTTCGAGAAGTTGAGAGTTGGTTTGTGAAGAGAATTTCCATTTTGGAAGCTTAAAGTTGAAAGAATGAGCTAGGATTGGAATTTGAGTAAACAACCTCAGAATCGCGATCTGAAGGTTCCTGCAGGTTCAAATGATGATTTCGGATTTGGACGTATGCTCGGAGCGGGTTTTGGATAACTCGGGAGTGTTTTGCCGTCTATTATGGAAGTTAGCATTTTAGAAGAAATTTCATATGTTTGGATTGGAGTGCACTTCAGTGTTATCAATGCCCGTTTGGGATTTCGAGACTGTTAATAGCCCCGTATAGTAATTCTGGAATTGAGGGCGCGATCGGAAGTGAATTTGGAGGTCCGTAGACCATTTTGAAGTCATTTGGCTAAAGATATAAAGTTGAAGGTTTTTGGAGAGTTGATCGGGGGTTGACTTTTTTATATCGGGGCCGGATCCAATTTTAGAAGTTGGAGTAGGTCCATAATATAAAATATGATATGCATGCAAAATTTGGGGTCAATCGGACGTGATTTGATAGGTTTAAACATCGAAAATAGAAGTTGGAAAGTTCAAAGTTCATTAAACTTAAATTGAGGTGTAATTCGTGAATTTAGCGTTGTTTGTTATGATTTGAGGCCTCGAGCAAGTCCGTAATATATTTTTGGACTGGTTGGTGTTATTGGTCGGGGTCCCGGGGGCCTTGGGTGTATTTCGGGTTGTGATCACGCTCTTATTTAATGTTTCAACGTTGCTTCTTTGAACATAAAGGGGTAACATATTGAACAAATAAGCTCCAAATTCAGTTTTGTTTGAACCATTAGATCCGTATAGAAATTTCTGAGCCAGCAAAAAGAATCATCGAATTTGGACATCGTATGAGGGAGTTATGCTCATTTCCGTGTCGGGAGAATCTGGTTGCTATCAGAACCTCCTAAGCGGAAATTGACCGCGGATGCGGGACCGCTAAAGCAGAAATAGAACCGCAAAAGCGGTCCCGCAAACGCAAAAAATGTCCGCATAAGTGAAAAATGGGTCTGGGCAGAGACTTTAAGTCCGAAAAAGGCCATTTCTCCACCATTTTAAGTCAATTTGGAGAGCTTTTGGACGGGGATTGAAGGGAGTTTCAACTAAGATCGATTGGAGGTAAGTTTTATGAGTTAAATACATAATTTTATTGAAGAATCATCCTAGAAATCCATGAAATAGCCAAATCATATGAAATTAGGGCTTGAGATTAAATTTATAAAATGGTGATTTGAGGGGTCAAACGAACTCCGATTTTTGTGAATTTGGTATGTACAGACTCATGGCAAGATAAGGATCGTATTGATGTAAAATTTTTGGGATTCCGTGCATGAGGACCTGGGGGCATTATTGTTATTTCACAAAGTGTTGTTGGGAAATTGTATAATTTGAATTGTTAGCAAGTATTTGAGTATATTCTAATTAGTTTATCATTAATTAGCTAGTTTTGGTGGATTGTACATTGGTTCAAGCCTTTGGAAGAATGTAGCATGCCGATTTTGAGTCTTCGGAGCAAGGTGAGTCTCCTTTCGAATTATGTGAGGGGGAATTACCCCATAGGTGAGTAAAATGGTTATGTGCTTCTATTTGTGGGTGATATGTATGCACGAGGTGACGAGAGTCCGTACGTAGCTAGTATTATGCTATTGTCCAGGTAGTTAGGACTCAAAAGCATGTATACGTGGATTTATTGTGAACGCATCAGTAGCTTGATTTGCTTAATTCACATCGAATTAGTAAGAAAACTTCTAAGAGGATTAAACTTCATTTTCGAAATTGTTAAGGGAGAATTGGTTTTATTTGAACAAATATTTTCCTGATAAGTTCTTATGTGATTGATTGAGCATGTACTTTATATGTGCCTGCGTCGCTCGAATGATTCGCGAGCAGGATATGTGTTTAAATATGGAACGGTCCGAACGCCTCGGTAATAATAGATGCATCTATGGTTCGTGTCGCTCGACCTTTAGCACTGCACTATTTACTTTCTGTTGGAGCAGACCGTCGACCTCGGCATGATTTGCGCATGTTTATTTGTTATTTAACAACTACAAATGTGGGATTGGCCCTATGTGGCTTGATATAGACTGATAAGGTAATAAATGACAGACTTTGGAAGCTCTTGATTTATTGTTGAATGTGCTTACCTGTATTCCGGGATTCACAATTTGGACTTTTATACAAATCCATGATTTTTCTCACATTTGTAAAATATTGATAATTGACCTCTGGTGAGTGTCGAAATTGGCCATCTCATCTCTACCCCTTCAAGACTAGGCGGGATACTCACTGAGTACACGTTGATTACGTACTCATACTACACTTCTGTGTATTTTTGTTGCACAGGTACAGATACACTTCTGGCACCCTACTGGCATAGCCACATGGATAACTCTGGGACTAGGTGAGCTGCAACTTGCGAGATGACTCACAGCTAGTGCAGTTCCCTTCTGTACTTTAATTATTTATTTCTTGTCCACTGTATTCCGGACAGAGGTTGCATTTTATTTCACTTATCAATAGTCGCTCATGCTCTTGTGACATCGAGTTCAGGGACGGTTTTCGAAAGTTTTGAATTAATTGTTAAGGTTTGATTTGAATTGAAGCAAAACCCTCTTATTTATGAAAAATGGAAGGAAATTTCCGGAATTTAATATATTTTAAAGGAGGATTTTTAAATCGGTAATTTAATTGGCTTGAAGTTAGTAATGATTCTGCATGTTGTCCTGCGTGTATGAAATCCCAGATTTCACATCGTTCTACTACTTTAAGGTGACACAGATATTAGATGATAAGCGTGGGGTCGTGCACCGTTGGGGATAGTGACTTGGTCTATCCCGTATGAATGTTAAGTCGCAATTTGATTCAAACATGTTTGATATCATTGCGTTTGGAAATTATTATCATCTTTTGGGCTAAATACCATACTTGGGCCTCGTGCCAATTGTTTTGGACCCTTAGGGGCTTTTTGCTACTATTCCTTACTGTTTTGACTTCATGTTTGCACTCAGTCATGCTGTAATCTACTATTTTCATAAGTCAACCGTATTTACTCTATTTAATATTTTTAATAATATTTTGGGCTGAGCATCATGTTTTACTATCGCCCGAGGGGCTTGAGAGATTTCTGACTGAGTGAGGCCGAGGGCCAGTATTGTGAGGATATTATAGGATTGGGTTGCGCGCCACAATATGTGTACTGATCGTAATTTATGAGAGGTCGGGGGACTGATTTGTTATGTCACGATATTGCTTGTGATAGAGCATGGGCTGTAGGAGCCCCTTTAGAGTCAGAATAACCCTAGTGAGTATGGGTACCCAATGTTGGATGCGATATTTTGCCCGACAGGCTGGTTTATGTTTTGTATATTTTGCCAGACGGGCGGTTGTGGTACATGTTTTGCCCAAGAGGATATTTAAGTTTCTATGCTTTTACTCACTATATTCATCACTCGTTTGAATATATTGATAGGTGTTTTAAAAGATTTTACTGAAATGAGTTGTATTTACGAGTTATATTGCTTTACTGCATTGTTCTGAACTGAAAATGTAGGTATCGTCCAGAATGTCGGCATTTTCTTCTCGTATACCTATAGCATAATGTTGACATTTTAATGAAAGCACTTTGAATGCGTCATTGGACACTATGTTAGGTGAAAAAGTACTAGGTTTTTTTCTTCTAGTATGCCTAGTAAAATGTCGACATTTTAATGGTGAAAAGTCCTTTGAACCCGCCATTGGACACTATATTTTGATGAAAAAAATTATTAGGTGTTTTCCTCTCGTATATCTATAAAAGTTTTGGCAATTGAGTAATCTGATACTTATACTATTAAGAATAGCAATGATGTACCTCCACAAATTCAAAGCCTTTCTGGGCAAATATATTATTTTCAAGCTAAGATGAAACAATTACAATCTTAGGAATAGTGGATTGATTCAGGAGCTACACGACATATATATTTGTGTTAATAAAGGGTTATTTACATCTTATGATTCTGTAGGTCCAAACGAGACACATCTTCATGGGCAACTCCGCAACTGCGAAGATTGAAGGCTATGTGAAGATTTGCTTGAAGATGACGTCTAGCAAAGTAGTTACTTTAAATAATGTACTTCATGTTCCATAAATTAGGAAGAACTTAGTTAGTGTTGCACTTCTCGTTAAAAAAGGGTTTAAGTGCGTTTTTGTTTCAGACAAGATTATAATAATTAAGAATGAATTGTATGTAGGAAAAGGCTACTTTAGATTGAATGCATGAATTAAATGTCTATACCTCCATTTTATATACTATAACTATTTTTTTTTTTGTATTTTTCATTTTCTTACGATTTGTATACTTGTAAAAGAATTAATTTTTTATAACCGCGCGAAGCACGGGCATGTACACTAGTTATACATAATTGAAGGACAACTTCACTGTTACGGTGAAAAACTCCAAAATGCATGCATAATATCATTAAAAGAGAGAAAACAAACAAAATTCACTGAAAATCTCACTAGATAGTGACATATTCAGGCATTGGCTATGTCATTCAATGGAATTAGGAGTCCAATGAAGACAACGTACCTTATTCTTTTAAAAGGAAAGCAACATTTCAGAAAACAACGTAAGGTAAATATATATGATCAATTCTTGGAATCATCTTCAAATTAAACTTCAGGAACTTCATGAGCAGTGGCACAACACCTTGCACACCCCGGGCCATTGCGGTATCCGCGGCAGCAACCATATCTGCAACCTCTCCACGGGTATCCGTTTCGTCTACCCCCACCACCATTACCAGGATACCCTCCTCCGCCCCCGTTGCCCGGGTATCCACCTCCTCGATACTGAGCTGCTTCAACATCACCAATCACCTTGCTTTCTTCTGTTTAACAATATCAAGGATATCGTTAGATATATTCAGGATCTAGAATCAATAAGTTAAGAATAAGTGTGATTATATTATATGTATACACTTTAGGTGCTTTTGTATAAGTATATCTACATTATTCGAGCCGGAAAAAGAAATTTAGTTAAAAGTATAGAACCCACCCTAAATCCGCTTCTGAATATAGTTGCATTAATGCAACAATACCAAGGGAAATTGATAAATAAAGATATTAAAACATGCAAAATGAAAATTACTTACTTTGAGCTCCCACTTGGGAGGAAACAAGAAGGACAAGAGCAAGGAGAAGACCTAAAAAGAGCAAACTTTTTGTTGAAGCCATTTTGAAAAATATTTAGCTAATATGCACTATTTCACACTTGTTGAGTTTACTTTCTAAAGAGTGCAGTGGATAACTACATCAACCTAAATACATATTTATAGACCCAAAAAATATCTTATTTAAGGAGAAAAGATTTGCTGGCCATGAAGATTTCACGTGAAGGGAAGTATGGGACTTGTCATTTTTGGCACTGAATTTTTGCACCAAATTAAAAGCTTCTGCATTAGAGTCCCCACTTCCATACAGTGAGTGCTGAATTCTCTCCTAATAGAACTTTTAGATACACTTTAATTTACAATAATGCCACTCTTCGTTCGTCATGCATGATGCTCTCTCAATCCCCAAACTCCCCCAACAAGAAAACTAAAAAGGAAAAATAATAGAGAGACAAAAACCACAAAAGTCAAGAAAATGAAAGAAGTATTGCACAAGAGAAAGAGTTCAACCTCTATATATTGATAGTGTTAAAATTCTAAAATAAAGCTTAATCGACTATAACAGGTTGAAACCATAGATTGTGTAATGACCCGACCGATCGTTTTGAATACTAGCGCTCGGTTCAGCAGTCGGAGGCCATGAACAACATCATTTCAGGTATTATAACTTTTACGCATGGTCGAAATTGAATTTCGAGAAGTTGAGAGTTGGTTTGTGAAGAGAATTTCCATTTTGGAAGCTTAAAGTTGAAAGAATGAGCTAGGATTGGAATTTGAGTAAACAACCTCAGAATCGCGATCTGAAGGTTCCTGCAGGTTCAAATGATGATTTCGGATTTGGACGTATGCTCGGAGCGGGTTTTGGATAACTCGGGAGTGTTTTGCCGTCTATTATGGAAGTTAGCATTTTAGAAGAAATTTCATATGTTTGGATTGGAGTGCACTTCAGTGTTATCAATGCCCGTTTGGGATTTCGAGACTGTTAATAGCCCCGTATAGTAATTCTGGAATTGAGGGCGCGATCGGAAGTGAATTTGGAGGTCCGTAGACCATTTTGAAGTCATTTGGCTAAAGATATAAAGTTGAAGGTTTTTGGAGAGTTGATCGGGGGTTGACTTTTTTATATCGGGGCCGGATCCAATTTTAGAAGTTGGAGTAGGTCCATAATATAAAATATGATATGCATGCAAAATTTGGGGTCAATCGGACGTGATTTGATAGGTTTAAACATCGAAAATAGAAGTTGGAAAGTTCAAAGTTCATTAAACTTAAATTGAGGTGTAATTCGTGAATTTAGCGTTGTTTGTTATGATTTGAGGCCTCGAGCAAGTCCGTAATATATTTTTGGACTGGTTGGTGTTATTGGTCGGGGTCCCGGGGGCCTTGGGTGTATTTCGAGTTGTGATCACGCTCTTATTTAATGTTTCAACGTTGCTTCTTTGAACATAAAGGGGTAACATATTGAACAAATAAGCTCCAAATTCAGTTTTGTTTGAACCATTAGATCCGTATAGAAATTTCGGAGCCAGCAAAAAGAATCATCGAATTTGGACATCGTATGAGGGAGTTATGCTCATTTCCGTGTCGGGAGAATCTGGTTGCTATCAGAACCTCCCAAGCGGAAATTGACCGCGGATGCGGGACCGCTAAAGCAGAAATAGAACCGCAAAAGCGGTCCCGCAAACGCAAAAAATGTCCGCATAAGTGAAAAATGGGTCTGGGCAGAGACTTTAAGTCCGAAAAAGGCCATTTCTCCACCATTTTAAGTCAATTTGGAGAGCTTTTGGACGGGGATTGAAGGGAGTTTCAACTAAGATCGATTGGAGGTAAGTTTTATGAGTTAAATACATAATTTTATTGAAGAATCATCCTAGAAATCCATGAAATAGCCAAATCATATGAAATTAGGGCTTGAGATTAAATTTATAAAATGGTGATTTGAGGGGTCAAACGAACTCCGATTTTTGTGAATTTGGTATGTACAGACTTATGGCAAGATAAGGATCGTATTGATGTAAAATTTTTGGGATTCCGTGCATGAGGACCTGGGGGCATTATTGTTATTTCACAAAGTGTTGTTGGGAAATTGTATAATTTGAATTGTTAGCAAGTATTTGAGTATATTCTAATTAGTTTATCATTAATTAGCTAGTTTTGGTGGATTGTACATTGGTTCAAGCCTTTGGAAGAATGTAGCATGCCGATTTTGAGTCTTCGGAGCAAGGTGAGTCTCCTTTCGAATTCTGTGAGGGGGAATTACCCCATAGGTGAGTAAAATGGTTATGTGCTTCTATTTGTGGGTGATATGTATGCACGAGGTGACGAGAGTCCGTACGTAGCTAGTATTATGCTATTGTCCAGGTAGTTAGGACTCAAAAGCATGTATACGTGGATTTATTGTGAACGCATCAGTAGCTTGATTTGCTTAATTCACATCGAATTAGTAAGAAAACTTCTAAGAGGATTAAACTTCATTTTCGAAATTGTTAAGGGAGAATTGGTTTTATTTGAACAAATATTTTCCTGATAAGTTCTTATGTGATTGATTGAGCATGTACTTTATATGTGCCTGCGTCGCTCGAATGATTCGCGAGCAGGATATGTGTTTAAATATGGAACGGTCCGAACGCCTCGGTAATAATAGATGCATCTATGGTTCGTGTCGCTCGACCTTTAGCACTGCACTATTTACTTTCTGTTGGAGCAGACCGTCGACCTCGGCATGATTTGCGCATGTTTATTTGTTATTTAACAACTACAAATGTGGGATTGGCCCTATGTGGCTTGATATAGACTGATAAGGTAATAAATGACAGACTTTGGAAGCTCTTGATTTATTGTTGAATGTGCTTACCTGTATTCCGGGATTCACAATTTGGACTTTTATACAAATCCATGATTTTTCTCACATTTGTAAAATATTGATAATTGACCTCTGGTGAGTGTCGAAATTGGCCATCTCATCTCTACCCCTTCAAGACTAGGCGGGATACTCACTGAGTACACGTTGATTACGTACTCATACTACACTTCTGTGTATTTTTGTTGCACAGGTACAGATACACTTCTGGCACCCTACTGGCATAGCCACATGGATAACTCTGGGACTAGGTGAGCTGCAACTTGCGAGATGACTCACAGCTAGTGCAGTTCCCTTCTGTACTTTAATTATTTATTTCTTGTCCACTGTATTCCGGACAGAGGTTGCATTTTATTTCACTTATCAATAGTCGCTCATGCTCTTGTGACATCGAGTTCAGGGACGGTTTTCGAAAGTTTTGAATTAATTGTTAAGGTTTGATTTGAATTGAAGCAAAACCCTCTTATTTATGAAAAATGGAAGGAAATTTCCGGAATTTAATATATTTTAAAGGAGGATTTTTAAATCGGTAATTTAATTGGCTTGAAGTTAGTAATGATTCTGCATGTTGTCCTGCGTGTATGAAATCCCAGATTTCACATCGTTCTACTACTTTAAGGTGACACAGATATTAGATGATAAGCGTGGGGTCGTGCACCGTTGGGGATAGTGACTTGGTCTATCCCGTATGAATGTTAAGTCGCGTATTTGATTCAAACATGTTTGATATCATTGCGTTTGGAAATTATTATCATCTTTTGGGCTAAATACCATACTTGGGCCTCGTGCCAATTGTTTTGGACCCTTAGGGGCTTTTTGCTACTATTCCTTACTGTTTTGACTTCATGTTTGCACTCAGTCATGCTGTAATCTACTATTTTCATAAGTCAACCGTATTTACTCTATTTAATATTTTTAATAATATTTTGGGCTGAGCATCATGTTTTACTATCGCCCGAGGGGCTTGAGAGATTTCTGACTGAGTGAGGCCGAGGGCCAGTATTGTGAGGATATTATAGGATTGGGTTGCGCGCCACAATATGTGTACTGATCGTAATTTATGAGAGGTCGGGGGACTGATTTGTTATGTCACGATATTGCTTGTGATAGAGCATGGGCTGTAGGAGCCCCTTTAGAGTCAGAATAACCCTAGTGAGTATGGGTACCCAATGTTGGATGCGATATTTTGCCCGACAGGCTGGTTTATGTTTTGTATATTTTGCCAGACGGGCGGTTGTGGTACATGTTTTGCCCAAGAGGATATTTAAGTTTCTATGCTTTTACTCACTATATTCATCACTCGTTTGAATATATTGATAGGTGTTTTAAAAGATTTTACTGAAATGAGTTGTATTTACGAGTTATATTGCTTTACTGCATTGTTCTGAACTGAAAATGTAGGTATCGTCCAGAATGTCGGCATTTTCTTCTCGTATACCTATAGCATAATGTTGACATTTTAATGAAAGCACTTTGAATGCGTCATTGGACACTATGTTAGGTGAAAAAGTACTAGGTTTTTTTCTTCTAGTATGCCTAGTAAAATGTCGACATTTTAATGGTGAAAAGTCCTTTGAACCCGCCATTGGACACTATATTTTGATGAAAAAAATTATTAGGTGTTTTCCTCTCGTATATCTATAAAAGTTTTGGCAATTGAGTAATCTGATACTTATACTATTAAGAATAGCAATGATGTACCTCCACAAATTCAAAGCCTTTCTGGGCAAATATATTATTTTCAAGCTAAGATGAAACAATTACAATCTTAGGAATAGTGGATTGATTCAGGAGCTACACGACATATATATTTGTGTTAATAAAGGGTTATTTACATCTTATGATTCTGTAGGTCCAAACGAGACACATCTTCATGGGCAACTCCGCAACTGCGAAGATTGAAGGCTATGTGAAGATTTGCTTGAAGATGACGTCTAGCAAAGTAGTTACTTTAAATAATGTACTTCATGTTCCATAAATTAGGAAGAACTTAGTTAGTGTTGCACTTCTCGTTAAAAAAGGGTTTAAGTGCGTTTTTGTTTCAGACAAGATTATAATAATTAAGAATGAATTGTATGTAGGAAAAGGCTACTTTAGATTGAATGCATGAATTAAATGTCTATACCTCCATTTTATATACTATAACTATTTTTTTTTTTTGTATTTTTCATTTTCTTACGATTTGTATACTTGTAAAAGAATTAATTTTTTATAACCGCGCGAAGCACGGGCATGTACACTAGTTATACATAATTGAAGGACAACTTCACTGTTACGGTGAAAAACTCCAAAATGCATGCATAATATCATTAAAAGAGAGAAAACAAACAAAATTCACTGAAAATCTCACTAGATAGTGACATATTCAGGCATTGGCTATGTCATTCAATGGAATTAGGAGTCCAATGAAGACAACGTACCTTATTCTTTTAAAAGGAAAGCAACATTTCAGAAAACAACGTAAGGTAAATATATATGATCAATTCTTGGAATCATCTTCAAATTAAACTTCAGGAACTTCATGAGCAGTGGCACAACACCTTGCACACCCCGGGCCATTGCGGTATCCGCGGCAGCAACCATATCTGCAACCTCTCCACGGGTATCCGTTTCGTCTACCCCCACCACCATTACCAGGATACCCTCCTCCGCCCCCGTTGCCCGGGTATCCACCTCCTCGATACTGAGCTGCTTCAACATCACCAATCACCTTGCTTTCTTCTGTTTAACAATATCAAGGATATCGTTAGATATATTCAGGATCTAGAATCAATAAGTTAAGAATAAGTGTGATTATATTATATGTATACACTTTAGGTGCTTTTGTATAAGTATATCTACATTATTCGAGCCGGAAAAAGAAATTTAGTTAAAAGTATAGAACCCACCCTAAATCCGCTTCTGAATATAGTTGCATTAATGCAACAATACCAAGGGAAATTGATAAATAAAGATATTAAAACATGCAAAATGAAAATTACTTACTTTGAGCTCCCACTTGGGAGGAAACAAGAAGGACAAGAGCAAGGAGAAGACCTAAAAAGAGCAAACTTTTTGTTGAAGCCATTTTGAAAAATATTTAGCTAATATGCACTATTTCACACTTGTTGAGTTTACTTTCTAAAGGGTGCAGTGGATAACTACATCAACCTAAATACATATTTATAGACCCAAAAAATATCTTATTTAAGGAGAAAAGATTTGCTGGCCATGAAGATTTCACGTGAAGGGAAGTATGGGACTTGTCATTTTTGGCACTGAATTTTTGCACCAAATTAAAAGCTTCTGCATTAGAGTCCCCACTTCCATACAGTGAGTGCTGAATTCTCTCCTAATAGAACTTTTAGATACACTTTAATTTACAATAATGCCACTCTTCGTTCGTCATGCATGATGCTCTCTCAATCCCCAAACTCCCCCAACAAGAAAACTAAAAAGGAAAAATAATAGAGAGACAAAAACCACAAAAGTCAAGAAAATGAAAGAAGTATTGCACAAGAGAAAGAGTTCAACCTCTATATATTGATAGTGTTAAAATTCTAAAATAAAGCTTAATCGACTATAACAGGTTGAAACCATAGATTGTGTAATGACCCGACCGATCGTTTTGAATACTAGCGCTCGGTTCAGCAGTCGGAGGCCATGAACAACATCATTTCAGGTATTATAACTTTTACGCATGGTCGAAATTGAATTTCGAGAAGTTGAGAGTTGGTTTGTGAAGAGAATTTCCATTTTGGAAGCTTAAAGTTGAAAGAATGAGCTAGGATTGGAATTTGAGTAAACAACCTCAGAATCGCGATCTGAAGGTTCCTGCAGGTTCAAATGATGATTTCGGATTTGGACGTATGCTCGGAGCGGGTTTTGGATAACTCGGGAGTGTTTTGCCGTCTATTATGGAAGTTAGCATTTTAGAAGAAATTTCATATGTTTGGATTGGAGTGCACTTCAGTGTTATCAATGACCGTTTGGGATTTCGAGACTGTTAATAGCCCCGTATAGTAATTCTGGAATTGAGGGCGCGATCGGAAGTGAATTTGGAGGTCCGTAGACCATTTTGAAGTCATTTGGCTAAAGATATAAAGTTGAAGGTTTTTGGAGAGTTGATCGGGGGTTGACTTTTTTATATCGGGGCCGGATCCAATTTTAGAAGTTGGAGTAGGTCCATAATATAAAATATGATATGCATGCAAAATTTGGGGTCAATCGGACGTGATTTGATAGGTTTAAACATCGAAAATAGAAGTTGGAAAGTTCAAAGTTCATTAAACTTAAATTGAGGTGTAATTCGTGAATTTAGCGTTGTTTGTTATGATTTGAGGCCTCGAGCAAGTCCGTAATATATTTTTGGACTGGTTGGTGTTATTGGTCGGGGTCCCGGGGGCCTTGGGTGTATTTCGGGTTGTGATCACGCTCTTATTTAATGTTTCAACGTTGCTTCTTTGAACATAAAGGGGTAACATATTGAACAAATAAGCTCCAAATTCAGTTTTGTTTGAACCATTAGATCCGTATAGAAATTTCGGAGCCAGCAAAAAGAATCATCGAATTTGGACATCGTAAGAGGGAGTTATGCTCATTTCCGTGTCGGGAGAATCTGGTTGCTATCAGAACCTCCTAAGCGGAAATTGACCGCGGATGCGGGACCGCTAAAGCAGAAATAGAACCGCAAAAGCGGTCCCGCAAACGCAAAAAATGTCCGCATAAGTGAAAAATGGGTCTGGGCAGAGACTTTAAGTCCGAAAAAGGCCATTTCTCCACCATTTTAAGTCAATTTGGAGAGCTTTTGGACGGGGATTGAAGGGAGTTTCAACTAAGATCGATTGGAGGTAAGTTTTATGAGTTAAATACATAATTTTATTGAAGAATCATCCTAGAAATCCATGAAATAGCCAAATCATATGAAATTAGGGCTTGAGATTAAATTTATAAAATGGTGATTTGAGGGGTCAAACGAACTCCGATTTTTGTGAATTTGGTATGTACAGACTCATGGCAAGATAAGGATCGTATTGATGTAAAATTTTTGGGATTCCGTGCATGAGGACCTGGGGGCATTATTGTTATTTCACAAAGTGTTGTTGGGAAATTGTATAATTTGAATTGTTAGCAAGTATTTGAGTATATTCTAATTAGTTTATCATTAATTAGCTAGTTTTGGTGGATTGTACATTGGTTCAAGCCTTTGGAAGAATGTAGCATGCCGATTTTGAGTCTTCGGAGCAAGGTGAGTCTCCTTTCGAATTCTGTGAGGGGGAATTACCCCATAGGTGAGTAAAATGGTTATGTGCTTCTATTTGTGGGTGATATGTATGCACGAGGTGACGAGAGTCCGTACGTAGCTAGTATTATGCTATTGTCCAGGTAGTTAGGACTCAAAAGCATGTATACGTGGATTTATTGTGAACGCATCAGTAGCTTGATTTGCTTAATTCACATCGAATTAGTAAGAAAACTTCTAAGAGGATTAAACTTCATTTTCGAAATTGTTAAGGGAGAATTGGTTTTATTTGAACAAATATTTTCCTGATAAGTTCTTATGTGATTGATTGAGCATGTACTTTATATGTGCCTGCGTCGCTCGAATGATTCGCGAGCAGGATATGTGTTTAAATATGGAACGGTCCGAACGCCTCGGTAATAATAGATGCATCTATGGTTCGTGTCGCTCGACCTTTAGCACTGCACTATTTACTTTCTGTTGGAGCAGACCGTCGACCTCGGCATGATTTGCGCATGTTTATTTGTTATTTAACAACTACAAATGTGGGATTGGCCCTATGTGGCTTGATATAGACTGATAAGGTAATAAATGACAGACTTTGGAAGCTCTTGATTTATTGTTGAATGTGCTTACCTGTATTCCGGGATTCACAATTTGGACTTTTATACAAATCCATGATTTTTCTCACATTTGTAAAATATTGATAATTGACCTCTGGTGAGTGTCGAAATTGGCCATCTCATCTCTACCCCTTCAAGACTAGGCGGGATACTCACTGAGTACACGTTGATTACGTACTCATACTACACTTCTGTGTATTTTTGTTGCACAGGTACAGATACACTTCTGGCACCCTACTGGCATAGCCACATGGATAACTCTGGGACTAGGTGAGCTGCAACTTGCGAGATGACTCACACCTAGTGCAGTTCCCTTCTGTACTTTAATTATTTATTTCTTGTCCACTGTATTCCGGACAGAGGTTGCATTTTATTTCACTTATCAATAGTCGCTCATGCTCTTGTGACATCGAGTTCAGGGACGGTTTTCGAAAGTTTTGAATTAATTGTTAAGGTTTGATTTGAATTGAAGCAAAACCCTCTTATTTATGAAAAATGGAAGGAAATTTCCGGAATTTAATATATTTTAAAGGAGGATTTTTAAATCGGTAATTTAATTGGCTTGCCTGATAGTGGTGTCCGGTGCCATCACGACCCTTAGTGGATTTTAGGTCGTGACAATATGGTATCACAGCACTAGGTTCCCATCGGCCTCACGAGTTATGAGCAAGTCTAGTAGAATCTCGCGGATCGGTACTGGTACGTTTGTAATTATCCTCGAGAGGCTGCAGGACTATTAGGAGTACTTCCCTTCTTGATTTCCATATCATGCGGTTCGATTCCTTTCAGGCGTATGCCTTTGATTCGTGCTCACTCAATCTTATTTGACGCAAGCGCTCGTTATAAATCAAAAATTGAAAGGTTGCAATATGCATCTCCCTGACCAAATCCGCCTACATTAGGATTACTCGTTAATGGTTGATCAAGTTTGATAGATTCGCCTTCGGAAATAAGAAGTTCTGGTCCGGGAGGGATAATATCAACCACTTGACGTCCATCCGACGCATCCGTTATGGTTATCTCATACCCACCTTTTTCTTTTAATGTGGGATGGTGTGATTCTATTAGTATGGTTGATTTGACTATTATAGTCACCTTATGGAAGAGTATTCTATTGTTTCAGCTCAGTAATGGAAGTTTTCAGAGCTTGGAAGCTAGGCACAGGTTGCCATGATGCTCATGAGCTTTTATTTCCGCAACGTTGTTGTAATAGTAGGATGTTTGCCCAGGTGTCGGGGCAATGAATGAATTGAATGGAGGTTTACTCAGTATGTAATCAAAGGGATTCAGTATCTTGTCCCCGTCAAGGGAAAGTTAATCGAACTAAGGATGGTCAGATGCGGACTAGTGGAAGGAATGAAACGTGGTGATTATGAGCGTGAAGGAGTCCTCTCCTTTATTGGGGTGGGGCTGTCCTAATTGGACGTATTAAGTTTGATGATGTTATAATCTGCTACGATTCGCTTTATAGCAGGATTTTGCGGAATACTATTAAAGATGCAACCGTCAGATATCGCGGGACGCGGTGGTTTAGGATTTAATCAATGTTTCAAATGTTGACAGTTCGATAAAGATGGCCTTCGGAAGGGTTAAAGCCAGTAGCAATTTGTGGGTTCAAGTTCTATACAGATGGATTTTTATTAATGTAAAGACATGTCTAAAGTGTCCAGTATAGTTTAAACATCTAAAAGGTCAGACTGAGGACGAACATGCCGAGCTGTTAATTGAAGAAGTGAGTTTGCCCAAAGTGGGAGAGCAGAGGAGCTATATGGGTGCTTGGTAATGAGAGAACTATGCACCTTAAGGGAGTCTGGAATGACTTGAGAATTTTTGCGCTTGATTATCGGTGCTTTCAGATCTAATTTGAAGTGCGGATTTCAGCGATGGGTAATGGAAGTCAGTAGATTAATTTGAAGCATAGTGTTGTTATGCGGCAGGAGATTGTATATGACGGAAATGAGTTGCTTGAAGTGAAGAAAGATGTAGCATGACTTTGAAGCGAAAGGATGTCATCACACATTTAATGGTTGTCCACGAAGGGTAAATGGACTCGTGCAGCTCGAGAGTGAGCTTGAACCCAAGATAGGTTATTGATGTGGTGCTACCCCATAAAGCAGCGTTGGAAGATGTCGCGGAGTGATATCTATGGGTGGGGTATTCCAGGGGACAGGTTAGCAGTAGCGTGGTTGGCGAGGCTTCTAGAAAGAGTTCTTCTAGATATGCAGCAGAATTTTTGTGTGAATGGTGTTAATGATTTAGAGTATCAATCGAGTTTCTACGGTGAGATATCGAGAATGCCAGCGATTGTTGGTGCAATGGTGGATGATAATTAAGAATATGAGAGATGGGGATTGACATGAGAATTCCGAGAATCTGCGGCAGACGATTGCTCAAGGTTATGTCAATAGAAATTAAGAATAATGGTGAACTCTAGAGTTTTGTGCCAATGGATTTAAGCTAAGTGGGAGAGCCCCACCGCTTGTGATTTGGGTTGCATGGTTAGCTACTCGCGAATTTTCTTTTTAATATCAGACTGAGGGGTCAGCTCAGTACGCAAAAGTATCGTAAGTTGTAATTTGAGCAGAGAAATTGTTAAAAATGTGCCATGGTTGGCCTTATGGGCTCATGTTCGAACTTGGGAAAGAATTTGGGATATATGCCTTTTATCGAAGCGGGTTATAAAGGGGTTAATTCCGTTAGGTACCTCGTCGAGAGGGTAATCCTATGTTATGAGATTTATGTAGCCGATAATATTCGGGACCAAGTCAGAACGAGTGGCTCTCAGTAGCGGTCCTAGTGAATTCAAGAGGGTAAATTGTGGTGCCTAATAATGCCGAGTTTATAGGCATAATTAAGGATCAAGCTTGGAGAGCAGCTTATGAGAAGTGGACAAAATGTTTCGTAATGGTTGGCTTGTGATGTAGCAATTGGGAAGTACGAAATAGTTGTAGGGGTTGAGACAGCATGGTCTCGTGGTTCAAGGTCACTCGGGATGAGTGTAGATGGAGCGTGTTATGTGTTCAAGAGAATTGGTACTATTTCCAAAGCACTCAAAGATAAATTGGAAGGAAAGGGATTGAATAGCCATAGTTGAATTTGGCTTGTTGGGATTTGGGATCAGCTTATTCAGCATGATCAAGTTATGTGTATGATTTGTGGCGGTACGAGTGAGGCTTGTCAGCCGTCGCAATTGCTCTTATTTAGAGGTTTTCTATTTCTAAGGCTTGTTGTGTAGAAGCAGATTCCGAAAAGGATTATGGTTTCTTGGACCACTACGTGCAGAGTTGCATATTCTACAGTTATAGGAATTCACCTGTGTGTTACTACGATTCTCCTGAAGTGAGTAAAGTGCAAGTTCTTATATGACGACGAGTTAAGATACTAATAATTTCTGAGTTATAGTGAAGAATCGAGTTCTATCATATGTGGGAACATTGGGTGCAATGAGTAGCATAGAAAATTCGAAGTAAGGATCAACGTTGCAGCTTGGGATGGCAAGGATATCACGGGCTCGGATGAGCAAGGAAGTGGTTGAATAATTAAAGTAAATTGGTATTGGCGTCAGAGTCCCCTGAGATCGATGTTTTGTGAAAAAGGACTTGTATCCTGGTTAAGGATTCTTGATCGTTTTTTAGCGTTGGTGCGACTGATAGTTTGAATGAGCAGACATGATATTTATTTTAGAAGATTGTGGGAGCGTGTCTCACGGGAAGGTCGTGTAAGTGTGGCATGTAGTCACTTGACTGACTAAAGAGTTAAGCAAATATAAGGATTGTGGTAATAGCAATTATTTGAGAAACTATGCTTGGAGGGTAGAGTTGTTGACCAGTAGCTGACCAGCCCAAATTTACACTATGCGATCGAATAGTGTTCAATGCGTTTGCATAGCTTTACATTCCTTGGACTATGCGATCGCGTTACATACATTGCTATCGCATAGAGTAAAAACTGGGCAGAATTCATTTTCCCATTTTAGCTTCTTTTTGACTGGTTTTCACTTATTTTCTTCACTATTACTTCTAAATCACATACAACCTGTAAAATTGAAGTAAATGGAATTAAATACACGATTTTATCATTCAAACATATCAAAAGTGTAGGTTTATAGACAAGATAAGTTGGTAAAATACCAACTTAACAGAATCGGAATATGAAGGTTCCAACATGTTTCTATGATTATTTCGGACATGGGCGTATGCCCGTATCAGGTTTTTGACGACTCGGGAGCATTTTGGCACCTATTTTGGAAGTTAACATTTCAGAAGAAATTTCATAAGCTTGGGTTGAAGTGTATTTTAGTGTTATCGATGTCAATTTGGGATTCCGAGTCTATGAGTGGCTCCGTATGATGATTTTGGAGTTGGGAGCGCGATCAAAAGTTAATTCGGAGGTCCGTAGGTCAATTTGAAGTCATTTGGCTAAAGATAAAAATCTTAAGGTTTGGAGATGTTTGATTGGAAGTGGACCTTTTGACGGGGTCTGAATCTGATTCAGAAAGTTGGAGTAGGTCCATAATGTCGAATATAACTCGCGTGCAAAAAATTTGGTCAATCGGACGTGATATGATAGGTTTAAACATTGAGAGTAGAAGTTTGAAGTTCTTAAGTTCATCAAGCTTTGATTGGAGGACGATTCATGGTTTTAGCATTGTTTGATGTGATTTGAGGCCTAGAGCAAGTCCGTAATGTATTTTAGGACTGGTTGGCATGATTGGTTGAGGCCTCAGGTAGATTCTGAGTGGTTAACGGATCGAAAATAGAATTTTTGAAAAGGATGAAGTTGCTGGTATCTGGTATGACTGCACTTGCGAGGGTCTGGACGCAGGTGCGGAACTGCCGATATGGTTTTGGGGCCAGGAGTGAAGAGACCGCAGATGCGGTCGTGTGGCCGCATAAGAGAGGCCGCGCCTGCAGTGGATTAGGCACAGAAGCGGAAGGGAGGCCTGGTGAGCATAACCGCAGAAGCGGAAGGTTGACCCACACCTGCGGAACCGCAGAAGTGGTCACAGGACCGTAGGTGCGGAAAGTGCTGGAGGCAATGGCTCTTTTGAAAATCGGGGGTTTAGTTATTTTACCCTATTTTTCCTTTGGTGTGGGCGATCTTGGAGAGCTTCAAGTGGGATTTTTCATCATCAACACTAAGGTAAGCTAATGTCATCCATCTTGAGTTAAATGCATCGATTATGTATGGATTTAGCAAGTAAATTGGTAGAAATTTGAAAGACCTAGAAATATATATTCTTGGAATGGCCACGATTTTGAGTATGGAATTTGAGTATAGAAATAAATGAAAACCAGTAGCTGACCAGCCCAAATTTACACTATGCGATCGAATAGTGTTCAATGCGTTTGCATAGCTTTACATTCCTTGGACTATGCGATCGCGTTACATACATTGCTATCGCATAGAGTAAAAACTGGGCAGAATTCATTTTCCCATTTTAGCTTCTTTTTGACTGGTTTTCACTTATTTTCTTCACTATTACTTCTAAATCACATACAACCTGTAAAATAGAAGTAAATGGAATTAAATACACGATTTTATCATTCAAACATATCAAAAGTGTAGGTTTATAGACAAGATAAGTTGGTAAAATACCAACTTAACAGAATCGGGATATGAAGGTTCCAACATGTTTCTATGATTATTTCGGACATGGGCGTATGCCCGTATCAGGTTTTTGACGACTCGGGAGCATTTTGGCACCTATTTTGGAAGTTAACATTTCAGAAGAAATTTCATAAGCTTGGGTTGAAGTGTATTTTAGTGTTATCGATGTCAATTTGGGATTCCGAGTCTATGAGTGGCTCCGTATGATGATTTTGGAGTTGGGAGCGCGATCAAAAGTTAATTCGGAGGTCCGTAGGTCAATTTGAAGTCATTTGGCTAAAGATAAAAATCTTAAGGTTTGGAGATGTTTGATTGGAAGTGGACCTTTTGACGGGGTCTGAATCTGATTCAGAAAGTTGGAGTAGGTCCATAATGTCGAATATAACTCGCGTGCAAAAAATTTGGTCAATCGGACGTGATATGATAGGTTTAAACATTGAGAGTAGAAGTTTGAAGTTCTTAAGTTCATCAAGCTTTGATTGGAGGTAGATTCATGGTTTTAGCATTGTTTGATGTGATTTGAGGCCTAGAGCAAGTCCGTAATGTATTTTAGGACTGGTTGGCATGATTGGTTGAGGCCTCAGGTAGATTCTGAGTGGTTAACGGATCGAAAATAGAATTTTTGAAAAGGCTGAAGTTGCTGGTATCTGGTATGACTGCACTTGCGAGGGTCTGGACGCAGGTGCGGAACTGCCGATATGGTTTTGGGGCCAGGAGTGAAGAGACCGTAGATGCGGTCGTGTGGCCGCATAAGAGAGGCCGCGCCTACAGTGGATTAGGCACAGAAGCGGAAGGGAGGCCTGGTGAGCATAACCGCAGAAGCGGAAGGTTGACCCACACCTGCGGAACCGCAGAAGTGGTCACAGGACCGTAGGTGCGGAAAGTGCTGGAGGCAATGGCTCTTTTGAAAATCGGGGGTTTAGTTATTTTCCCCTATTTTTCCTTTGGTGTGGGCGATCTTGGAGAGCTTCAAGTGGGATTTTTCATCATCAACACTAAGGTAAGCTAATGGCATCCATCTTGAGTTAAATGCATCGATTATGTATGGATTTAGCAAGTAAATTGGTAGAAATTTGAAAGACCTAGAAATATATATTCTTGGAATGGCCACGATTTTGAGTATGGAATTTAGGAAAAGTTATATATTTGAGTTCTTGTGGCTATGGTTAAATTATTCTTCAAATTTTTTGGAAATCCGGGTACGTGGACTTGAGGGCATTTTTGTCAACTTTCCGATCGGGGTTAAGAATTATTATAAGTTGGATTAATATGAGTAATTTATCGTATATTAATGAGTTTTCATAATCACTGGCTAGTTTTGCGAGTATTTCATCGGTTCAAGTCTTCGGAAAGGCGCGGGATGCCGGTTATGGATCTCCAGACCGAGATGAGTCTCCTTTCTAACCTTGTAAGAGGGAACTATCTCCATAGGTAAAATAATTGTTTATATTCACCTATTTGTAGGGACTACATATGCACGAGGTGATGAGGGTCCGTGCGTAGCTACTATTACGCTATTGCTCGGGTAGTCTAGAAACCAAAAGCATGTTGTACTTGGAAACATTTATGATCCTACTGGTGATTTGAATTGCATAAATTCTATCGAAGTGGTAAATGCATTCATAAA
>JASVEL010001250.1:0-287219 GCA_032618575.1 Nicotiana noctiflora | reverse complement strand
TTGTATTAAATCCATAAATGATTGTCGTAAGGCAGTTTAATGGAAGCTTTCGTCCTATAACATTACAATGCATAGATTCTGCAGTTTGGTCTAGCAAACTATCATAGAAAGTAGGATCCCACAGTACCCAAATTCTCCCATTAACAGCCTGATCATAGTTATATCTAGCATGCCATCCTGGCATAACCAAGTGGGATATATGATCAGCCTTATCCTTTTTGACTATAGTTTCTTCTAAACCTACTAACTTTATCTTATTCTCCTTTATATAGGTATTCAACTCTTTTTGTTTATATCTTTTATTGATACCTCTTTCCATACCATCCAAGACATCAAGGGGGATGTGGAGGGCCACCTGTAGAAGGTGGCTTCAAGTTTGCCAACACAGCTACACTTGATTGCTGAGAAGGTCCATGCTTTCCAGGTGTTAGCACAGCTTTAGCAAAGTTCATTGGCACCCCACTAATTTCTACTGCAATCTTCCCTTTTGCCGTTTGCCTTTGCAGACCTTCCTCTGACATTTGATCTTCAACAATATCCTTTGATTTGTTAGGTGCAGTCCCAGGTTCCTTGCTTGGGATCACTGCCTGTTCTTGGCCATTTCCTGAAGTAGAAGCTAACACAGCTCCTGTAGTTCTCCATATCTGCTTCACTGGTTGAGGCCTCTTTTTTCTGGGCTGTTGGTCCTGCGTAACCCCTTCCTTGATGTTTTTTGCACAATCATGCCCAATTTGTTTAGCATTTTCCACAAAATTCTGGTTTCCAGTCACATTCAGCCGGTTGCTCAAATTCGGCATGATTCATCGATGACTGACACTTTTGTAGTGGTTTGGTAACATTCACTTCGATAAGTATTCTGGCAAAAGAGATTCTGGATTGTTTAGCAGTGCACTCGTCTGCAACCATTGGAATTCCTATAATACTAGCAATACGACTCAAAGGGTTATCTCCCCAGCAGTTCATAGGAAGCTTAGGAAATCTTACCCATAGTGGTATCTCAATCAAAAGTTCTGAGACAAAATCAAACTGTGGAGTCCACTGATTCATAATGATGGGCCTATTATTAACTGTATATGGACCGGAACACATAATTTTGTTCATATCTGCCGATGGATTGGAACTTGACAATGAAATGACCATCATCATGATAGTATAAATCCTGCATAGACACTGCATTCAACATCTGATTTATGTATCTGCGCATATCGTTATACCCTGGTTTTTCTCCAATTACATTGATAATTAGGGTACGCTTCCATTTCAGAGATTTCTTCTCTAGTTCTGATTTCTCAAGCTTACTAGATTCCCTTCTACAAGCTTGGGGGTTATGTAGTTCAAGGCCATACCATTAGCTGATGATCTGTTACCAGTGAGTAATCCTGCCCAAGTAGACTCCTTAGGCTCCTCAGGCAATGTAACAGTAACTGGTGCTGGTGATGGTGCTTGAGTTGCAACCTCCTGCTCCTTACTACTCAATGAAACAGTAGCTACTCGAGAAATCGGAGGTGCGACACTACCCCTTAGGTCAACATCCAGAAGAATAGGACTCTGATTTACCTGCTTTTGCTGTTGACTAGCCAAAGCAGAAGCTCCAACATAAGGGATCTGAGTGAGGATTCCAGATCCTACCTGGGTCTTTGGGGCTCCAGAAATGGATTCCATAACAGCTGACGAGCTTCCTCCTGTGGTTTTGAGTTTTGGAATTTTGTCATCCACCTTGATTTGTTCCTTCTTAGGAGCCGCAAGACTTCTTTCCTGCCATTGACGTGATCGGCACACGTTAGCTTAAACTACTCCAAGAGGATGGGAGAGATTAGTTATATTTTGCGAAGATAGTTTTCTTGGTAAAGTTCCTTTCTACTTTATTGACTGGTCTATTAGAAATTATAACCTCTACTTTATTGAGCATGTTTATGGATTATACTAAAATCTCCTGCCTTTTTGATAAATTTTGATTTCTAAAAAATATTGTATGTTTCTTGTATCTTTAAAAATATTTATGTGCTATTGAAGTATACAATAATAAGATCCATGGGGCTTACGCCTTGCCCCGTACCTGATAAAATGCTTCGCCTTGCGCCCTCTCCTTTTAAAACACTTGTTATCACCCTCCCCGTAGTCGACATATCTTTTATTTGGAAAAGGTAAGAAAAGATGATTTTCAGCTGCTGGTGAATGCCATCTGATAGCTGTATTACTTAGCTTGCTTCTGTTAGGTTATCTTGCTATGATAATTAATGTTCTTTGGTTCTTTTCTGCATGTTTCTATTGCTAGCTTGACGGAGATCCAGAATGCACGTGGTATTATGGATGTCCTTACTGAAATGCTGAATGCATTAGGTCCCGAAAACAAAGAGGTAAAATCCATATGCATAGTATGTCTATAGGGATATGCTCCCTTGCTAGTTTATAGAAGTTTTGAGACTAAAGGTTTTGATTCAATAATTGAGATGTTCAAAGTTAGATGCGAATTGGCGGAGACAAAAACTGGAATAAGGGAATATTCACCTCTAAGATATTTTCATTCCTGTTCAGTTAATTTTTGATGAGTTTTTCCTTTTTATATTTGATGCAACATATTTGCATGTGGGGTTATAGGAACTCAGACAAGAGGTCCTTGTTGATTTGGTGGAACAATGCCGTACCTACAAGCAGAGATTGGTACACCTTGTAAACTCGACTACGTAAGGCCTTGTTTACTTGTCTGATTCTCGTGATTTTTTCTGGATATTGTGATATGCTTCTTTTTTTCTTAAATTAACCTTAAACCTAATAATTAGAGAATATTTCTATCTCTATGAAAGGGTCAGTCTAAATATTCATTTGAAGCTTCTACATGTATAACCTCGGTTTGTTCTTGCAAGGAATAAAATTTGATGGCCGAACATTCATTCTCCCATATATATATATATAGCCAAAGTTTAAAGTTGAATTACCAAATTATCCATCAAAAACCGAAAGACATTTTTATCTCTCATTTAAACACTATTCTTGTAATATTTTGTATCACCAAATAGTAAATTCACCTACCAATAAAAGTAAAATTCACCTACCGAGGGTCGATTTGAAACAACCTCTCTGCCCTTTCGGGTAGGGATAAGGCCTGTCTACATATTAGCCCCCCAGACCCCACCTTGTGGGACTATACTGGGTAGTTGTTGTTGTTGTTGTTGTTATTTCCCATTAATTATTGCAGCAATTTATATCTATTCGTCATTTAGCCGTTAAAATTTTTTTGGAAGTAGTGTTTGTTGGAGTTTTTTCAAAAATGAAAAGTTAAGTGTAGTTGAAAAGTTGAAACAAATTGAGAGGAACATCTCCGTGGAAACAGAAATGCGGAAACATCATATCCTTAGACACAAACAGAAAAATTCAAACAAAAATTATTTTTTTCCTTTAAATTTACATCCAACATGCAATATCTGAACCTGGAAGATAAATTACTAAGCGCTTATTATATGGGACGGGTTGCTTTATATTCTTTAGGGGAACTCTAGTTAACTGTTTGTTTTTGCTTTGTTTTTTGATTCATCAATTATATGGATATTCTTTTATTGTTTAATCCAGAGTAAACCCTTACTAAAAGTTTTTAACCAAGTTTTACTTTTTGCCTTATATTACTGCCTTAATAAGAAGATATATTTTATAATATACTCGTGTATCATTTGCACGTAGTTATTTTTTCGTTTTCCTATAAATCTGCGAGTCATTTTGATGGAAAGGTGGCATTTATGTTTTCTTTTTTTTTTAGTGAAATTCGGTAATATGTGGATAATTCAATAAGGCATTTCAGGACTTTTGTGTGGTACAGTTTCTTCCTTTATTGAGTTATTTAAATTAAATTTGACATTCATTTTTAAGAGTTGAATTTTTATAACTCAAATACATGATTTTATGCTTCCTCTGTACAAATCTATGTGGTATTTTTTTAGTCTGTTCCAAAAAGAATGACATAATTTTTATATTTAGAAATAATTCAACTTTAATGAGATAATTTATAGACAAAATTCTCTCTGGATTGTGTTATATCATAATTTTCAATAGTTCTTTTTTCTCTTAAATTTGTGTTCAGTCAAATAAAGCTACGTAAAATGGGATGAAAGTTGTAATACTTAAAAAAATTATACTTTAGTGATAGGTAAGGGTGTTCATGGTTCGGTTTGGTCGGCTTTTGATTAAAACCAAAACTAAACCAATTTAATCGGTTTTTAAAATTTTAAAACCAAAACCAAACCAAATTTAATACAAACCATCGGTTTGATTGTTGTTGGTTTGGTTCGGTTTGGTTTGGTTTGATTTTTCGGTTCTTAGTAAGCTAATGATAAGTCGATAATATTAAAACAACGCTAGACAACAATCTGAAAATAATTTGCCAAATTTATGCTTTTTATATTATTTCTTTGAGGACTGAAAGTTTATTTACATGTTTATACGAAAAGAATGAACGAAAAACAAACTAAAAGTTTGCTTTCTCAAGCTTTAGCCATTGTTGTCTTGCAATTTGAATGTGCTTTCTTTACTCTTGTGGTAGTTTTTTTTAACTCTTCTTTTAGGAAAACGTATGTGCGGAGGGTAGAGAATTAGAGTCTATTAATGAAAAGAAAATTGGTCGAATCCTATTGTTTTGGGCTTATGCAATTTTTTAAGATATAATAGGATAAACCAAAATTTAAAATAACAATTAAAATTATTAACAAAAAGATATTATATTGTATATAAATAATTATTAAATTTTGTATATAATTAATCGGTTTGGTTCGGTTAATTTTTTGGTTTTTAAAAATAGAACCAAAACCAAACCAAATATTATCGGCTTGCAAAATTTAAAACCAAAACCAATCCAAATAAAAAAAAATCGGTTTACTTATTCGGTTTGGTTCGATTTTCGGTTTGGATTTCATCAAACCGTGAATGCCCCTAGTGATAGGGGTACACGTGCAACGTGCGTGTCCACGAACTAGTATATACTATAAAATTCAAGTAATTTGAGTTACCTTTTTTCAGAGATGGGTTTTTTATTAACTTCTTGGAACTTGCTGAAACTGGCCATGTTTACTGTTACTTTTGAACTTAAGATGGACATTTTGTTCATCTCTGTTCTCCCATCTTTTTCACGCGCCACAGGTGTGGTTCATGTAAATCCTTACATTTACCTGATCCAGGGATGAGTCACTGCTATGCCAAGGACTATCGCTGAATGATGACTTACAGCGTGTGTTGGCCAAGCATGAAGCTATTGCATCAGGAACTTCTATTAAAGGCGAACCATCAAAACCTGAACCTGCTCGATCCCTTGTAGATGTTGATGCTCCTCTTATTGATACTGGAACCAGCAACCAGTCAGACCAAGGGTAACTTAGATTTGTTATTTCTTTTTGCCAATCAATGTACTCTTGTTGAGTATTTCACTTCTTATTACAATTGAATTTTGAATTAGTGGTTTGGTTCTCAAGGACGGAGATATGGATATCAGTTTGTCATACCTAAAATCGTTACACATGAATTGTGTAGATAGTTATCAAATATTTGTCTAGAACGAATTTGACCTTCAAGTGCATTGTCAATTAAATGCAGAGTGTTAACAGGTCAGGTCGGAAGGAATGTTTTCTTTTTTATCTAAGGCATGTATGTTGTGCTTTCCAGATCTACATCAATTGCTAGTTTAGGGACACAGTTGCTTCTTCCTGCTCCTACATCAACAAATGGTCCATCAACAACTCCAACAAAAGTTGACCCTAAGATGGATCTTCTGAGCGGAGACTTTGGCTCACCGACAGCTGAGAATGCTCTTGCGCTTGTTCCTGTTGGAGGACCTCAACCAGCAAGTCCTTCACAGCAGAATGCCCTTGCTGTTCTCGACATGTTTTCGCAGCCAAGCACCACCCCCTCTACTTATTCAGTTGGTGAGGCACATCCTTTGTCCGCTCAATTTCAGCAACAACAGAATTTTCATTCTTTGCAACCATCTTTGTACCCAAATGAAAGTGTTGCTGGTATGACCTACGTTCAAGGCTCCAGTCCTGCCTGGAATAGCCAGATGTCACAGCAACAACAGCCAGCTTCTCCAGGTTATAGTGATTCCTATGTTATCTTGCGTGCTTTCCACTTAAATACAGTATTGAGGATCTGATAAAAATACAAAAGAAATATTATGGAAACATGCCCGTTTTGTACCTTGGCAACCTGTGCTGGTTGGCTGGATAATCTACCTTATGGATTGAGGTGCATGCAAGCTGGCCCAATATGGTTGATATAAAAAAAATGCCTGCTCTGTTAAAACGTAGTTTGAATTCTGTCTTTTTGCACTTTTGTGTGCCTATTGCCTAAAAAACGACCTTTTAGATAGAAGCCATCGTAGGGAAGAGTTCAATATATATCCTTATCCATTGCCTAATGCTTAAAGCCCCTTTTACCTATTGTTTAAGATCCTTTCCTTGTTCAAGTTCTGTGAATTGCCATGTTTTGAGACTCTTGCTCATTCAGTTTCTGAATAGTTATATCTTGTTCAATTTCTGAATAGGAACTCAGAGCACTAATCCTTTTCCACTGCCTCCATGGGAAGCCGAGGCAGAAGAAAGCCAAATAGCAGGTAGTCCCGATGCTCAACCGATGCTAAATAATCCCATGCCAGGTAGTTCACAAGCTTTAGCAATGCACAATAACCAGATGATGCCTGGCGATTCGCATGCTGTATCACCGCACAATAATCTGCTGGTTGCAGCCAACACTCAGCAAACATACCTCCATGGTATGTATGCACATCCGGGCACAGCTGGACAGCCTGCTATGATGAGCAATCAGGCTATGCAAAGCAATCAGATGGAAGGCATGTATCCTCAACAATTCCAAGGTGGGCAACCAGGGGGTTTGTTTCCTCAACAAATGCCATCTGGGCACATGGCTTATATGTATTCCCAGCAAATGTATGCCAACCAAATGGCCAGTTATGGTTATGGTAACGCTCAACAACAAAATACTCAGTTCCTTAACCAAGGAATGTCTGGGCTCTCTGTGAGGGACAATGGCGTCCTCAACAATTCTTCCTATCCAGTTTGCGCTCCTTCATATGCGCCAGCTGGAAAGCCCTCAAAGCCGCAAGACAAATTGTTCGGAGACCTTGTTGACCTTTCAAAATTCAAATCAACCAATGCCCCTGGCAGAGCTGGTAGCACGTGACAGTGCTGGTTTTCGCGCCTTTTAAAAAAATAAAAAATAATTAGCATTCTATTTGGTTCTTAAGCTTCTGTTGTCTCTTCTTCATTTTATATTTACACATTCTCCTTTGAGTCCATATGCATTTGACGGTTCTTCACGAGATGATGAGAGTTGTGTACATTTCTTGTAGAGTGAAGAACTAGCTCAGGAAGAAAGAAAGTCAAGGAACCTCGCTCTAGCTTGAATATGTATAGGATGTATTAAATTATTCATTTTAATGCAGTTTCGGGTGATATAATTTTGTGCTGTTATATCTTTCTTTTTTTCAAGTGTTCTGTTATATTTAGTTATCCTGTTGTATGTTTTCTTTGGAGATTTTTGGTATGAGCTTGGTGAGACCGTGTAAACAGAAGAACTTCTATGTCTCAATAGTGAAATCTTGCTTCAATGTGGACTCGCTTTACATAATCGTACTTAGAGGTGTGCAAATTACTCCGTATACTCATCATCAGAGGCAGAGTCAGAATTTCAAGTTTATTGGTTCGGGATTCTAATTGTTTTAATTTATTGGGTTCTAAACTAATAATTATATATATTTAATAAATTTTTTTAAGACGTATACATGATTCGAACCAAAGCTACTGGATTCAAATCTGGCTTTGAGATATAAAAAGCAAATCTGGCTTTTTGTTGCTGTTATATTCTCTTGGCTGTTCTTTCTACTTGATTCCTTTGCTATCTTTTGGAGATCTTGTTCTTTGCATGATGAATGTTTTACCGGTTGTTTGACTTGGTTAATTTCTTTTTAAGTCTGAGCTTGTATAAGAGATTTATAGGTGACATTTTTTTGTCCATAATTTGTCTTAGCCCACAGATGTCTGATGAATTTTTGCCAACAAAGATTAAGGTGTAATGGTATGTACGCAAGTTTTTAACCAAAGGTCCCGGATTTGATTCAGGGGTATGAAGTAGCCGCCTTTGTTACGAAGAGCTTTACCCCAAATGTGAACTTTCCAACATGAATCAACATTTACGAGAGTGGGTGAGAAACCAAAAAAGAAAAAGAAAAAAAGGGAAGTCTTATCTGTTTACTGCTTAAAATGACATTGGAGGATAATATGATTAATGGTGTTTCTATTTACTTTTGGTGTTTCTATTTTCTCAGATGATCCTAATTTGATCTTCGATATCTTCACTGTAGTTGAATATAGCTATGGATGGCAACTTTTGGCAATGTTACTACAGTGGAAATGGTTAACGATTATCATCAGAAAATGCAAAAGTTGATGGAAAATTTTATTTTATTTATGTCACACAATTGGAAACATTTTTCGTGGATCTTCTTAATCCACTAGTATTATTGTAAAAAAAAAAAAAGAGTTTCTTTTGAAAGATCAAAAGATTGTTCTATTCCAATACATAGCATTTATTATTAGTTAATGATTACGTCCAACTATACCTTATAAAAAGGAATGAGCGGTGGTTGCACATATAATCCGGTTTACAAGTCCGGAGTCAAATTCCACAAAGAACTAAAGTTGCCTCCCAAGAAGCGCCTCAGTTAATGTCGTGGCACGACGAATACAACAGTCCAATAGGTTGCCTCCAATGAAGCGCTTGATTTAATGTTGCGGTACGACGCTAGTAAGCGCATCTAAGGCACGCTCAACATCGGTGGCTCGAGCAAATGAGTCACCGACACTACATTCGCGTCATCCATGCCCAATTAATGTTTTAACCTGTGCCCGTTGACTCTGAACATGCGGGAGTCCTTTTCCGCAACAATCTCTACGGCATCAGTGGGGTGAATCTTTACCACACGAAATGGTCCTGACTGTTGATACCCAATTTTTCCCAAACTATTTTCAAACTCGCATATATGCCTTCAAAATCTCCTTTTATAATAAGTAATAATTTTTCATAATTTTCCGTATTTTTATCAAATTATTTCCTGTTTATTTAATAATTTATGTTCCATAATTATTCATAATTATGCATAAATGATGTCAAAATAATTTCAATATGTTTATTACTCGATATATCCCATTAGAATTCGATTGTTTTCCTTAGCCAATATTGGCATTATTTAGCTAATTTTAACAATTATTTTGTAATAACAACATAAATATACATTTATATCGTTTTAAAATCCATAGCGGACCATTTTGTATTTTTAATACTAGGCAATCATCTCAATTTCAATTATTTGGTCTTAATTTCATTATTATCTATTTTAACTAATTAATTATTTTATTTAAAATGGGTATTTAACATTTGGCCTATTTCCTATTTAAAACCTAGCCAATTTTAATCCCAACCCATCAGATTTAATTAAACCCAATTAACCCAAGACCCAACCAAATCTGCCCAACCCATCCTTAAATTAACCCGGCCCAGTTCTGAACTAATCTGAGCCGTTGATCAAATAAGATCAACTCCCCAGATCCCCCATAATTAAACCCTCACCTACCCCCTTCCTCCGTCTCATTTTTTAGACTCCCCATCTCTTCTATCTCTCATTCTCTCTCTATCTCTTTGTTACTCTCTAGAAGCCCCTTTGGCTTCTCCCCTCCGACGGGGTCTGTTCACCTTCTCCGACCGGTTTTCTCATCGGAACCTATGGCTCCTTAATATCTCTAGGTCATCTACCCATTTCTCAACCACTCAGCGATATCCTAGGCTCTTCAGATGAACCTGAAGCGGTTCTGTCACGACCCAATTTCCATACCCGATTGTGATGGCGCCTCTCGTGAAAACAAGGCCAGCCAACTAACCCAATTCATTTCTTTAACACTTACTAAACATAAATAAATGGAAAATTCAACTTACAGAACATTAATTAACAACATTATAGCTTAACTCAGCCCGACCGGGTGTTACAAGTCACAAGCATCTAGGAGGATCTTTATTATAATTTTAAAGTCTATAATACATAGAGTAAAATCTGGAAATCAAGAAGAAGAAACTTGGTGCCGCGAACGCCGGCGGTCACTTTGCTTAGCTACGATAGCAATACCTTCAATCTGCTATTAACCCGCTACCAGGTGAACAATACCTGCAACTGCTCGCGAGGTGCAGGGAGTAAAGTGAGTACTTCCAATTCAGTGGTAATAAGAGCAAATAATATCTGAGCGATAAGAAAAATACGTATGAGCACTCCAAAATGTTATAAAAACAGCACAACCCTATGAGAAAAACCGTAACAGTGTGAAAATGCTTTAGAAAATCTCAAGCTTAGTTAAAATTCTCTTTTACAAATATCTTTTTTCCAACAGTCAAGCATATGAATGCTATATCAGATAGTGCAAGTCGGCATATAAGTCAGCCCCTTGGGCACAATACTCCTTAACATATAATACCAGGGTATCTGGTTAACAAGGCAAGTAATAGCATGTATGCCAATGATATGTGAGTGCTAAATGTCATGCCACGTAGTACAAACAGGAATGAATGCATGAATGCAATGCAATGCAATGCACATGACCACTGCGGCATGCAGTCCGATCCATTTGAGTACCCGTACTCACTGGGGGTGTGTACAGACTCCAGAGTGGCTCCTACAGCCCAAGCGCTATAATACTGTGGTGTGCAGTATGATCCACATAATATATCACTGCTGCGTGCAGTCCAATCCATATCATATACTACTGCGGCATGCAGTCCGATCTATATAATATACTACTGTGGCTTGCAGTCCGATCCATGCATGTATATGTGTATACTACTGCAGCGTGCAGCCCGATCCATATCTCAGTCCAGAACATGCAAATGAACCACTTGGACAATGTCAAGTAATATCTTTTAACTCAAAACTTCAGAAAATGCAATTTAAGTCTTTAAACTTTAGCAATATGAATGCACATTTCGAAACAGTGTTTAACTTAGGACTGAAGTCATTTGATATGCTAAGTGTCATGAAAATAGTGATAATCCTACAGGGTTCAAATAACCAGCACGAAGCCTAAAACATGGCAATCAACCCAATTCATAATAGCATCTAGCAAGTTTCAGCCAATTTCACAGTCAAAATCCACAACCGGGACGGACCAAGTTACAATCCCCAACGGGGCTCTACCCCATACTGATACCTGGCGTGCAAGTCACCACAATACAGCACTATGATGTGCAAATTCTGGGTTTTAAACCCTCAGGATATCATTCACAAGTATAACTCACCTCGAACCGGAGAAATCTCAAGCCTGCGACGCCTTTTCCCCTCAAATCAGCCTCCACGCACGTCGAGTCTAGCCAAAAATAGAGCGAATACATCACAATATACAAATGGGATAATACCCAATCGAAAACACTTGAATTATAGCAAGAACCTCAAAACTAGCAAAACCCGAGCCCCAGGCCCACGTCTCGAAACTCAAAATGTTTTACATCATCGGGTTCCTTATCTCGCCACGAGTTCATACATACCAAGAATGCTCGGAGTTCAAATGACCCCTCAAATCCCACTTTGAAATGCCAAATTTCCAAGCCCTAGTTTTTATCATTTTAGCTAAGTTTTCAAGATTCCATAGATGGATTTCACAATAAAAATGAGTTTTAAGTCCAAAAAACTTACCTCCAAACGTTCCCCCTTGAATCCCTCATTAATCTCCTTCAAAAATCTCCAAAAACGAGCAACTATGGGTGTAAAATGAGCCCAAAATCACGACTGATGTATTTTAAAATATTCTGCCCAGGTATTTTACTCTTCGCGATCGCGGAAAATGCTTCGCGATTGCGGAGAAAAATTTTCCAGCAAAATATTTACTCTTCGCGATTGCGGTCAACCCTTCGTGATCGCGATGAACAATTCAAGCTCCTCCAAACAGCCTTAATTATAATGGTCATAACTTTTTGCACACAACTCCGAATGACAAATGGTTTAATGTTCTGGAAACTAGACACACAGGGCTATAATTTCATTTGTTGCTTTTTTTCATGAATACTTATACATTGCGAGATATAAGCTTCCAAATTCATTCATGTGTATTAGAGATCCTTTTCGGACAGCCTATAATGTAACGTCCATAACTTTTGCTACAGATGTCAAAATTACGATTTCTTTAGCTTTCTGGAAACTAGACACGAAGGGCTATAACTATTTACTTTCAAATCACCTCAAAATTCCTTGTAGATAAAAAGATATGAGCTTCCTAAGTAGGATCAATGCAACAGATTTCCTTCTTCGCGACCGCAAAACATTTTACGCGATCGCGATTCATTAACTTGTTTCTCACATTTTTCTCGTCGCTATTGCGACCCATTGTCCGCGATCGCATAGAACAATGATGCATACAAAAACCAGCAGTTAAAAATGGCCTAGAAATGGTCCGAAACTACCCCAAAACTCACCCGAGACCCCTGGGACCTCAACCAAAAGCACGGAGAAGTTTCATTACCTTATTCAAACTTGTTCGAACCATAAAAACACTATCGTTAACATCAAAATTACCAAATTTCATCAAATCAAGGCCTAAGTTAAACTAAAACTCTCAAAACTTACATTCAATTTAAAATCCAACCTAAACACCTCCAAATCAACTGAAATTTTGCACAAGTCCAAAATCACCTAACGAATCTACTGGAACTCTCGGAATTCCATTCTGACACTCAGATCAAAATCTCACCTATCAACCGGAATTCGCCAAAATTCAAACTTCGCTAATTCAAGCCTAATTCTACATCGAGCTTCCAAAATCAATTCCGATCACACTCCTAAGTCACAAATCACCCCGCAAAGCTAACCGAATCACCGGAAATTACATTCGAGCTCTCTAACTCAATAGTCAACACCGGATTGACTTTTCCAACTTAAGCCTTCTTAAAAGAGACTAAGTGACTCATTTCTTATCAAAATCAATCCGAATCAACTCTAACACACCACATTCCAATAACAAAACTTGAGGAAGCAATAAACGGGGAAAATGAAGTAGTAACCTATGAGACGACTGGTCGAGTCATCACATCCTCCCCAACTTAAACAAACGCTCGTCCTCGAGCGTACCCAAAGATGTACTAGAAGCAACCCAATAGCTGAATGACCTTACCAAGCATATACACGGGGTGATCCCACATCACCCTATCTCACATAGGTCCGATAATACAATATAGCTAGATTTCACAGTCCATCTAAACCATAAACCACATTGCACTTCCCGAAATCATACACCAGATCAGAACCTCATGTCTATATTCAGAATAAACCCGAACCAACTATAATAATCCATACTTGCAACTCCAGGTGAGACCATATGATATACTACACAACCCAAACACTCGTAACGATGGCCCCTATTCATAGCAATTGCCCACAATAACCAAATACCGATAGAAAAACCTTTTTATTAGCTAAAGTCTTATTCCAATTCTTTCATATACTGCCAACGACAACTGAAACACGCCATAAACCGAATCCATCTCTCATAACAACCATTCATGAACCCATTTCCTTTTTGACTGATACTACAACAGATTTTCGAGCCAAACCTCGCTATTACCTTTCTAACAAGCTGAAATCAAATCTTTTCGTACTCATTAATGACTCCAATGATCACTTCGACTCTAACACACCACTATGGTGATATGACATCTCAATACAGGCCTAAGCCACAACTTGCGTAATACACGCACCAATGAGAAACAGTCTGAACATACTCAAATCATGACAAATGACTCAAACAAAAGAGCTGTACCTCAAGCTTATCAATACCATTACAACACAAAGCTGAGACCCCGCCTCACATCATAGAATAGAACATATGAATCTACCCGAAAGGTCATAACCGATACTCCATGTAACGAGCAATACTCGATCACTCTTCCCGCTCGACTTCCTCTATGAACCCTCAATAGAACCGCATCACATGTGCCTATATCCAACCAATCATAATGCCTCACAACACAGAAAGAAACTAGTAGATCTCCCCCAATCACCAACCAGTTCAAGAATAATCAAATCAACATATCCTTCAACAATACAACTCGGGACTAACCAAGCTAACTCAAGCTAAATACATATCCACATTGGCCTGCCAACAAACTCAATACCAAGAAGCCTGAAGTTGCTCCTCCCACTACTATAACTCCTGCCAAAGTCGTACGATATAGTGCCCTGGCACCAAATAAATACCGAAATCCACAATCTCACCCGACGACATGCCTGGCCATAAGAAATGCATCCGAGAAGGTCCCTCAATATCGAAACTGACTCAATGGTAGAAACCTCTACACTAACCTTTTCCACGAAGGCCCAATTAAGAAAAGCAATCCTTTCTAACCGTACGCTGACCTTTGGAATACCAACCACTTTACTAGAACATAATCCAATGCACCTTGCCATACAACCTGTGGCATTTTCCGACATGGCCCATAACACAATAGTCTAGACAACTCGACACTGACACAACCAGTCTAAAATCTAATATCATAACCGAATTTAACATACAAAGCAAAGAAAGATCCACTCGGACCTTCAATTTCAAATAACCGCTAAACGGTGACGATACACATGATCTACAACCACTTCATAGTCGGAAAACGAGAACTCCTAGTCTCCAACTCCATATAACACATGAATCAGTATACCTGACCCACATTCCACCATATGAATACATATCACACATCAAGTACCCATTCATACCACGAAAGATATTCAAAATTTCTTTGTGCCATCAACAAACTCAAATATCCGTAGTCGATCCAACAAGAAAATGTCGCAATACTCCTGAAGTATCATTAGTTTACATCACCTTGCCTTTTTACTGAACATATACCCCCGTCAAACCACTAGAATAGCAATACCATCTCCTTAATCATCTGGCGATCGATTCTTTATTCACCTGCAGCTGCCCCTGCTACTAAAGAATTTAATGACTTCCCATTATGAACTGAACCAAAACCTTGAACACGCAAATCTCAATACTCCATAACATACCGCGTATACCATAACACACTAGGATACATGAGAACTCTATCTCACTTTTTCCTAACCAAAAACATCTATGTATTTCTTCTAGTCAAGAACTCTCCATCAATCCCATCTAGAGGAGAAATCACTACACTTTCCATGCCTCGCATGCCCATAGACAATATATATACATCTCTAAATCACGGTAAAAACTCAACAAGAACTCTCTCCCAATTCCATTGCACAATCTAAACTGGCAGGACTAAATCCTTCTACCAAAACCAAGCTAAGCAAACTTCCAGCACTCAAGAGCTTTGCTGCACAATACCTGTAAAGCTCATTACCTCAAACTCATACAAGAATTAATCATAACCTTACCATACCAATTCGGTTTATTATCAAGCTATTCCATTTATCTAATTTCCTTCCTGATTCATCTTTAATTTGATATTCTCCCTTGCTGTAGTACCAAAATACCTCAACCCAAGTTTCCCACACGAGACTCGCACATAAGAACACACTGCCTAAGACCCATAGGCCACTGAATACCCTCTCAAACGTTTCCCAGAAATACCACATTCCAGAATGCTTTACTTTGAAGAACTTCCTGCGAATCTGAATTTGTTACCATTACTTTCCAGATATTGATACATAGAATCTCATAATTAACATAAAATACCACAAGTCTTAATCCTTTCTAATGACAAACACTATCTCTAGCCACATACACAACCTTAGGACACCTGATTATTACATGCAAAATCTTAAACATAATAAAACTATTCTCGAGAGTCATTCACTCTTATACAATTGTAAATTGCCTTAATTAATGGACAGAACCACTCGTGCCTTATTAGCTCTCTGACACCGTAGGATATAATCCCATTCCAATACAAATAACCGTCTTCCCTCTCTATACACTGAGCAATCTTTATCAATAACAGCTCAAGATATCCTAGTATTTTCTCACATCTATGAAGTACCATATAACATCTATAAAAAATTTTCCTTGACATGTGCCATCCTCGAATGAATTTCTTCAAATAGAACTGATCAGCGAGCATACCTCAAAACGGAACCAATATAGCACATAACCGTGCAACCAGCTAATCAGTAGCAACCTTCCCAACTTGGCTCGAAGCAACCTATCAAAACACATTCAATACCCCATAATACTTTTAATCTAATGATGCCACACTATTATAGTGAGATTAGACTCAAATCCTCCACTAGTTTATGAAAATACCGATCATCTGGTACTGAAATCCTCTACAAACCTCACATTCATTTCCACCTCAGTTGAGTCCACTCTCTAAGCGACCCAAATTCTAAAATTCAACACCTTCCTTTCAATATGAGATCTTCTATCATACACATAAGGATCATACCACTCACGAACACTCCGCAGGAGATAACCCACCTGCTTCGCCTGAGTTCGGTATTTTAGCACACCTTCCACCGACATATATGTTACCCAATCAATTTAGTCTTCCTGAGTCTGACCTCACACCGCCATAAGTATTGCACTTAACTTTCCAACTAGGAGATACGAAAATATTCTTCACTCGCCCATGACTCGGGCTACACATCGAATCACAATAGGAATCGAACACTTAATAGTTCATCTATTATCTAGCAGACTTCTTCGTCATTACCGAAATCACATAGATACACCTCGTAGTACTAATGTACTCATCACATGGATATCCAGTCGCCATTACGGCTAATAAGGACAACACTAAACATATAGGTTCAAAACACTTGCTCGCATAATCAGTACCTCTATGCTCAAGCCATAGGCAAAGATCCGGCCTCAACTCTTCCAGACTGGACCAACATACTCACAATGATTACCTCTTTCCCCTTGATTGGATAATAACAAGACATCAATGCACATACAATACTGAACGATCACGTGCGCACACAGACATGTGGAAGGAATTTCAAGAGTTATATCTCAAGCTGAAACAAGTACGCATGATAAGAACTCCAAGAATGGAAAGTTTTCCTAAAGGTTTTGCACCCTCTCGAGGATAAATACAGACGTCTTCGTACCGATCCACGAGACTCTACTAACCCTGCTCATGACTCGTGAGACTTAGTAACCTAGGCTCTGATACCAACTTGTCACAACCCAATTTCCATACCCGGTCGTGATGTCGCCTCTCATGAAGATAAGGCCAACCAACTAACCCAATTCATTTCTTTAACACTTACTAAACATAAATAAATGGAAAATACAACTTAAAGAACATAAATTAACAACATTATAGCCTAACTCAGCCCGACCGGGGTGTTACAAGTCACGAGCATCTAGGAGGATATTTATTACAATTTCAAAATCTATAATACATAAAGTAAATTCTGGAAATCAAGAAGAAGAAACTCGGCGCCGAGAACGCAGGTGGTCACCTTGTTTAGCTACGATAGCAATACCTTCAATATGCTATTAACACGCTAACGGGTGAACAATACCGGTAACTGCACACGAGGTGCAGGGAGTAAAGTGAGTACTTCCAACTCAGTGGTAATAGGAGAGAATAATATCTGAGCGATAAGAAAAACACGTATGACCACTCCAAAATGCTATAAAAGACAACACAACCCTTTGAGAAAACCATAACACTGTGAAAATCCTTTAGAAAATCGCAAGCTCAGTCAAAAATCTCTTTTACAAATATGATTTTCCAACAGTCAAGCATATGAATGCTATATCAGATAGTGCAAGTCGACACATAAGTCAGCCCCTTGGGCACAACACTTCTTAACATATAACACCAGGGTATCAAGTCAACAAGGTAAGTAATAGCATGTATGCCAATGATATGTGAGTGCTAGATGTCATGCCACATGGTACAAACAGGAACGAATGCATGAATGAAATGCAATGCACATGACCACTACGGTGCACAACCCGATCCATTTGGGTACCCGCGCTCACTGGGGTTGTGTACAGACTCCGAAAAGGCTCCAACAGCCCAAGCGCTATAATATTGTGGCGTGTAGTCTGATCCACATAATATATCACTCCGGCATGCAGTCCGATCCATATCATATACTACTGCAGCGTGTAGTCTCATCCATATAATATACTACTACGGCGTGCAGTCCGATCCATGCATGTATATGTGTATAGTACTGCGGCGTGCAGCCGGATCCATATCTCATTCCAGAACATGCAAATGAGCCACTTGGACAATCTCAAGTAATAGCTTTTAACTCAAAACATAAGAAAATGCAATTTAAGTCTTTAAACTTTAGCAATATGACTGCACATTTCAAAACTGTGTTTAACTCAGCACTGAAATTATTTGATATGCTAAGTTTCATGAAAACAGTGATAATAAACCCTACAGGGTTCAAATAACCGGCACAAAGCCCAAAACATGGCAATCATCCCAATTCAGGATAGCATCTAGCAAGTTTCAGCCAATTAAACAGTCAAAATCCACAACCGGGATAGACCAAGTCACAATCCCCATCAGTGCTCTACCCCACGCTCATACCTGACATGCAAGTCACCACAATACAGCACTATGATGTGCAAATTCGGGGTTTCAAACCCTCAGGATATTATTCACAAGTATTACTCACCTCGAACCGGCGAAATCTCAAGCCTGCGACGCCTTTGCCCCTCAAATCGGCCTCCACGCGCATCAAGTCCAGCCAAAAACAGAGAGAATACATCACAATATGCAAATGGGACAATACCCAATCGAAAACAATCAAATTATAGCAAGAACCTTGTAACAAGCAAAACCCAAGCCCCGGGACTGTGAGCACGTGATTTTTGCCCCAAGCAAATTATTCCATAAAATATATAAAAATGATTTTTGTGTGAAACTTGTTGATAATTGTGTGGAAGTACTAGTATGTGTTTTTATTTTTTGAAAATAAAGCAAAGAAAATTAAAATAAAAAGACATTTTTGTATTAATTAAAAAATACCAAAAATATAAGAAAATTACTCTTAATTCTAGAAAATCAGAAAAATTAAAAGAATACAAAGAGATAATAAATACATAAGCAATACAAATACAGAAAAATAAGAAAATGAAAAAAATAATACAAGAAAATACAAAAATAATACAAGAAAATACAAAAAAAATAAATAAAAATGAAGTGAGGAATACAATGGCCCAAATACACTATACACAGTCCAGTCCCAAAAAGTAAGTGACTGGCCTGCCCAATCGAAGTAGCCAAAACGACACCGTTTAAAGAAACTTAATCTAGACCATTGATCAATTGATCAAACGGCCCAGGAATAACGGTTACCTAAAAATTAAATGACGTCGTTAGTCTAAAATAATCGAAACCGTTCATTTGACTCATCTAACGGGTTGAGGATGAAGGCCTCATTTAATCACACGACGCCGTGTGATATCAAATAGATCATGGACACTCGTTTAATCTCATCCAACGGTTGAGATGCACCGTTTCCTTTTAAATATATCAAAAGGCTGTGTATATTCATTATACATTTTCAGCCTTATACCCTCAAACCCTAGCCGCCCCTATTCTCCTTCTTCCCTCCACCTGAGCCACCAGAACCCTACCAGTGGTTCAATCCATGTCATCTTCTCCATTCACCATTCACACCCGTGAACCCATTTCTCTTCTTCTGTCACCCTATCACCCTAATTCCGGTCAAAAACCCCTCATTCGTTTCAAATCCAGAAAAAAGAGTTCGCCGGAACCCTAGCCGGCGACCACCACCTTTTAAACCACCATCCACCATTAATACCCCTGAATCACCCTGAACCCCTCTTTTACCCCATCTACACACTTTCTTTAGAATCAGACCCAAACGCGTCGAATCTTGAAAAATATCCCGCCGGAACCCTACTTTGGCAGATAGACTTAACCCAAAAGTTACGCCCATCAAACCCCAGCCTCTTAACCAAGATCGTTATCATGAAAAGAAGACTCGAAGAGTCTGTTTGAAAGTCCAACAGCCAAGAAACGTCTTATGGACTGCTGATGACTGAAAATCAAGAGCAAGAAAGGAAAATAAAGAAAAAGAAGAAAGAAGAAAAAAAAAGAAACAAAAGGAAATGCAAAAAACACACGAAAAAGCTAAGTATCCCAAAAAAACCTTAATTTTCTCTATTGTGTTACTTGTTATTTGTTTGTCTTTATTATTTGTCGGTTTTATGCTATCCTGAATCTGTTGCATGCTCAAGGTTATTTTGTTTGTACATGGAATCGACTATGGGTTCACATGCTATATGTTCTCTTTTTTGATTAAGTCACCAGTTAAATTACATTCTTTGTAGCCACTTAGGGTTCTTACTTGGTAGATCTAATCCTTGATTGAGTGTTCTGATTAATTGGATTCAACCTATTATCAATTTGTTCCTCTGAGTCCTGTTAATCGAGTATTTAATCATAATATGACTATATTTGTAAGACCGTCTGATGCTGGTTATCATTGCAATGTGATTTTGACTTTTGAATTTTCTGAATTCTGATTAATTAAAGGGTTAATTGGGTAATTAGTTTTATATTAGGACTATGATTGTAAGATTGTCGAAATGTTGGATATTTCTGCAACTTAGACTTTGTTACTTAGTCTTAAATTGACTATGATTGAAAGACTGCTTAGTTGTGGCTATTTGTGAAATCCAATTTTAACTTTGACTTCTAAGGGTCTGATTGGTTAAAGGTTTGGTCGGGTAAATAAAGTAAAATACATGGGTTAAAAGGGGAAGGCATAAATGGTGTTCTGTAATTAAACAAAAAGGGTAGGGGTATAAAAGACAAAGCTGCGTGGTTCTTATGTAATTAGTGGAACAATAAAGGGTACCTTAGGTATACTAAAAGGGTAAACCAGTAGAAATTAATAGCAAGTGAGGGTAGTAAAGACATTTTAGGGTAATTGGAATAATGTTGATGCCACTAGAACCTTCTAGCAAGGGTTCTAGTGCATTCACGACTAAAATGTGTGGACTAAACTGAAAAATAAGTTGAAAGAGCAGGGGTGGGAAATCTGAATATTAATTTCGAATTTCCCTCCAATATTGCTCTATAAATAGGCCTTCTTAGGCCACAATTAAAAAGGTTAAGGAATTTGATAAGTCTAAATACATAAAAATTATGTTCTACTACTGTTTCATTGGTTTAATTGCAATTCGAGTGAAGAACTCTTGATTCCTGGTGTTTTCGCCTACCGTTCTGTATTGTTTGGTTGAAGCTGTTGGGTTTCTATCGTGAATTCAAGTTTGTTGATGTGATACTGTGGTGTTATTGCTGTTATCACTTGGATTCCTGTCTTTTGCTGATCTTCTTCTTCCTCACAACCTTAGAACTCATCGAATTTCCTCTTAAATTTGACCAGGTACACTCCTGATCTTCGAGAATGTAATTGAAGCTTTGAATAATGAAAATATTCATTAGTCTTCTGTTATTTTGAATTCTGTTCATTTTATAGATTTATAATACTTAGATCTATGTAATTCATTAGGATTCTAATGTATATTATAGACTTGGATTGTGTAAACTATGAACTAGAACTAATAATGCAGTAGAATTGTTAGTTTAGACGTTAACATAGGATAATACTGAGTAGACTAGTTCAAAAATGATCACCTAGATTATAGGTTCAAAACTGGTTAAAATCTGATTTAGTACTTTTAGATCTTCATTTGTTTATGAAACTAAGAGATTAATACGAAATATTGAAATACTTTTGTTGTTTAAGTTTGTGAATCAGTAATTGTTAATGAGAAAAACATGAAGTAGTTAGATTTACTTTTTCGTTTATGATTCTGAGTTGTTAAATCAGTTTTTAAAACTCGTGTTAAGTTCAAAAACCTGATATGAAACGCGAATCCAATATGAATGAAGCAAAGTATGTCAACTGAATAGTTAGTTTAGCAATTTCAGATTAGCAAGTAAAATCAGATAGTTCTGAACCTGAATGAACACATATCTCTATTAATACCAATAAATTAAGACAATTTGATAGCCAAGCACTGATATACATATAGAAATCGGCGTTAAATTTTAGTTGAATTCTTATACTGAAGTTGTAATATTTTTATACATATAAAGTTAGTTTGATAAGAATGTTTAAATCTATTTTGAATTTAGTTAACAATTTTGACGAGGTCAGGCAGAAGAGGCTAGATCCAATCGTAAAAGCCTCTAAGCCCATGAAAATCGAGTTCGTAATTATGGACTAGGCTTTAATTCGCCTTGTGCACTTCTGTGTATTTCCTTTATATTAGCCCGAATTCCAGGCCCAAAACATATAGTGGCCTGGATGTGAATGAAATACACAACAAAATTGCACTAATAGTTATTTCAATTAAGGAAAAATCAATGATGGAAAACGTAGCACGATCTAGGTTTGACCTCTAAAATACAATGAGATGAGCCTCGTTATAAGCTAAAATACATGGGGCCCTCAAATAATGGTTATAATATTTTAGATTCGTAAGGACAGTTTAGCTAATTCCACGGTATTTCCCAAAGTAATAAGAGATAGATATCGTAGGCACAATTTAATATACATTCTCAAGTACGGGTGCACATTTATGTGACCCAAATCCTACTCTCAACGAAGTCGAAATGTATCTAAAGCCACAGGCGTACTGGTATGGTGTGGTTAAGGAATACATTCACGATGTTGCAATTCTTTAAAATTAAAAAGCGGAACACTAATGCACATAATTAAAAGCATATAATTGGAATCAGATAAAAAACAAATTCAACAGTTGAGGGACCGTGCTAGAACCACGGAATTCGGGAGTGCCTAACACATTCTCCCGGGTTAACAAAATTCCTTATTCGGATTTCTAGTTCGCAAACTGTAATAGAGTCAAACTTTACTCGGTTCGGGATTAAACCAGTGACTTGGGACACCATTATATTCTCAAGTGGAAACTCTGAAAAACATAAATAACTAATCCCGTTCCGAATGTCCTTAAATTGGAAAAACTCCTCTACGCCCTCGCGGGTAAGTAGCATATAGCAATTTATATGAAAAAAGAAGGTGTGACAACTCTGGCGACTCTGCTGGGGATAAGGAACCCAGAACTTCGGTTCAGGGTTTAAGAATTCGAGCTCAGTTAAATTGCTATTTTTGATTATATCTAATTTCCCTATATGTTATTGATTAATGTGTTATATGTTCACCGCTTTGATATTACGTGAACTGTATATAAAAATTGTGCCGAAAACCCTTCTCTACTTACCTCTGGGGATGTGCTTACTGGTTGAGACTCCCTTTTCTGTTAGTATCAATACCAAAATAAGAAAAGAGGCCAGACAAGTTACTAAGCTGGACGATCCCGCGGGTCACCGGTATGTTGCCCCCTCCTCGACTCGGGTTGTCCGCTCGGATACACAGTCTAGAACCAATAAAAAACCAGGATATTGAGCCTAGAATTAGGATGATTATTTCCATCATATCTGACTTAGGGGACTCAACATAGGGGTTGGGTTTGTCTAGGACAGGTGACCCGAATATGAAAAGACCGAACATGATTATATGCTGCATATATTTGTCTTGGCCATTATGCTGACCGGCTAAATAATTGAGGGAAAGAAAAGAGAAAAATAGCAATTTTAGAAGAAACCGATGTCTAAATATTGATGAAACTCTGTCAAAAATTTGAAGAAATTATCAAAAATAGTTGGAATGAGTCAATTTTGTTAAAGTTACAAATAGTTGGTCTTAACATAATTTGACCAAACTACACTGGTTTGATTCTTACCATTAGGCGAGATATGTAGGCAACCCTTGACGGGTCCAACCACCCCTTTTACAAAAACAACCAAAAATGTTAATTTTGAATAAATCAAAGTGATGCAGTTTTTGACAAAATAGCCGAATGTCCCGAAAGGACGCCGGAAGGCTGTTTGTGCAAAGATGGCCACTGTTGAGTCATTTTCCCTAAAATAATAAGTACGGCCTTAAAATCTTCGGTTGAAGTGCTGAAAGGCCGTATTTGAAAATAGGGACTTTTTGAAAAAAGAAATTATGAAAATATATTTTTGTCTTTTGGGTCAAAATAACATGTGATTAAATCACCTTTAATAAATGTGCAGGATGAGCACAATGCAAAAATGAAACTTTTTCATTAATAAATAAAATCCATTTGGAGTTGCGTCTATGGTGGAATGATTTGGGTCAAGACGGACAAGACAATGTCTAAAAATATTTGAAAGGTCTTACCGGATTGCTTGATATTATACCTCGGGGAGACATCATTCGAGCCTTGGTCACCTGCTGGGATCTCGCACACAATGTGCTCCTTTTCTCGGACTTCGAGCTTACTCCGACGCTAGAGGAAATCGCTAGTTATATTGGGAAATATGTGGTGCCCCTAAAAGACAATATCCGGTTGCTCCAAGAGCCATCATCGCTCATAGATTCCTGGATTCCTTGAAAATAGCCCGAAGCATCCATAATGAAGATTTGGCCCATGGGTTTTGCACTATGAATTTCATATACCATAGATATGGTCACATCGGAGGATTTAATAACCCGACAAACAAACTTTGCAACAAAGCAAACCGGGCAAAATGGGAGGAACATAGGCATTTTGCTTTCATGGTAGCCTTTTTGGGTTCAATAATATTTCCAAGAAAAGACGGGAACATCGACATAAGAATTGCCGGAATTTTCAATACTCTCCTCATGCAGGATAATAGTACTTTGGCGCCTATGATAGTAGCCGATATCTTTCGTGCCCTCGCAGCTTGTAAAGCCGAAGTAGATTTCTTCGAGGCATGCAATTTGCTATTACAGCTGTGGATGATCGAGCACTTATGCCATCGTCCTCAATTTCTGAGTTTGGATCTTCGGGAAAAACTTGCATTGAAGAATTCTACACGAGGATAAAAAGGTCAAGTTGCCGGAATGGTTTAAGGATTGGATCACATATTTTCGATCTCTTACTGCCAGCCAGATTGAATGGGCATTCGGGTGGTTACCCATAAATAAAATTATATACATGCCGGCAGAAGGATAGCACTTTCTCTTAATGGGGCTCAAAAGTACTCAACCCTATGCTCCATATCGAGTTTTGCGGCAACTCGAAAGATATCAAATAGTGCCAATAGACAGAGACGTCAGCACTCAAGTAATAGAGATTAGTCCCGATGGGCAATTTCCTGAAGCAAAAGTCCGTCAAATCTGGAATGAGTGTCAATGCTTAAAATTGGGCACTTGTGTACGGGATCGGGCCAGAGGTGAAGTGTCACCTGGTTACTCCGTGTGGTATAAAAGAGATTGTGAGCATGAAAGACCAGCGAAAAGACCTCACATCTAAGAATTTGCCGAGCTGTCAAAAGAGCAATGGGATTGGTTGACTAAAGAAAGCGAGTACCGAGCAAAAATCAGTATGCTAGAAAAACAAGTTCAAGACCTCAAGTTCGAAAATAGCATACAAACAACAGCTGATGAGGGTGAAAAGAAGCAATTGGTTAAAGAAAATGAGGCTTTAAAAGCTCAAATTCTGAAAATGAAAATAGTAACTGAAACCCCTATTCGAAATGCCCGAAATGAAAAACTGATTGATAATTTACGGTGAAAGGTGAATGATTACAGTTTTGACTTGGATAAAGCCAAAAAAGAATTGATCGGGGTTCGAAAAAAATTGGCTAGGAATGCTGAAGAAAGGGCTCGTATGATCCAACAATTGAAAGAAGAACATAATGCCGAAGTTGCTCGGTTAAGGAAAAAGATTGTTACTGCCGAGGTCAAAATTAGCAAACAAGCAAAAGAGTTTAGCATGGAAAGAGAACATTTCTATATGGCCATGGAACGATTAGAAATGGAACTGTAGCAGCTTCAAGAGAAAAGCCAACAAACTCTGGATGCTCGTGCTGAAAAAATAGAGAGGTTACTTCAAGAAAAAGGAATGATTAGAGAGAGAATTGTTAACATTGCTCATTATATCACTCGGAAAAGGAAGATATGTGAAGATATGACCCAGACCACATTCTTCGGCTCAGCAATGATATTCTTGAAGCAAATAATGGGTGATTTAGACAAACTCCAAATGGGACTTGCATATAGGCCTGCGGCGAGACCGAATAATGTCCTGCGGGCACTAGGGTCTTTAATGTATTCTTAGGTTATGCATTTTGAGTCTGTATTTTTCATTTTTATGCATTATTATAGGATTGTAGTACAACTATCATCTTAGAGTTTATCTTTGTATTCAATGTTGGTTATTAATAAAAATAAAAATCCCAAAATTTGTATTCATGATCTTTGATGTTCTTTTTCTTTAAGTACGTATGCGATAGGCAAATGCATAGGATCGACTAAAGAAAAGAAAAGAGGAACGTTGGTGGTAATAAAGACGAAAGAGAGAGGAAAGAAGAAAAAGCCGAAACAAAAGAATTGGCAAAATAAGAAAAGACAACATAAAAATAATAATACCGGGATGACGCATATTGCCAGGCAAAATTATGTTTGTGCTCCCAACATGTGATTTTTTGATCCATTGTGGCCTAACCGCTAATGAGTATTGTTGTTGTTGAGTAACAGATAGGTGGTTACTAACTGGCATTCTGGAAACCCATCATTACAACACTCGTTCTAAGGATAAGACAAAGGAAATCACTCAGGAAATTGAAGCCACAATTATTGATCCAGCATAGGAAGATGAAGTAGTAGACGTGGGCAGTATGAAAGAAGAAATGTACGAGATCAAACAGCAGATGGCCGAGATGTACCAGCCCTGGGCGAAGGGAAAACCTTTACCCACCTACCTTGCCAATCCTGCTTATATCCCTCCACAGTCCAAGCATAGGACCCACCTACCATAAACTCATCCTCTGCTTACCCCACACACCCACCTTACTATGCAACTATATCATAAGCACAACCACCTCCTCCACCTCTTAAACAGATTCCACCACCACCACTATATATCTCTCCCATATGTGGCCCCTCCACCAGCCACATTACACAAATCATCCAGCGAACCATTGTTTCACATCCAAGACAATCATTATTACCCTCCGAAACCTACTTTTTGACAGCATGATTCCTATACTCCTCTCATCGACATGGCCGAAGAGGAAAAACCACACAAAAATCCTGAACATGAAGAGATGATTAGAAATATGAAAAGTTTTGAACAATTATTCCAGAACATGCAGGGCCTGGGAGGCTAAGTGAGCGTAGCTTACAAAGACTTATGTCTATTCCCTGAGGTACAACTGCCAGCAGGTTTTAAGCTACCAAAATTTGATCTATATGATGGTCACGGCGACCCAGTAGCACATTTGAGGGGCTTTTGCAGCAAAATGCGTGGTGCCGGCGGGAAAGATGAGTTACTCATGGCTTACTTTAGCCAAAGTCTTAGTGGATCGGCTCTGGAATGGCACACCAGGCAAGACCACACTAGATGGTTCATTTAGGATGACTTGGCCCAAGCATTCGCTTATCATTTCCAGTACAACTTGGAGATCATTCCAGATAGGCTGTCACTGACAAAGATAGAAAAGAAGCCAGGAGAAAGTTTTCGGGAATACGGCTTCAGGTGGAGAGAACAAGCTGCTCGGGTAGACCCACCTATGAAGGAAGGAGAGATGGTTGACTATTTTCAACAAGATTTGGAACCAACATACTATGTGCATTTAGTATTAGCCATCGAGAAAACATTCAACGAAGTAGTTAAGATGGGGAGCATGGTTGAGGAAGGGTTAAGATCAAACAAGTTTATGAGCTAGTCAGCCATAAAAGCTACGACCCAGGCAATTCAAACAGGCACCGGTGGAGCCCTTTGGAAAAAGAAGAAAGAAGAGGTGGAAGTTGTAGAAGGGAGATGATGGTCCAAGAATCCTAATCCATACTACCATCTACCTCGCCCACATCATCAACCCTACTCACCAGCACCATATGGTCTGCCACAATACTACTACCCCCTCATGTTCCACAATTTTCTGTACATCATGCTCAAACCTACCCACCACCGCTTACTCCATGGCGAGTACCAGCACCTCATAATACCTACCACACTTAGAACACATACCCACCACCCAAAACATACAAAAATCCCGGTGGAACAGGTTTCCGCCCTAATCCCAGAGTCAAAAATGATAGGATGCAAAAGAAGAAACATTTACTCCCTTGGGTGAGTCATACACCAGTCTTTTTCATAGACTGAGGCAGCTCAGAATCCTGAACCCCATAGAATCCAAAATCCCTAACCCACCACCAAGGAACATGGACCAGTCTATTAATTGTGAGTACTATTCGGGGGCTCCACGACACGACACTGAAAAGTGTTGGCATCTGAAGACCGCAATACACGAGCTTATTGATTCAAGAAGAATTGAAGTCCAGGCCGAGGCTCTCAATATAATACAAAACCCCCTACTTGTTTATCATGAGGCCCATATGATAGAATTGATACAAGGGGAAGGTTGCAAGAAGCCTTCTCAAGCTGTAATGATTCTTAAGGCAAGCGTAGGCAAAGTAGAAGAGAAAGTAATAGGTGAGAAAGCAGTGATCAAGCAAGTAGTGAATGAGCCAGTGGTGGTAGCAAAGCCCGAGCCAGTGAAGGTGATAGTTCAAGGAGCAAGTACGAAGCCTATATTGACTGTGAAAGGGGCACAGATAGAATCGGTCATTATCAAACCGGTTACTCAAATGCCCGTTGTGAATGTCAAAGTTGTGCCATGGAATTAAAATAAGGTGACTGTCATGTATAGAGGAAAGAAGATTAAAGATGAAATTTGTGAGACCCACGGGTTGACCAGGTTGGGGAGGTGCTTTGCTCCCGACGAATTAAGAAAAGCAAAACTCACCAGAGATAATCTGGCCAATGTAAAGAAAGCTGTTATTGAGGAAGAGGCCGAGGAATTTTTGAAGAAAATGAAAGCGCAAGACTATTCGATAGTGGAGCAATTGAGAAAGATGCCATCGCTAATATCCCTGCCGCCTTTGCGGATTCACTCTGATGAACACCATAATTGTAAGGCCCCGTAAACTTTTTGTGCATAAAACCTAGTAGCTGTGGTGTCATGGTCCGAATAATGTGTTAGGAATGCGTAGAATTCTTCGCGGCTCGCAAGCTCGCCGCGGTTCGGACCCTTCGTAGTGATTTAAGTTTCAAAAATGTAGAGAATTAATTTTTCCGAAAAGTGTCCAATATGCGGTCAAGAATGCGATCGCAAACCTGACATGCGGACCGCATTCTTGCCGCAAAACGTTCCGGAGAGTTTCCCAAAAATCGTGTCAAAAGTGCGGTCGATATGCGATCGCATGTCAAATCTGCGGTGCACTTTGCGACCGCGGATCAAGCATGCGGACCGCATTCTGGCCGCATTCCTTAACAGAACCTGTGTAAAATTTGGGGCAATTCTGCGGTCACTATGCGGACCGCATGTTGATTCTGCGGTCGCATAGTGCACCGCATAATTGACCCCGGCCCAGATTTTTGTAACATTTTGACCCGATCTCTTCTTTAATATAACACCTTTCTTCTTCATTTTATCATATCATCTTACCAAAATTAGAGAGAGAAGAGAGGGTTTTTAGAGAGAGAAATCTTTCATCTTCAAAGATTGTTCCAACCATCTTAGTTCAAAGGATTCTAGGGCAAAGATTCAACTTCCCCAAATCTTTTCAAGGTAAAAACCCTAACTATTTTCTCTAATTTTCAGATTTAAATTGGGTAAAGAGAGGTTTGCATATAATAGCTTTTGAAAATAGAATTTTACACTCATGCATGATTATTGAACTTGATTTCTAGTAAAAAGAAGTGAATAGAAGTAAGAGTCTTCAAGAACAAGGTTGGCAAGGGTAGGATATCTTGGGTAAGCATAAAGTAGGAAGAAAACTCATCACCAGGTATGTATGGCTAATTTTGATTCTTGTAAAATCGCCCAAATGTGTGCGAATTGTTTTGCCATGTGTCAAATTGAGAAATTTTATGTAATTCTTTGATTTCCTTGTTGAGCATTTGATTGATGTTGAACTACGTGTGGTGTGGTATGAAATATGAGTTGAAAGATAAAAACGTAATCGAGATTGGTAAAGAATTGGGAACAACCATTGTGATGGCATATTTGGCTTATTGTGGAAGGAATTTGAAACACCTTAATTGTGGTAAATTGTTGAACATGATTATGTGGGCATTTTCGATTTTGGAATACTTGTAACTGGGTTTTGATATTGGCTTGAGAAGAAATTGAGAACATGAACCAATGTGTAAGTTGCTTATTTGAACTTGTTGAAATTGTGTGTAGTACCTTATCTGCTGTTTGAAATTGTTGTGTTTTCAACTGTAAGGCGGGGTCGTGTTGCGCGCCGCAATGTGGGGAAATAAGGTGTGGGTTGGGGTGATAAGGGTGGCCGAGGTAATAAGGGTGGTCAGGGGCAATAAGGATGGAAAGCGATCGAAATCGCTATTGAAAATTGATACAAAAATCAATAATGTGAAATTGTGAAAGGAGACAACAGGAGAGTTTGCAACCTGTGGGGCACTGATTGCCCCTTTGTTTGACTACTTGTGCTTTACGTGATTGATTGGTTATTGTTAAATTGGTTGATCGTAGAAAGTGCTTTGTGTGAGAATTATTTGAAATAAGGAAAATGTGGAAACATGGTTGGTTGGCTTAATTAATTGTTGATGTAATTTAATGGCTTGAGTTTACTTGGGACAAAGTTTGTCCATACATACCAATACAATTCAAGTGTACTGACGTCCCTTTTGCCGGGGGCGCTACATTCGTGTTATGATTGTAGGTGGATCAGTAGCAGGCACTTCAGCTCATCGGCGGTAGTATCCTTCTCCTTCCACTGCCCGTTTTGGTGAGCCCCTTTCTTCCTCGGGGCCTTGTGTGGTTCATGCCACTTCCGTTTAGATTTCATTTTGGTTTTGTAAGGTATAGCCGGAGCCTTGTTACCGGCAAGTATTGTATTTCCCTTTTTGTATCCTAGAGGCTCTGTAGACATGTAAACTGTGGGATTGTGGCCTATGTATATGTATGGGGCGTTGTAAAAATAAATTATGAACTTGTTAGTAAATCAATCACATGGTTATGTTTGTATACTGTAAAATCAGTTATAATTGGTTAGATCTTTGGTTCATGAGTAATAATCAACACAGGGGTAACGCGTGGGAATGAAAGGCACCCAGGGTCCGCTTGATTGGGGCAACCCGGTCGGGCGCCGGTCATGTCCTCCGATTTGGGGCGTGACAAACTTGGTATCAGAGCATGAGGTTTTAATGTGTCCTAGGATGTCTCGGAGCCGTGTCTAGTAGTGCCCTTCTTATAGGTGTGTTGTCGACCACATCATATAAGTAGGGGGCTGCACGGGCATTTAGGAATCCACCCATTTCTTTGTGAATCTATATCGTGCGGTAAAGTACAATGTGGAAATATTTGTGTCTAATTCGTGCCTTGTTCCCAATTTTCAGAATATGGCACCTAAGAAGAAGGCTAGACTCGGCCTTAGGGCCAATGCCGACCCAAGTGCAGCTGTTAATCATGTACCCGATGCCGTGGGAGAGAATGACCCACCGGTCCCGAATTTGCCTGACCCATCTGTTCAAAACCCAAGTGTCCCTATTCCAGCTGCGGCAGAGGATGCCACCATTCCTCCTGCCAGTGTTCCTGACTCAAATACAATTCCCGCTTCGGGCTCTGGTATCTCTAATGAAGATCTTAGGGGAGCCATCCATATGTTAACACAGCTAGTGGCCGCCCAGGCCCAGAGATCCCATGATGCCCCTGCATCCTCCAGCGGACAGGGAGATTCCTCCGGCTCCAGAGTCCATCGGTTCTTGCGGTTGGCCCCTCCAGAATTCTCAGGCACCGATCCAGAGGCTGACCCACAGAATTTCCTTGATGAGATATACAAGACCCTCAGAGTGATGAAGGCTACAGATATAGAGGGGGTAGAGTTGGCCTCTTACAGGCTGGAGGGAGCGGCACGTTCATGGTTCGAAATGTGGGAGGATTCCCGTGAGGAAGGGAGCCCTCCGGCCAGATGGGATGAGTTCGTGGATGCATTCATGGACCACTTCTTGCCTGCTGAGACAATGGCAACTCATGCCACTGAGTTTGAGGTCCTCAAACAGGGAAGTATGAGTGTTTGGGAGTATCACATGGAGTTCGTAAGGTTGTCCAAGTATGCTCCTCATTTAGTGTCGACCATGGATGCCCGGGTTCGACGGTTTGTTCAGGGCCTTAGCCCTTTGGTAGTGAATGAGGCCGCCACAGCAGCTTTGCACTCAGACATGAACTATGGGAGGATTGTGGGGTTTGCTCAGGGCCACAGAGGCCAGGAAATTGAAGATTCGTGCAGAAAGAGAAAGTAGCAGCAGGGCCCGGTCAATGGGTCGTTCAGGGAGATCACTTCCAGGGAAAGGGTCATCAGGGCCATCCCAGTCATATGCTCAGTCCTCCGCGAGTGCACCGCTATCCGTGCACAGTCATCAGCAGGGCAGTTACTCGAGACCCGGTTCAGACAGCAGGAGGTCTCGTCAGTCTGGTTGTCTTGGGGTGAGATCCCAGCAGCAGGGGAGACCTACATGCCCCAAGTATGGGAGATTTCATACAGAGACTTGCTACCTTGACCTTCCAGTATGCTTCGGGTGCGGGGTGAGAGGTCACATTCAGCGGGACTGCCGTGCACCCCGTCAGGGATATAGGTAGGGGATCTGCTCAGTCATCCGGTTCTTCAGCTGCTACATCATCAGCGCGTACTCCAGCATCAGCGGGGCGTGGTGCAGCTAGGGGTGGAGCTCGGGGTAGGGGTGGACCTAGCCGATTCTATGCATTGAGTGGCCGCCAAAATGCCGAGGCTTCTCCAGATGTTGTTACAGGTATCATGTCTGTTCAGACTATTGATAGCTATGCCCTTATTGACCCAGGGTCCTCCTTGTCTTATGTTACTCCATTCATTGCTTCAAGCTTTGGGATAGAACCCGAACAGCTTCATGAGCCGTTCTCTGTGTCGACTCCTATTGGTGATTCTATTACAGCCTCACGAGTCTATAGAAATTGTGTTGTTACAGTTGGTGGTCGTGATACCACAGCTGATCTTATTGAGCTTGGGATGGTAGATTTTGATGTAATTATGGGGATGGATTGGCTCTATTCGTGCTTTGCCAAGCTTGACTCTCGGACGAGAGTTGTGAGGCTCGAGTTCCCTAACGAGCCAGTCTATTGAATGGAGAGGAAATGGTGTAGTGCCAAGGGGTAGGTTTATTTCCTACCTTAAGGCTTCGAAGATGATTAAGAAGGGGTGTATCTATCACTTGGTTCGGGTAACGGACACCACCTCGGAGGTGCCTACCCTCGAGTCCGTGCCAATTGTGAATGAATTTCCTGAAGTGTTTCCAGATGAGCTTCCAGGCATCCCGCCGGATAGGGAGATTGATTTCGGAATTGATGTATTGCCAGATTGTCACGACCCAAATCCAGTCGTGATGGCGCCCAACAATCAAGCTAGGCCAGCCAAACATGCAATTTAATTATAACACAATACCAGTCCCCAAATGGACAGCCCAAAAAGAATATATGAGTTTAAGAACTCCAATAATATTAATATTGAACGAAAGTACTGACACTCCCAAAGATCCGGAGTCACAAGTCTAGAGCCTCTAACAAAACCCAATAGGAAATAGAGAGTACGATATAGAAGTACTCAAGTCCGAATACAAAATATACAATAACAACTGGAATGAGAGGAGAAGCTAGGCTCTGCGAACGTAGGCAGCTACCTCAGCAACTCGATGTGACAATGTAAACGCTGGAGATGTCCGTCTACTGCTCCTGTGTACCTGAGTCTGCACACAAAAGGTGCAGGGAGTAGGGGTGAGTACTAAGTACTCAGTGAGTAACAAATATATACATGTAGCTGACAGTAAGAAATCCACAAAATACCACAATATGAAGCTACTCTACAGTCCGAATCTCCTACGAACTAGCAACAACAATACAATACAGCTACCACAGAGTAATTCAACAAATACAGATGCAATGCAATGCACATAACTGCTACGGCGTGTAGCCCGATCCCATTTAACGTCGACGGCGCTCACTGGGGGTGTGTACAGACTCCGGAGGGGCTCCTACAGCCCAAGCGCAATACTGCTGCGGCGTGCAACCCGACCCTCATATCAACTACTGCGGCGTGCAGCCCGATCCCACACTCAGTCCACAATAAGCAATTAAGTCACAAAACAATTCATTTTTCCTTATTTCCAGTTCTCAATTCATAATTTATGAAAAATACTTTAACTTTATTAATTTTGCAAAAGCCGGTGACTTAGCATTTCAAAAGCGTGATTACAAATTTCCAGGACTGAGACCAGTGATTTAAGCAATTATAGCTATCACATAAATACTGTCCTCTAAGGACGCTACAGATCGGCACAAGGCCCCAAACAAGGCTTACAGCCCACAAGTATAGCAAATACAGTGTATTTCCAACACTAACAACATGTTATTCACTTTCCGGGATGGACCAAGTCTCAATCCCCAATCACAATTAATCCCGCACCTGCCACGGTGTGCGAGCCACGCCCTATTAGCGTCACAATGTGCTAAGCCGGGGTTTCGAACCCTCAGGACTACAATATACACAAACTACTCACCTCTAGCCGGTAGTAGAATCGTCCGCGATGCCTTTTCCTTTGAATTTCGATGCCTCGTGAGTAGAATCTAGTCCAATAACAATAATTGTATCAATTACGGGTCAAAGAATCATAACCCACTTCAATCTATATGAAATTCGCAAAATTACACTAAGTTGGTAAAACCCGACTTTCGGTACGATTCTCGAAAAATTACGAAAGTCACATATTCGGAATCCTCATCTCCATACGAGTCTAAGCATATTAATTTTACCAAAATCGGACTCCATTTGCTCATTCAAAACCTTGATTTTCTAAAGTTCAAACCTAGGGTTAAATCTTCCATGAATCACCCCAATTCTTCCATTTTCATGATATAATTGCATGATATTATCAATACTAATCATAATATGAGTTCATAGTTGATTACCTGATGATTTCCCTTGATTTCTCCCTCAAAATCGCCCAAAGTCGCCCTTAAGCCGAGACCCCCAAATGATAAAATGTTTCTGAAATTTTCTACTTCGGATACACTTAACTTACAGCGATTTCCGCTTCTGCGGAAATATTTCCGCTCCTACGCGTCCGCTTCTGCGGAGATTGGACCGTTTCTGCGGATAGTTCCGCTTCTGCGGCTAGACGTCCGCTTCTGCGGACTCGCCCAAGCGGCTCCCCTTCCGCTTCTGCGAAGGCCGCTTCTGCGGCTCCCCGTCCGCTTCCGCGCTTCCGCTTCAGCGGCTCCCTTTCCGCTTCTGCGGTCGCCGCTTCTGCGGCTCCTTTCCGCTTCAGCGCACCCGCTCCTGCGCCCATAATTCCGCAGGAGCGGAAACAACAGAGGCAGTGCACTATTTTCTGCAATTTTCCATATTTCTCCCGATTAACCATCCGAAAACACCCCGAGGCCCCCGGGACCTCATTCAAACACACCAACACATCCTAACTCCTTATTCGAACTTGTTCCAATCATAAAAACACCATCCTAAACATCAAAATCATCAATTAACCACGGATTCAAGCCTAAATTTCTTAAAAACTTTCAAAACTAACATTCAACCCAAAACCCGATCAAACGATGTCCGAATGACCTGAAAATTTGCAGACATATCCAAAATCACATAACGAAGCTACAGAAATTGTCGGAATTCCATTCCGACCCCCGGATCAAAATATCACCTACCATCCGGTTTTCGCCAAAATTCAACATTCGCCAATTCAAGCTTAAAACTACACCGGACCTCCGTATTCAATTCCGATTGTTCTCCTAAGTCATAAATGATCCCCCGGAACTAGTCGAATCATCCGAATCCGGTTCCGAGCACTCTAACTCAATAGTCAACTCTTGGTTGACTTTTCATATTCAAGCTTTCTTCAAACATGTTATTTGTTTCATTTTCAATCCAAATCACTTCTAACTCACCCGATATACTCTAATACTGTTTTAAAAGCATAACATATGTAAATGCAAGGTAACCGGGGTGGTAAATTCCCGTAACGACGGGCCGGGTCGTTACATTCTCCCCAACTTAAACAAACGCTCGTCCGCGAGCGGGTTAAGAAACATACCCGGAGCATCAAACAAGTGTGGATATCTGCTCTGCATTTCCTGCTCGGTCTCCCAAGTTGCTTCCTCCACGGGACGACCTCTCCACTGCACTTTCACTGAAGCTATATCCTTAGATCTCAGCTTACGAACCTGTCGACCCAAAATGGCTACTGGTTCCACATCATAAGTCAAATCCTCATCTAGCCGTATCGTGCTGAAGTCCAACACATGAGACGGGTCTCCGACATACTTCCGGAGCATAGATACATGGAACACCGGGTGAACTCCCGACAAACCGGGTGGCAAAGCAAGCATATAAGCCACCTCCCCAACTTTCCTAAGCACCTCAAAAGGTCCAATAAACCTTGGGCTCAACTTCCCTTTCTTTCCAAACCTCATAACACCTTTCATAGGCGAAACTTTCAGCAACACCTTCTCACCTACTCAATAAGACACATCTCGGACCTTCCGGTCTGCATAACTCTTCTGACGCGACTGAGCTGTGCGAAGTCTCTCCTGAATCACCTTTACCTTGTCTAAGGCATCTTGGACTAACTCTGTCCCTAACAACCTAGCCTCGCCGGCTCGAACCAACCAACTGGAGACCTACACCGTCTCCCATATAAAGCTTCATACGGTGCCATCTGAATGCTGGACTGATAGCTATTATTGTAAGCAAACTCCGCCAAAGGCAAATAATCAGCCCATGAACCACCAAAAATCGATGACACAAGCACGCAACATGTCCTCCAATATCTGAATAGTACGCTCAGACTGCCCATCCGTCTGTGGATGAAATGCTGTACTCAACTCCACCTGTGAACCCAACTCTCGCTGAAATGTCCTCCAGAACTGAGATGTGAACTGGGTACCTCTGTCCGATATAATGGAAATAGGAACTCCATGCAATCTCACTATCTCACGGATGAATATCTCTGCCAACCGCTCTGAGGTATAGGTAGTACACACTGGGATGAAGTGAGCTGACTTAGTCAACCTATCCACCACCACCCAAACCGAATCAAACTTCCTCGCTGTCCGAGGGAGTCCGCTAACAAAATCCATAGTTATTCTTTCCCACTTCCACTCAGGGATATCAATACGTTGGAATACGCCACCAGGTCTCTGATGCTCATACTTGACCTGCTGACAGTTTAGACACCGAGCCACATGACTCACAATATCTTTCTTCATCTTTCTCCACCAGTAATGTTGCTTCAAATCCTGATACATCTTCGCGGCTCCTGGATGAATAGAATACCGCGAGCTATGGGCCTCTTCCAATATCAACTCACGAAGGCCATCAACATTGGGCACGCATATCCGGCCTTGCATCCGCAATACACCATCACTATCAATAGTGACATCTCTGGCATCATCATGCTGAACTCTGTCCTTAAGGACAAGTAAGTGTGGGTCATCATACTGGCGCTCTCGAATACGATCATATAAAGAAGAACGAGCTACTACATAAGCCATCACCCGATTGGGCTCAGAAATATCCAGCCTTACCATCTGATTAGCTAACGCCTGAACATCAACTGCTAGGGGTCTCTCCCCAACTGGAATATACGCCAAACTGCCCATACTAATAGCCTTCCGGCTCAATGCATCAGCCACTACATTGGCTTTCCCGGGATGATACAAGATAGTAATATCATAATCTTTAAGCAACTCCAGCCATCTCCGCTGCCTCAAATTTAGATCTTTTTGCTTAAACAAATGCTGAAGGCTGCGGTGGTCTGTATATACATCACAAGATACTCCATATAGGTAATGCCTCCAAATCTTCAAGGCATGAACAATAGCAGCTAACTCCAAATCATGAACAGGGTAGTTCTTCTCGTGGGGCTTTAGGTGACGAGAAGCATATGCAATAACTCTACCCTCCTGCATCAACACACAACCGAGTCTAACTCTAGAAGCATCACAATACACCGTATATGACCCTGAGGCTGATGGTAACACAAGTACTGGAGCCGTGGTCAAAGCCTCCTTGAGCTTCTGAAAGCTCTCTTCACATTCATCGGACCACACAAATGGAGCATTCTTCTGTGTCAGCTTAGTCAACGGTGAAGCAATAGATGAGAAATCCTGAACAAACCGACGATAATAACCTGCCAAGCCGAGAAAACTCCGAATCTCTGTAGCTGAGGAAGGTCTGGGCCAATTCTGCACTGCCTCGACCTTCTGAGGATCAACCCTAATACTATCACTGGACACTATATGTCCCAGAAAACCCACAGTATCAAGCCATAACTCACACTTAGAGAATTTTGCATAAAGCTTCTCTTCCCTCAACCTCTGCAATGCCACTCTCAAATGTTGTGCATGCTCCTCCTGGCTGCGTGAGTATACTAAGATATCATCAATAAACACAATCACAAAAGAATCAAGGTACGGCCGAAATACACTATTCATCAAGTGCATGAAGGCTGCTGGGGCATTAGTCAACCCGAAAGACATCACCAGGAACTCGTAGTGCCCATATCGCGTCCTGAACGCTGTCTTCATAATATCCGAGTCCCTGATCTTCAACCGATGATAGCCCGATCGAAGATCAATCTTAGAAAATACACTAGCTCCCTGGAGCTGATCAAATAGGTCCTCAATACGAGGCAATGGGTATTTATTCTTCACTGTTACCTTGTTCAGCTGCCTGTAATCAATGCACAGTCTCATTGTGCCATCTTTCTTCTTTACGAACAACACCGGTGCACCCCAAGGTGACACACTCGGACGAATGAAACCCTTATCTAAGAGTTCCTGAAGCTGTTCCTTCAATTCTTTTAACTCTGCTGGTGCCATACGATAAGGAGGAATAGAAATGGGCTGAGTGCCCGGCACCAAGTCAATACCAAAATCAATATCTCTGTCAGGCGGCATGCCTGGTAGGTCTGCTGGAAATACATCCGGAAACTCCCTCACAATGGGAACCGAATCAAGATTGGGTGTCTCGGCCTCAACATCTCTAATGAAGGCCAAATAAGACAAACAACCCTTGCCAATCATTCGCTGAGCCTTTATATAAGAAATCACCCTGTCGGACACATAATCAGTCAAGCCACGCCACTCGATCCTCGGATTACCTGGAATAGCTAGTGTGACTGTCTTGGCATGACAGTCCAGAATCGCATGATAAGGAGATAGCCAATCCATGCCTAGGATAACATCGAAATCTACCATGCCCGGTAGTAATAGATCAACTCGGGTCTCCAGACCCCCAATAGTAATAATACAGGATCGATATACCTGATCCACAACAACAGTATCCCCCACTGGGGTAGACACATGTACGGGCAACGCAAGAATACCACGGGTCATACCCAAATGATGTGCAAAGTAAGTAGAAACATAAGAATAGGTGGATCCGGGATCAAATAAGACAGGAAGCATCCCTGTGGCAGACTGAGATAATACCTGAAATGACCGCATCTGAGGCACTAGCATCCTTCCTGTCCGGAAGAGCATAGAAACGAGCATGGCCTCCACCAGTACGATCCTCGCCTCTGGGGCGACCTCTAGATACCTGGCCACCAGTCCTAGCCGACTGTGCTGGCGCTGAAGAAACAGGAGTAGAAGACGAAGGCTGATCCCTCCGCTGTGACCTCTTACGAAGCCACTGAGGACACTCTCTCCTGATATGGCCCAAATCACCGCACTCAAAACAACGGCCCGAAGATGGAAGAAGGGGCTGCTGAGGACCCCTCGCTACCGATGAATCCTGTGCTGAGGAAACAGGAGCAGAGCTCTGAGCTCGAAGAGCGCTCAGTGCAGGCTGACTTTGCTGACGGCTCTGCTGACCCTGATAACCCTGCTGGCCTTGACGACCACGATCTGATGAAACCCCACTGGACTCTGTACGTCCAGACTGATGAGACCTGACAGAGCGACCTCTGCTATGCTGAAATTGGCCCCTAGATGGAGCACCACTGTAACTGCCCGTACCACGAGGCCTCTTAGCCTCTCTCTCCTCCCGCTCTCTGTGGCGATCTGTCTCAATGTGACGGGCAGCATCAACCACCTCCTCAAAGGTAACTGTAGAAACTCTCTCCCGGGTCATCAATATGCGGATGGGATAAATAAGACCATCAATAAATCTCCGGATCCTCTCCCTGTCGGTAGGAACCATCCACATGGCATGACGGGCCAGCTGTGTGAATCTCATCTCATACTGATTAACTGTCATCTCTCCCTGCTTCAACCACTCGAACTGACGTCGCAGCTCCTCTCTCTGAGACTGAGGCACGTACTTCTCCAAAAATACCGTGGAGAACTGCTGCCAAGTGAGGGGCACTGCCCCAGCGGGCCTACGCCTCTCAAAATCCTCCCACCACCGGAAAGCTGCACCTGTGAACTGGAAAGTAGTGAATGAAACACCGCCGGACTCTAGAATACCCGCGGTGCGAAGCATACGCTGACATCTGTCAAGAAAACCCTGGGCATCCTCGCCCTCAGCTCCACTAAATGTCGGAGGCCGTAGCCTCTCAAATCTCTCCAAACGACGCTGCTCATCGTCGGGCATAACTGGAACCACATATGCAGGAGCCGGTGCAACGGGTGCAACTGGCTGAACTGGCTCGGGTGTCTGAGCCACGGGGGTCTGATTCCCTCCCCCCGCCTGTGAAGATGATACTGCAGCAGTAGCAGCAACTACCTGTGCCAATCCTGTGCACACTGATAATATCTGAGCCAAGGTCCCTGAACCTGAGTTGTCGGAGCGTCTGCCGCTGGAATCTGGTCCTGAGTTTGGGCCACTGGTGTAGGAATCTGACCTTGAGTCTGGTCAGCTGGTGGGTCAGCAGGCACTGGCACTGCTGCCCTACCTCTACCACGACCACGGCCTCCGGGTGCCAATGGTGGTCGTCCGCCACGTCCGTTAGCTCGTGTTCTCGCCATCTGCGAGAGAATGGAATATGGAAAGATTTAATTTCATGATAACACAAATCGCACGATATGAATTCAAGAAAATGAGGTTTTTCCTAAAGTTTCTGTAGCCCTTCGAGGATAGATACGGACGTCTACGTACCGATCCGCGAAAGCCTACTAAACCGGCTCATGACTCGCGAGTCCTAATAACCTAGGGCTCTGATACCAACTTGTCACGACCCAAATCCAGTCGTGATGGCGCCCAACAATCAATCTAGGCCAGCCAAACATGCGATTTAATTATAACACAATACCAGTCCCCAAATGGACAGCCCAAAAAGAATATATGAGTTTAAGAACTCCAATAATATTAATACTGAACGAAAGTACCGACACTCCCAAAGATCCGGAGTCACAAGTCTAGAGCCTCTAACAAAACCAACAGGAAATAGAGAGTACGATATAGAAGTACTCAAGTCCGAATACAAAATATAAACGAACAACTGGAATGAGAGGAGAAGCTAGGCTCTGCGAACGTAGGCAGCTACCTCAGCAACTCGATGTGACAATGTAAACGCCGGAGATGTCCGTCTACTGCTCCTGTGTACCTGAGTCTGCACACAAAAGGTGCAGGGAGTAGGGGTGAGTACTAAGTACTCAGTGAGTAACAAATATATATATGTAGCTGACAGTAAGAAATCCACAAAATACCACAATATGAAGCTACTCTACAGTTCGAATCTCCTACGAACTAGCAACAACAATACAATACAGCTACCACAGAGTAATTCAACAAATACAGATGCAATGCAATGCACATAACTGCTACGGCGTGTAGCCCGATCCCATTTAACGTCGACGGCGCTCACCGGGGGTGTGTACAGACTCCGGAGGGGCTCCTACAGCCCAAGCGCAATACTGCTGCGGCGTGCAGCCCGACCCTCATAACAATTACTGCGGCGTGCAGCCCGATCCCACACTCGGTCCACAATAAGCAATTAAGTCACAAAACAATTCATTTTTCCTTATTTCCAGTTCTCAATTCATAATTTATGAAAAATACTTTAACTTTATTAATTTTGCAAAAGCCGGTGACTTAGCATTTCAAAAGCGTGATTACAAATTTCCAGGACTGAGACCAGTGATTTAAGCAATTATAGCTATCACATAAATACTGTCCTCTAAGGACGCTACAGATCGGCACAAGGCCCCAAACAAGGCTTACAGCCCACAAATATAGCAAATACGGTGTATTTCCAACACTAACAACATGTTATTCACTTTCCGGGATGGACCAAGTCTCAATCCCCAATCACAATTAATCCCGCACCTGCCACGGTGTGCGAGCCACGCCCTATTAGCGTCACAATGTGCTAAGCCGGGGTTTCGAACCCTCAGGACTACAATATACACAAACTACTCACCTCTAGCCGGTAGTAGAATCGTCCGCGATGCCTTTTCCTTTGAATTTCGATGCCTCGTGAGTAGAATCTAGTCCAATAACAATAATTGTATCAATTACGGGTCAAAGAATCATAACCCACTTCAATCTATATGAAATTCGCAAAATTACACTAAGTTGGTAAAACCCGACTTTCGGTACGATTCTCGAAAAATTACGAAAGTCACATATTCGGAATCCTCATCTCCATACGAGTCTAAGCATATTAATTTTACCAAAATCGGACTCCATTTGCTCATTCAAAACCTTGATTTTCTAAAGTTCAAACCTAGGGTTAAATCTTCCATGAATCACCCCAATTCTTCCATTTTCATGATATAATTGCATGATATTATCAATACTAATCATAATATGAGTTCATAGTTGATTACCTGATGATTTCCCTTGATTTCTTCCTCAAAATCGCCCAAAGTCGCCCTTAAGCCGAGACCCCCAAATGATAAAATGTTTCTGAAATTTTCTACTTCGGATACACTTAACTTACAGCGATTTCCGCTTCTGCGGAAATATTTCCGCTCCTACGCGTCCGCTTCTGCGGAGATTGGACCGTTTCTGCGGATAGTTCCGCTTCTGCGGCTAGACGTCCGCTTCTGCGGACTCGCCCAAGCGGCTCCTCTTCCGCTTCTGCGAAGGCCGCCTCTGCGGCTCCCCGTCCGCTTCCGCGCTTCCGCTTCAGCGGCTCCCTTTCCGCTTCTGCGGTCGCCGCTTCTGCGGCTCCTTTCCGCTCCAGCGCACCCGCTCCTGCGCCCATAATTCCGCAGGAGCGGAAACAACAGAGGCAGTGCACTATTTTCTGCAATTTTCCATATTTCTCCCGATTAACCATCCGAAAACACCCCGAGGCCCCGGGACCTCATTCAAACACACCAACACATCCTAACTCCTTATTCGAACTTGTTCCAATCATAAAAACACCATCCTAAACATCAAAATCATCAATTAACCACGGATTCAAGCCTAAATTTCTTAAAAACTTTCAAAACTAACATTCAACCCAAAACCCGATCAAACGATGTCCGAATGACCTGAAAATTTGCAGACATATCCAAAATCACATAACGAAGCTACAGAAATTGTCGGAATTCCATTCCGACCCCCGGATCAAAATATCACCTACCATCCGGTTTTCGCCAAAATTCAACATTCGCCAATTCAAGCTTAAAACTACACCGGACCTCCGAATTCAATTCCGATTGTTCTCCTAAGTCATAAATGATCCCCGGAACTAGTCGAATCATCAGGAATCCGGTTCCGAGCACTCTAACTCAATAGTCAACTCTTGGTTGACTTTTCATATTCAAGCTTTCTTCAAACATGTTATTTGTTTCATTTTCAATCCAAATCACTTCTAACTCACCCGATATACTCTAATACTGTTTTAAAAGCATAACATATGTAAATGCAAGGTAACGGGGTGGTAAATTCCCGTAACGACGGGCCGGGTCGTTACACAGATACTCAGCCAATATCCATTCCACCTTACAGAATGGCGCCAGCAGAGTTAAGGGAGTTAAAGGAGCAATTGAGGGATTTATTAGAGAAAGGGTTCATACGACCGAGTGTGTCGCCATGGGGTGCTCCGGTTCTCTTTGTCAGAAAGAAGGATGGGTCACTTCGAATGTGTATTGATTATCGGCAACTTAACAAAGTCACCATTAAGAATAAATATCCATTGCCTCGAGTGGATGATCTGTTTGACCAATTGCAGGGAGCGAGGTTCTTCTCAAAGATTGATTTACGGTCCGGGTACCACCAGTTGAAAATCAGGGAGCAGGATATTCCTAAAACCGCCTTCAGAACTCGTTATGGTCACTTTGAGTTTTTGGTTATGTCTTTTGGGCTAACCAACGCCCAGCAGCTTTCATGGACCTTATGAATCGGGTTTTCAAGCCATTCCTAGATTCCTTTGTGATTGTATTCATTGACGATATTCTCATCTACTCTCGGAGCGGGGAAGATCATGCCGTTCACCTCAGAGCAGCATTGCAGACCCTTCTTCAGCATCAATTGTATGCCAAGTTCTCAAAATGTGAGTTTTGGTTGGAGTCCGTAGCCTTTCTAGGGCATGTTATTTCCAGTGAGGAAATTCAGGTGGATCCTCAGAAGATTGCGGCAGTGAAAGATTGGCCTAGACCCACGACCCCGACAGAGATTCGTAGCTTTTTGGGTCTGGCAGGGTACTATCGGAGGTTTGTAGAGGGATTCTCAACCCTCGCTTCCCCGTTGACAAAACTGACGCAGAAGGCAGTTAAGTTCCAGTGGTCCGATGCATGTGAGAAAAGTTTCCAAGAATTGAAGTCAAGATTGACCTAGGCACCAGTATTGGCCTTACCAGAAAGCATAGAGGGATTTGTGGTTTATTGTGATGCCTCCAGAGTCGGTTTGGGGTGTGTATTGATGCAGCGTGGGAAGGTCATAGCTTATGATTCCAGGCAACTTAAGAACCATGAGAAGAATTATCCGACGCATGATTTGGAGCTGGGAGCTGTTGTGTTTGCCTTGAAAATATGGCGACACTATCTTTATGGGGTACATGTAGATGTGTTCTCAAACCACAAGAGCCTCCAGTATTTGTTCAAGCAGAAAGAGTTGAATCTGAGACAGCGGCGGTGGTTAGAACTACTCAAGGACTATGATATGTACATATTGTACCATCCAGGGAAGGCAAATGTGGTAGCCGACGCTCTTAGTCGAAAATCCATGGGTAGTTTGGATCATTTGGGTGTGGATCAAAGACCCCTGGCTCGAGAGGTCTACCAATTAGCCAGCTTGGGGGTTCGTGTCTCGGCGTCAGACGAGGGGGATATCTTGGTGCATAATGGAGCAGAATCATCATTGGTCGCGGAAATCAAGGAAAAACAGTTCATGGATCCAGCATTGGTTCGGGTGAAGGAAGCAGTCATGAATGACAAGACCTCGGCATTTGTACTCAGCAGCGAAGATGGTGTATTGCGGTGTCAAGATAGGCTATGTGTTCCGGATGTGGACGAGCTTCGGGAAAGAGTGATGGCAGAGGCTCATACTTCCAGGTATTCTGTGCACCCTGGTTCAACGAAAATGTATCATGACCTTAAGGAGATTTATTGGTGGAACGGTATGAAAAGGGATGTAGCAAGCTTTGTAGCTAAATGTCCGAACTGTCGTCAACAAGTGAAGGCCGAGCATCAACGGCCCGGCGGATTAACTCAGCTTATAGAAATACCAAGGTGGAAATGGGAGATGATCAATATGGATTTTGTGGTGGGGTTACCTCGCACTCAGCGTAAGTTCGATTCAATATGGGTGATAGTAGATCGACTCACCAAATCAGCTCACTTCCTGCCTGTCAAGTCCACTGATACTGCAGAGCAATATGCAAGATTGTACATCAAAGAGATAGTAAGGCTTCATGGCACTCCACTTTCTATCATCTCAGATCGCGGGGCACAGTTCACCGCTAACTTTTGGAAGAAGTTTCAGCAAGGTTTGGGAACTCAGGTGAATCTCAAGACAGCTTTCCATCCACAGACCGATGGACAGGCCGAGCGGACCATTCAGACGCTTGAAGATATGCTACGGGCTTGTGTCATAGATTTTAAAGGTAATTGGGATGAACACTTGCCACTGATAGAATTTGCTTACAATAATAGCTATCATGCTAGCATTCAGATGGCCCCATTTGAGGCATTGTACGGGAGAAGATGTAGATCGCCAATCGGGTGGTTTGAGGTAGGTGAAGCGGAATTGCTAGGGCCGGATATGGTGTACGAAGCTATGGAAAAGGTCAAGGTTATTCAGGAGAGAATGAAAACAGCACAGAGTCGTCAAAAGTCCTATGCGGACGTTCGTCGAAGGGATTTGGAGTTTCAAGTCGATGATTGGGTGTTCTTGAGGGTATCTCCTATGAAGGGAGTCATGCGATTCGGAAAGAAAGGGAAATTGAGTCCTAGGTATGTCGGGCCATATCGGATCGTTCAAAGGATTGGTCAAGTTGCTTATAGGCTAGAGTTGCCTCCCGAGATGTCATCAGTGCATCCGGTATTCCATGTGTCCATGTTGAAGAAAGTGATTGGAGATCCATCCACCATCATGCCAGTCGAAGCTATAGAGGTTAATGAAGATTTGTCATATGAAGAAGTTCCGGTTGCCATTCTTGATAGGCAAGTCCGTAAGTTGAGAAATAAGGAAGTTGCCTCTGTTAAAGTATTGTGGCGAAGTCAACAAGTTGAGGAGGCCACATGGGAAGCAGAAAAAGAGATGAAGGAAAAGTACCCCCATTTGTTTGATCAAGCCTAGAAGAAATTAGGTGACCCTTCTACTCCTAGTAACCACCATCTTATTCAAGTTGTTTCTCTCTTAGTATTAGTAAAGTCTCCTTCATTTTGTAATGAATTTAATGTGTTGTCACATTGGGTCATTTGAGCCTTTCTTGATAAATGGAAGCCTTAGAAAGATTCATGTGTTAAATAAACAACTAATAGTAAGTGTAGAATGGTAATGGTTTGTTTGTGTGTACATAGTGTATTAAGATGGTTAAACAAGGTAAGAACTCATTATGTGCAATTGTAACAATGTGATAGAACATGTGCATTCGTTGAGGTAAGAAAGTGTATACCAGTTGTGGAAAGTGTTGTATTTGTGTATTGTTGTTTGGTAATGTGTTTCGGGGGCCCTCTGACAGGTGGATATGTCCATAATACAAAGGAAACTCCGGCGAAATTTTTCTAAAATATAAGAGTTAGTCAAAATTTTGATGGTTGCATATCATGTCTTTCAAAACCAACTCATTTATTTCAAAATCCTCATTCGAGGACGAATGATCTTAAGGGGGGGAGGATGTAAGGCCCCATAAAATTTTTGTGCATAAAACCTAGTAGCTGTGGTGTCATGGTCCGAATAATGTGTTAGGACGCGATTCGGACCCTTGGTAGTGATTTAAGTTTCAAAAATGTAGAGAATTAATTTCTCCGAAAAGTGTCCAATATGCGGTCAAGAATGCGATCGCAAACCTGACATGTGGACCGCATTCTTGCCGCAAAACGTTCCACAGAGTTTCCCAAAAATCGTGTCAAAAGTGCGGTCGATATGCGATCGCATGTCAAATCTGCGGTGCACTTTGCGACCGAAGATCAAGCATGCGGTCCGCATAGTGACCGCATTCCTTAACAGAACCCGTGTAAAATTTGGGGCAATTCTGCGGTCACTATGCGGACCGCATGTTGATTCTGCGGTCGCATAGTGCACCGCATAATTGACCCCGGCCCAGATTTTTGTAACATTTTGACCCGATCTCGTCTTTAATATAACACCTTTCTTCTTCATTTTATCATATCATCTTACCAAAATTAGAGAGAGAAGAGAGGGTTTTTAGAGAGAGAAATCTTTCATCTTCAAAGATTGTTCCAACCATCTTAGTTCAAAGGATTCTAGGGCAAAGATTCAACTTCCCAAATCTTTTCAAGGTAAAAACCCTAACTATTTTCTCTAATTTTCAGATTTAAATTGGGTAAAGAGAGGTTTGCATATAATAGCTTTTGAAAATAGAATTTTACACTCATGCATGATTATTGAACTTGATTTCTAGTAAAAAGAAGTGAATAGAAGTAAGAGTCTTCAAGAACAAGGTTGGCAAGGGTAGGATATCTTGGGTAAGCATAAAGTAGGAAGAAAACTCATCACCAGGGTATGTATGGCTAATTTTGATTCTTGTAAAATCGCCCAAATGTGTGCGAATTGTTTTGCCATGTGTCAAATTGAGAAATTTTACGTAATTCTTTGATTTCCTTGTTGAGCATTTGATTGATGTTGAACTACGTGTGGTGTGGTATGAAATATGAGTTGAAAGATAAAAACGTAATCGAGATTGGTAAAGAATTGGGAACAACCATTGTGATGGCATATTTGGCTTATTGTGGAAGGAATTTGAAACACCTTAATTGTGGTAAATTGTTGAACATGATTATGTGGGCATTTTCGATTTTGGAATACTTGTAACTCGGTTTTGATATTGGCTTGAGAAGAAATTGAGAACATGAACCAATGTGTAAGTTGCTTATTTGAACTTGTTGAAATTGTGTGTAGTACCTTATCTGCTGTTTGAAATTGTTGTGTTTTCAATTGTAAGGCGGGGTCGTGTTGCGCGCCGCAACGTGGGGAAATAAGGTGTGGGTTGGGGTGATAAGGGTGGCCGAGGTAATAAGGGTGGTCGGGGGCAATAAGGATGGAAAGCGATCGAAATCGCTATTGAAAATTGATACAAAAATCAATAATGTGAAATTGTGAAAGGAGACAGCAGGAGAGTTTGCAACCTGTGGGGCACCGATTGCCCCTTTGTTTGACTACTTGTGCTTTACGTGATTGATTGGTTATTGTTAAATTGGTTGATCGTAGAAAGTGCTTTGTGTGAGAATTATTTGAAATGAGGAAAATGTGGAAACATGGTTGGCTGGCTTAATTAATTGTTGATGTAATTTAATGGCTTGAGTTTACTTGGGACAAAGTTTGTCCATACATACCAGTACAATTCAAGTGTACTGACGTCCCTTTTGTCGGGGGCGCTACATTCGTGTTATGATTGTAGGTGGATCAGTAGCAGGCACTTCAGCTCATCGGCAGTAGTATCCTTCTCCTTCCACTGCCCGTTTTGGTGAGCCCCTTTCTTCCTCGGGGCCTTGTGTGGTTCATGCCACTCGGTTTAGATTTCATTTTGGTTTTGTAAGGTATAGTCGGAGCCTTGTTACCGGCAAGTATTGTATTTCCCTTTTTGTATCCTAGAGGCTCCATAGACATGTAAACTGTGGGATTGTGGCCTATGTATATGTATGGGGCGTTGTAAAAATAAATTATGAACTTGTTAGTAAATCAATCACATGGTTATGTTTGTATACTGTAAAATCAGTTATAATTGGTTAGATCTTTGGTTCATGAGTAATAATCAACACAGGGGTAACGCGTGGGAATGAAAGGCACCCAGGTCCGCTTGATTGGGGCAACCCGGTCGGGCGCCGGTCATGTCCTCCGATTTGGGGCGTGACAATAATGCATTAATGAAAATCCTGAATGAGGCTCATGTGCCTGAGAAGATTACAGTGAGTCATATGGAAAATATCGCAAATAAAATCTTTGAGGTGAACGAAGTAACGCTCTCATATGATGAACTGCCGATTGAAAACAGAGCATAACATGGCTTTATATCTTACTATGAAATGTGAAGATTCGGTTGTGACCCGCGTGTTGATTGATAACGGGTCGAGTGCCAATATATGCCCTTTGTCTACTTTGGGCAAGCTCAAGATTGATCATGAAAGAATTCATAAAATCAGTATTTGTGTACGTGGATTTGATGGAGGCGGAAAGAACGCCGTTGGAGACATCATATTGGAGCTTACTATAGGACCAGTAGAGTTTACCATGGAATTTCAAGTTTTGGACGTTGTTGTATCCTACAATCTCCTACTTGGTCGACCATGGATTCATGCGGCAAAGGCTGTACCTTCCTTACTCCATCAGATGGTAAAGTTTGAGTGGGATCGTCAAGAAATAGTGGTTCATGGTGAAGACAATTCCTGTAACACCATCACTCCTTTTGAAGAAATTGAGGGTGATAAAGGCCCCTGGATATACCAAGTGATGGATATAATATCTGTTGATAAAATACCTGAAAGTGAGAATGTTCCGGTGCCCAAGATAGCTTCCGTATCAGTTATGTTGCTACAGAGATGTTGAAAAACGGGTTTCTCTCTGGGAAAGGATTAGGAGATGCACTACAGGGATTCACACAACCAGTATCTCTTCCAGGAATCATTGGCACTTTTGGGTTGGGTTTTAAGCCGACCATTGCTGACATAAAAAGAGTCCGAAAACTAAAAAAGAAAGGTTGGACCCTCCCTAAGCCTATCCCTAAACTCTCCCATTCATTTGTCAGGCCTGGTACAAAAAGATTTGAAAAGCTATTTGAAGATGTGAACATGGTAGAAGCAGCTGAGGGCACAATTAAAATGGATGTCCAATTTGTTGGATCCCAGACCAAGCTGAATAACTGGGAAGCTACTCCTCTTCCGACTAGAAGGAATTTGTGGTAGTTAGCTTTGATGTTTCATTTTTAATCTATTTTATTTCAAGGCTGTAATACTTATTACAGGTTCCGTCCGATCGAACGTGTCAAACCTTGTTATCTTTTAAAATTTTAATGAAATGCAATTTCTTTCTTCCTCCATTCCTGATAGCCTTATTTTATTTTCTTTTCTTTTCTTGTACAGTCCATTTTATGCTGATTTCAATGATGTGTCATGCATAAGGAATTCCCAGCCTAGTCTTGATAATCAGATAGTAATACAAGAAATTGAATGCGATAATGAGGCAGAGTATGATGACGAGGAATTTTTGAAAAAAATTAGTAAAGATTTGAGCCAATATAAGGAAAAACCCAAACCAAACTTGAATGAGATGGAGTCCATTAATTTGGGGGATGAGGAAAACATTCGAGAAACGAAGATAAGTGTCCATTTGGAATCCTCCCTCAGAGAGGACTTGATTAAATTGCTGCATGAATACAAAGATATATTTGCATGGTCATATGATGACATGCCGGGGCTAAATACCGATTTGGTAGTTCATAAATTGCCCACTTACTCAGAATGCCCGTCTATTAAGCAGAAGTTGAGAAAATTCAAGACAGATATCAGTGTGAAAATAAAAGAGGAAGTCAATAAATAGTTTGAAGCAAAGGTCATACGGGTCACCAAATACCCCACCTGGTTAGCTAATGTTGTACCGATTCTGAAGAAAGATGGAAAAACCAGGGTGTGTGTTGATTATTGAGACTTCAACAAAGCAAGTCCGAAGGATAATTTTCCATTACCAAACATCCGTATATTAGTTGACAATTGTGCCAAACATGAGATTGGTTCTTTTGTGGATTGTTATGCGGGTTATCATCAGATCCTGATGGACGAAGAAGATGTAGAAAAGACGACATTCATTACGCCTTGAGGAACATATTGTTATAGGGTGATGCCATTCGCACTGAAAAATGCTGGAGCAACATATATGAGGGCAATGACTACCATGTTTCATGACATGATACATCGGGAAATTGAAGTTTATGTGGATAATGTCATTATCAAGTCCAGGAAGCAATACGATCATGTCAAAGACCTGAGGAAGTTTTTCCAGAGGCTTCGAAGATACAATCTCAAGCTCAATCCAGCAAAATGTGCTTTTGGGGTACCATCGAGAAAATTATTGGGGTTTGTGGTAAGTCGGCGTGGTATTGAACTAGACCCATCCAAAATCAAGGCTATTTAGGAGTTGCCTCCGCCAAAGAGCAAAAAAGATGTGATGCATTTTCTGGGCAGATTGAATTACATCAGCAGATTTATTGCCCAACTTACATCGACTTGTGAGCCTATTTTCAGATTGCTAAAGAAAGATGTTGTAGTGAAATGGACTGATGAATTTCAAGTTGCATTTGATAAAATCAAGGAATACCTGGCCAATCCACCTGTATTGGTTCCTCCAGAGCTAGGAAGGCCTTTGATCCTTTATTTGACAGTATTGGACATTTCCTTCGGCTGTGTATTGGGTCAACATGATGAAATGGGAAAGAAGGAGCAAGCAATTTACTATCTTAGCAAGAAATTCACATCTTACAAGGTAAAATATACTCAGTTGGAAAGAACGTGCTGTGCTTTGACCTGGGTGGCACCGAAATGGAAGCACTACTTGTCAGTTTATACCACTTATCTCATATCCCGTTTGGACCCGCTGAAGTACATCTTTCTGAAGCCTATGCCCACGGGGAGGCTTGCTAAATGGCAAATTCTACTCACAGAGTTTGATATTGTTTATTTAACTCGCACTGCGATGAAAGTGCAAGCAGTTTTTGATCACTTAGCAGAAAATTCAGTTGATGACGAGTATGAACCATTGAAAACATATTTCCTTGATGAAGAAGGAATAATATTGAAGAATTGGAACAATATGAAAAGTCGGGTTGGAAGTTATATGTTGATGGTGTTGTCAATAACAAAGGTGTTGGAATTGGAGCTGTGCTTATTTCAGAAACAGGTCAACATTACCCTGTTACTGCCCAACTTCGTTTCTTTTGTACCAACAATATGGCTGAATACGAAACATGTATATTGGGATTGAGAATGGATATAGAACATGGGTGTTCAAGAGAATTTGGTCATGGGTGACTCATATCTCTTGGTACATCAAATTCAAGGAGAATGGGAAACACGAGATTTAAAACTCATACCATACCGGAAATGTCTACATGAACTATGCCGATGGTTTCAGTCCATAGAATTCAAGCATATCTCGAGAATGCACAATGAAGTTGCTAATGCTCTGGCCACTCTAGCATCTATGTTACACCACCGGATAAAGCTTATGTGGACCCATTACAAATCCAGGTTCGTGATCAGAATGCTTATTGTAATACAGTAGAAGAGGAACTTGATGGTGAACTATGGTTCCACGACATTAAAGAGTATCTCAGAATGGGGGTATATCCGGCACAAGCTGCAGGAGATCAGAAGAGAGCCATAAGACGATTGGCGAGTGGATTTTTCTTTAGTAGAGGGGTTTTGTACAAAAGGACCCCGGATCTGTGCTTGCTAAGATGTATAGACGCAAAGCAGGCTACCATAATTATGGATGAGGTACATGCAGGAGTCTGTGGACGACACATGAGTGGGTATGTGCTAGCAAAGAAAACACTCAGAGCTAGATATTATAGGTTTACTATGGAATGAGATTGTATCAGTTATGTGCGCAAATGTCATTAGTGCCAGATACATGGAGATTTGATTCATTCTCCACCATATGAGTTGCATACGATGTCGGCACCATGGCCTTTCGTTGCTTGGGCATGGATGTCATTGGGCCAATAGAGCCAGCAGCATCTAATGGGCACATTTTTATTCTAGTTGCCATTGATTATTTTACTAAATGGGTGGAGGCAAAGACATTCAAGTCAGTAACCAAGAAGGCAGTGGTTGATTTTGTACATGCAAACATCATTTTCCATTTCAGAATTCCCAAGGTGATTATTACAGATAATGAGGCCAACCTTAACAGTCATTTGATGGCAGAGACATGTCAAAAGTTTAAAATTGTGCATCGCAATTCCACAACATATCGTCCCAAACCGAATGGAGTAGTTGAAGAAGCAAATAAGAATATCAAGAAAATACTTCGAAAAATGGAGGAAGGATTGAGACAATGGCATGATAAATTACCCTTTGCTTTGTTGGGATATCGCACTACCATTCGCACGTCGGTATATGCAACCCCTTATTCATTGGTGAACGGTGCGGAGGCAGTGATACCTGCAGAAGTTGAAATACCCTCCCTTCGAATCATTGCAGAGGCAGGGATTGATGACGATGAATGGGTAAAAGCCCGGCTAGAACAATTGAGTTTAATTGACGAGAAAAGACTGGCAACAGTGTGTCATAGACAACTGTATCAACAAAGAATGGCTAGAGCATATAATAAGAAAGTACGTCCGCGAAAGTTTGAAGTTGGACAATTAGTATTGAGGCGCATCTTACCTCATTGGGCAGAGGCAAAAGGGATGTTCGCTCCTAATTAGCAAGGGCCATTTTTCGTATCTCGGGTGTTGTCCAATGGAGCATTACATTTGATAGACATAGAAGGAAAATGCGTAGATATGGCCATCAAATCTGACACCGCCAAAAGATATTATGTATGATTTCTTTCATGTATCTAATTGTATTTGTCATATTTTGAAATTGAAATGATGAATGCATTTTATTTTGCTATCTAAAAACTTTATCCATTGCTATACCCTTTGAGCCTTACTACTTTATTCTTTCATACCCCTCTTTCGGAATCAACAATGAAGTCAAAAACGGAATGATGGAATGAAAAAGAAAAGAAGAAAAGCTAAAGATGAAAAAAAGAAGAAAAGTTGAAAAGAAAAAAAAAGAGAAAAGAAAAAAAAGAGAGAAAAGATGTGAAAAATGGAAAAAAGAAAAGAAAAGAAAAAGAATGGGAAAAGAAAGAAAGCGAAAAGAAAGAAAAATTGGAAGAAGTGAACATCGCAACATGAAGCGATCTTATGATCCGAACTACGTTTTGACTTGATCCCGAAAGGGTACGTAGGCAGCCTCACTAAGGTTCAGTCATAACAGAAACAAAATCCAAGGTTCCCCAAAGATTGAAACTGGGACAGAAGTTATGATCATTGTGGAGAATATGATTCCAAAAGTTATAATTTTGAAACCCAAGTTGAAAATTTTGAGCCTTTATACCTTTCTTTCTAAAACCCATCCAAAAGCCACATTACGGTCCAAAGAAAGACCTTCTGATTAATTTCAAGAAAATGACAATACAAGTAGGTGAATAAAGGCATTCTATGGAGAACACTCGAGTATCGGAAGATGAAGAAAATAATAAAAATGAAAATGAAAGAGTCTTATCGGTGAAAACCCTCACGATCATAGTAAGGCAAAGCGAGGAAAGAATTAAAATGAGAGAGTCTTATTGATGAAAACGCTCACGGGCACCGTAAGGCGACGCGAGCTAAGAAAAATGAAATGAGAGAGTCTTATTGGTGAAAACCCTCACCGGCACCATAAGGCGAAAGTGAGAAAGGATTTTGTGGGAGAAAAATGGCAAAGCAAGCAAAGTTTGGGTTTGTTGAAATTTGAATAACAAAATAAAGTTGGCAAGTGACAGTTGATTGGTTGGACAGACTGGGTCGGTTAACCCGAATGCATGGCATGATCAAAGGAACCATCCTTCCCACTCAGATAAGTCTCGTCCTTTTATTTTTGAAAGTATTCCTACCCTGAAAACTTCGGGGTCATTGCATTTCATTTTTCTTTAAATCTGTCTATAAGACATTGTTAGTCAAAGCTAATCACCACCTTCTTAGTTATATGGCACAACGAGACTGGGGTCCATCAAAGGACATATGGCGATCATGTAGTTGGAGGAAAAGTAAAGGGAAAAGAAACAACAAAAGAGAGTCACAAGGAAAAGTTGGGTTCAGAGAATTGTTGAAAGACAGCCAGAGTTATGGCAAGGCAATATAAGAAGCAAGATGGAGCAGACTCAAAAGTGGAAGAAAGGCCAACAAGGATGCCAGCAACTAACCACTATTTTATACTAACAAATTGTTCTTTGATTAGAACAGGGACAATTGATTCAAATTCTTACTAATCACTTTAAAGTTAATGAGACCAATGTGGATAACAAGAGAGCACAAAGTTCAGCAATCAGGCACCCACCTAGAAAATAAGGGAAAACAGTCCAAAAGAAGCAACAATAGATGATGGAGTCAGTAATCAGGCACCCTCCTGGATAATAAGGGAAGTATTACCTTTTATTTCAAAATGAACATATTACACCCAGTTATCAAACTCGGGCAGAAAGTTTTTCTTTGTTTTAGATGACATCAGGCGCCCACCTGAATAATAAGGGAATATCTTTTTCAAGAAATTGCAATCAGGCGCCCACATGAATAATAAGGGAATACTTTTCAAGTTTGCAATCAGGCTCCCACCTAAATAATAAGGGAATACATTTCAAGTCGCAATCAGACGCCCACCTGAATAATAAGGGAATACTTTTTCAAGTTTGCAAGCAGGCGCCCACCTGAATAACAAGGGAATACTTTTCAAGTCGCAAGCCCACCTGAATAATAAGGGAATACTTTTTCAAGTTCGCAATCAGGCGCCCACCTGAATAATAAGGGAATAATTTTCAAGTCGCAAGCAGGCGCCCACCTAAATAATAAGGGAATACTTTTCAAGTTTGCAATCAGGCGCCCACCTGAATAATAAGGGAATACCTTTCAAGTTGCAAGCAGGCGCCCACCTGAATAATAAGGGAATATCTTTTTCAAGTTTGCAAGCAGGCGCCCACCTGAATAATAAGGGAATACTTTTTCAAGTTAGCTGTCAGGCGCCCACCTGAAGAACAAGGGAATACTTTTCAAGAAATTGCAAGCAGGCGCCCACTTGAATAACAAAGGAATATCTATTTCAAGAAATTGAAAGCAGGCACCCACCCGAAAAATAAGGGAAGTATTACTTGAAATTCTTCTTTAAATTCTGATATTCAATAACATGATATACCCAAGTACCATACTGGGGCAGAATATTTTTCTTTATTTTAAGCTGTAATCAGGCGCCCACTTGAAGAACAAGGGAATACATTTCAATGCAAGTTATAATTAGGCGCCCACCTGAAGAACAATGGAATACATTTTAATGCAAGCTGTAATCAGGCGCCCACCTGAAGAACAAGGAAATACATTTCAAAGCAAGTTGTAATTAGGCGCCCACCTGAAGAACAAGGGAATATATTTCAATGCAAGCTGTAATCAGGCGCCCACCTGAAGAACAAGGGAATACATTTAATGCGAGTTGTAATCAGACGCCCACCTAAAGAACAATATAATACATTTCAACATAAGCTATAATCAAGCGCCCACCTGAAGAACAAGGGAATACTTTTTCAAAACAAAAGTAAGCAGTAGTCCACCTGAAGAATGGACACAGTCAAAGTTATGCAAGATACAAAGTGCAACGCAAGAACAAGCTAGAAGACATAGATAGGATTTTTGTAAATCATAGTGCATAGCTTAAGCTAGCTTCTTTTATCTTTACCACAGTGTAGTAAGGAAATCAGCAGACAGTGATAACAAGCAACATCAATAAGATTATAGCTCTCTGGTAGTTCCAACTACCAGACATTCCTGAACTACATTGACCCGATTCCTGTTTAGCCCAGGATATGTAGGCAATCTCTGAAGTAGGGTGCGGTCAAAACTTTCAAAAAAATACTTCATATGGGATATGCGAATGGGAAAAAATCCCTCATTACTGCTCACTTATCTTTGCACTGAAACTCTGCGTGTTCCCAAGCAAAGAGAGGCAGCTGTGAGCACGTGATTTTTGCCCCAAGCAAATTATTCCAAAAAATATATAAAAATGATTTTTGTGTGAAACTTGTTGATAATTGTGTGGAAGTGCCAGTATGTTATTTTTTGAAAATAAAACAAAGAAAATTAAAACAAAATACATTTTTATATTAATTAGAAAATACCAAAAATATAAGAAAATTACTCTTAATTCTAGAAAAATCAGAAAAATTGAAAGAAAATACAAAGAGATAACAAATATATGAGTAATACAAATACATAAAAATAAGAAAATGCAAAAACAAAATCCAAGAAAATACAAATATAATAAAAGAAAATACAAATATAATAAAAGAAAATACAAAAAAAAAATATAAAGTGGGCAATACAATGGCCCAAATACACTATACACATTCCAGGCCCAAAACGTAAGTGACCGACCTGCCCAATCGAAGTAGCCAAAACGACACCGTTTAAAGACACTTAATCTGGACCATTGATCAATTGATCAAACGGCCCAGGAATAACGGTTACCTAAAACTGAAATGACGTCGTTAGTGTAAAATAATCGAGGCCATTCATTTGACTCATCTAACGGTTGAGGGTGAAGGCCTCATTTAATCACACGACGTCGTGTGATATCAAATAGATCCTGGCTCATCGTTTAATCTCATCCAACGGATGAGATGCACCATTACCTTTTAAATGTATCAAAAGGCTATGTATATTCATTATACACTTTCAGCCTTATAACCCCAAACCCTAGCCGCCACTATTCTCCTTATTCCCTCCACTTGAGCCACCGGAACCCTACCGATGGTTCAATCCATGTCATTTTCTCCATTTACCATTCACACTCCTGAAGCCATTCCTCTTCTTCTTTCACCCTATCACCCTAATTCTGGTAAAAAACCTCTCCTTTGTTTCAAATCTAGAAAAAACAGTTCACCGGAACCCTAGCCGGCGACGACCACCTTTTAAACCACTATCCACCATTAACACCCCTTAACCACCCTGAACCCCTCTTTCACCCCATCTACCTACTTTCCTTCGAATCAGACCCAAACACATCAAATCTTGAAATATATCCTGCCGGAACCCTACTCCGGCGAATACACTTAGCCTAAAAGTTACCCCCATCAAACCCCAGCCTCTTAACTAAGATCTTTATCACAAAAAGAAGACTTGAAGAGTCTGTTTGAAAGTCCAATAGCCAAGAAAAGGCTTACGGACTCCTGATGAAGGAAAATCAAGAGCAAGAAAGGAAAATGAAGAAAAAGAAGAAAGAAGAAAAAAAGAAAGAAAAGGAAAAGGAAAAAACACACGGAAAAGCTAAGTATCCCCAAAACCCCTAATTTTCTCTACTGTGTTACTTGTTCTTTGTTTGTATTTATTATTTGTCGGTTTTATGCTATCATGAATCTGTTGCATGCTCAAGGTTTTTTTGTTTGTACATAAAATCGACTATGGGTTCACATGCTATATGTTCTCTTTTCTGATTAAGTCACTAGTTAAACTACATGCTTTGTAGCCACTTAGGTTTCTTACATGGTAGATCTAATCCTTGATTGAGTGTTTTGATTAATTGGATTCAACCTATTATCAATTTGTTCCTATGAGTCCTATTAATCGAGTGTTTAATCATAATATGGCTATATTTGTAAGACTGTTGATGCTGGTTATCATTGCAATGTAATTTTGACTTTTGACCTTTTTGAATTTCTGATTAATTAAAGGGTTAATTGGGTAATTAGTTTTACATTAGGACTATGATTGTAAGATTGTCTAAATGTTGGATATTTGTGAAACTTAGAATTTGTTACTTAGTCTTAAATTGACTATGGTTGAAAGACTGCTTAGTTGTGGCTATTTGTGAAATCCTATTTTAACTTTGACCTCTAAGGGTCTGATTGGTTAAAGGTTTGGTCGGGTAAATAAAGTAAAACACAGGAGTTAAAAAGGGGAAGGGATAAATGGTGTTCTATAATTAAACAAAAGGGGTAGGGGTATAAAAGGCAAATATGCATGGTTCTTATGTAATTAGTTGAACAATAAAGGGTACCTTAGGTATACTAAAAGGGTAAATCAGTAGAAGTTAATAGCAAGTCAGGGTAGTAAAGATATTTAAGGGTAATTGGAATAATGTAGATGCTAGTAGAACCTCCTAGCAGGGGTTGTAGTGCATTCACGGCTAAAATGTGTGGACTAAACTGAAAAATAAGTTGAAAGAGTAGGGGTGGAAAATCTGAATATTAATTTCAAATTTTCCTCCCATATTGCTCTATAAATAGGCCTTCTTAGGCCATAATTAAAAAGGTTCAGAAATTTGATAAGTCTAAAGTACATAAAAATTGTGTTCTACTATTGTTTCATTGGTTTAATTGCAATTCGAGTGAAGAACTCTTGATTCCTGGTGTTTTTGTCTACTGTTCTGTATCGTTTGGTTGAAACTGTTGGGTTTCTATCATGAATTCAAGTTTGTTGCTGTGATACTGTGGTGTTATTGCTGTTATCACTTGGATTCCTATCTTTTGCTAATCTTCTTCTTCCTCACAACCTTAGAACTCATCGAATTTCCTCTTAATTTGACCAGGTACACTCCTGATCTTCGAGAATGTAATTGAAGCTTTGAAGAATGAAAATATTCATTAGTCTTATGTTATTTTGAATTCTGTTCTTGTTATAGATTTATCATACTTTGATCTATGTAATTCATTAGGATTTTATTGTATATTATGGACTTGAACTGTGTAAACTATGAACTTGAACTAATGATGCTGTAGAATTATTAGTTTAGACGTTAATATAGGATAATACTGAGTAGACTAGTTTAAAAATGATCACCTAGATTATATGTTCAAAACTGGTTAAAATCTGATTGAGTACTTTTAGATTTTCATTTGTTTTTGAAATTAAGAGATTAATACGAAATATTGAAATACTTTTGTTGTTTAAGTTTATGAATCAGCAATTGTTAATGAGAAAAACATGAAGTAGTTAGATTTACATTTTCGTTTATGATTCTGAGTTGTTATATCAGTTTTTAAAACTCGTGTAAAGTTCAAAAACCTGATATGAAACGTGAATCCAATATGAATGAAGCAAAGTATGTCAACTGAATAGTTAGTTTTGCAATTTCAGATTAGCAAGTAAAATCAGATAGTTCTGAACCTGAATGAAAACATATCTCTATTAATACTATTAAACTGAGACAATTCGATAGCCAAACATTGATATACAGATAGAAATCGGCGTTAAATTTTAGTTGAATTATGATACTGAAGTTGTAATATTTGTATACATATAAAGTTAGTTTGATAAGAATGTTTAAAATTTGTTTTGAATTTAGTTAACAGTTTTGACGAGGTCAGGCAAAAGAGGCTAGATCCAGTCGTAAAAGCTTCTAAGCCCATGAAAATCGAGTTCGTAATTATGGACTAGGCTTTAATTAGCCTTGTTCACTTCTGTGTATTTCCTTTATATTAGCCCGAATTCCAGGCCCAAAATATATAGTGGCCTGGATGTGAATGAAATACACAACAAAACTGCACTAATAGTTTATTTCAATTAAGGAAAAAACAATGATAGAAACGTAGGTTTGACCTCTAAAATACAATGAGATGAGCCGCGTTATAAGCTAAAATACACGGGGCCCTCAAATAATGGTTATAATATTTTAGATTCGGAAGGACAGTTTAGCTAAGTCCACGGTCTTTCCCAAAGTAATAAGAGATAGATATCGTATGCACAATTTTAATATACATTCTCAAGTACGGGTGCACATTATCCCACTCTCAACGAAGTCGAAATGTATCTAAAGCCACATGTGTACTGGTACGGTGTCGTTAAGGAATACATTTTCACGACGTTGCAATTCTATAAAATTGAAAAGCGGAACATTAATGCACATAATTAAAAGCATATAATTGGAATCAGATAAAAATCAAATTCAACAGTTAAGCGACCATGCTAGAACCACAGAATTTGGGAGTTCCTAACACCTTCTCCCGGGTTAACAGAATTCAGTATCCAGATTTCTTGTTTGCGACTGTAATATAGTCAAACTTTCCTCGGTTTGGGATTAAACCGGTAACTTGGGACACTATTATATTCTCAAGTGGCGACTCTGAAAAACTTAAATAACTAATCCTGTTTCGCCTGTCCTTAAATTGGAAAAACACCTCTACGCCCTCACGGGTAAGTAGCATATAGCAATTTATATGAAAAAAAGGAGGTGTGACAGGGATCGCGTCTTGAAACTCAGAAATCTTTATATCATCGGGTTCTTTATCTCACCACGAGTTCATATATACCAAGAATGCTAAAATCGAAGTTCAAATGACCGCTCAAATCCCACTTTGAAATGCCAAATTTCCAAGCCCTAGTTTTTACCATTTTAGCTAAATTTCCATGATTTCACACAATAAAAATGATTTTTAATTTCAAGAAACTTACCTCCAAATGTTCACCCTTGAATCCGTCATTTACCTCCTTCCAAAATCTCAAATAATGAGCAACTATGGGTGTAAAATGAGCCCAAAATTGCGACTGATGTGTTTTAAAACATTCTGCCCAGATATTTTACTCCTTGCATTTGCGTAAAATGCTTCGCGATTGCAAAGAATAATTTTTTAGCCCAAAATTTACTCTTCGCGATCGAGGTCATCCCTTCGCGGTCGTGATGAACAATTCCAGCTCCTCCGGACAACCTTCATTATAATAATCATAACATTTTGCACACAACTCCGAATAACAAATATTTTGATGTTATGGAAACTAGACACATAGTGATATAACTTCCATTTGTTTCTTAGTTCTTGAATCCTTATACATTACGAGATATAAGCATCCAAATTCATTCATGTGTATTAGAGATCCTTCTCGGATAGCCTGTAGTATAACGTACATAAAATTCTCTACAGATGTCCAAATTACTATTTCTTTAGCGTTGTGGAAACTAGACATGAAGGGCTACAACTCTCTTTTTTGAATCACCTCAAAATTCCTTGTAGACAAAATGCTATGAGCTTCCGAAGTATGATCAATGCAACAGAAATTTCCTTCTTCGCGATCACGAAGCATTGTACGCGATCGCGATTCAATAACTTGTTTCTCACATTTTACTCATCTGTATCGCGACCCATTGTCCGCGATCGCATAGAACACTGATGCAGACAGAAACCAATAGTTAAAACTGGCCTAGAAATGGTCTGAAACAGCCCCGAAACTCACCCGAGGCCCCCGAGACCTCAACCAAAAGCACAGATAAGTTCTATTACCTTATTCAAACTTGCTCGAGCCATAAAAACACTATCGTTAACATCGAAATAACCAAATTCATCAAATCAAGTTAAACTAAAACTCTCTAAACTCACATTCAATCAAAAACCCGATCTAAACACCTCCGAATCAATTGAAATTTTGCACACAAGTCCAAAATTACCTAACGAATCTACTGGAACTCTCGGAATTCCATTCTGACCCTCGGATCAAAATCTCACCTATCAACCGAAATTCGCCAAAATTCAAACTTCGCCAATTCAAGCCTAATTCTACACCGAGCCTCCAAAATCAATTCCGATCACACTCCTAAGTCACAAATCACCTCCCGAAGCTATTCGAATCACCAAATATTACATCCAAGCCCTCTAACTCAATAGTCAATACCCGATTGACTTTTCCGACTTAAGCCTTCTTAAAAGAGACTAAGTGACTCATTTCTTAACAAAAATAAATTTGAATCAACTCTAACACACCACATGCTGATAACAAAACTTGAGGAAGCAATAAACGGAAAAAATGAAGCAGTAACCTATACGGCGACGGGTCGGGTCGTGACAGGTTCACTCATCTCCTATGGGTCTCTTGCCATTTTTCGGCCAAGCCCCGGCCGTTTGAGTAAGTTTGCAGTCTCTCTGACTAAATCTATGTCATTCATAAGGTTTACCCTCTTTTTTGGATTCCACGAAACCCTAGTCCTCTGTATTTTGAGTTTTCTTTTAAGATCAGTTCTCCTACGAAGTTTCTTCATGATTTTCTCCGGAAAATTCTATTTTTAACAATTTCGAGAACTAGGGTTTCTCGACCCTGTTCTCAAAACAGCTTTCCTTTGATTTTTAAAACGTCTCTACTATGTTTAAGTGATTGTTGTTATCCTGAAACCCCAATTTTAGGTTAATCTTTATTATGTTTATCCGTTTGTTACTCAATTTTGTGCACTCATGTGTTCTCTGTGACTCATGTTTAATTCACTACTATGACATTTTCCTGTTGATTTCTATGAATATCTCTTCCCGTTAATCATGTGAGTGCTATTTAAATGCTTGATAATTCTGACCTTTACCCTACTGGATGTTTACTTGATGATTTGTGCTGATCCTTTTGTGTAAAAATCCCGTTCTTGTGATGTTTTCCTTAAGTACATGATCTTGTGTATTCCTTCTGTAATTCTGTAGTAATATTTGAATTATTTCTATATTTATGTGATGATTTCCTTAATTACTTTGGATTCCCTGTGATTACAATTGGATCCGGGACCCTCTTGGTTGATTTTTAAACCGATGCCCTATTTTTACTTTACAAAAACACTATTATTTTAACTTTCCTTAATTACCCACTATGTATTTAGATGTGTTTATGCATTATGTGGTTATTTGCCCTAATCAACCTTACTGAACTGACTTCTTTTCCTTATTCTGCCTTGATTAACGGTTTAAACTAGACTCCTTAATTAAAGGAGTCCAGTTGTCTTAATTGACACTAATTGATTGCTATTTTCATGTTTGTGCACCCTTTGCCTATTTACTACTTGTTTTCAAAACTATATAAGGACCAGTATTTCCTCTTTACAAACACAATGAGATTCACACGAACAAAGACACTGACATACACACACACACATATTGACATTGAGATCACTAATCACACAAACACACCTAAGACTGATTAATCTCTACTGCTTTTGCGCTTTTGCATACCACTGCTGCTCTCATCCTGCATATTACTGTTCTATTGCTACTCTTTTTGTCCTGTATACTGCTACAGTTGTGCTATCTCCAACACTTTGTTGTTCTCTATTATCTAACTGGTATGTTTCTTTTTCTGGTTTTTCTTTATAGCATCTACACATAATATGCTCCAGTTTTTTTGTTTACTTAATTACTGTTCCTTATGTGTTTCATCCTTTGGTTCCACTGCTTACCATGTAACTAGCTTAACCCCTATTATGTCTTTCCCTTTTGTTAAGTCTGAATGTGTATCTTGGTTTCCATCTGGTTTCTTGTAATTATGTCATTAATACACCATTATCCTCCCTTTCTTTCAGTCTGATATGCCTCCAGTTCATTCCGAGACTGTAGTATGCTTATGTGTTCATGGGTTGCTGTTTCTCACCCTGACATGATTGTTGTTACTTTCTCTCATTTTGTTGTTAAAACCTGCCTCTCCTACTACTTAAGTATTATGTAATCTTGATCTTATTAATCTGTTCTATTATGTGACAACTATGTGGTAACTATGTAATAGCTATAACTCTATCTAAACGCTGATATCAAAGTTATCTGTTCCAATCCCTTACCCCTGTTTGTGTTTGTTCTTTCATGAGTTCTTTACATGCTGGCTGCAGTTGTACTACCTCTATCTGTGATAAACTGTTTTACAAAAATCCTTCATCATTTTCTGAAATCATCTTTTCAAAGCTGTTATCTCAATTACTCTTTTCGAACTTAAATTCTCTTTAAACTCCAAGCACCTCCCCGCTACTCTTAGACTCTAGGTTGTGCCCTCTTTGAGTGAGCACTGCCTTGGTGACTTCTGAGTACCCGTTGAACTCAGACATATAAGGTTGGCCTTCTACATTGCACTTACTCATCCTTGGCTAGGGTTCCTAGGTGTGAGCACTGTACAAGATCTTCTGAGGTCCTTAGAGATTATGACACACTTGGGTTGGAAGGCCACGACATATGGCATATGGCAAGTGGATTTGGTACTTTGGGCCTATTGTTAGGCCTTCTATAGTATAGCTTCTTGATTTATCTTTTATTCGGTTGTGCAATTTAGGCAATATTGGTCTGTAACAATTATTTGTAAAACACTTCAGGGCTGGATAGTGAAAAGGGTGGGGATAATGCATGCTTAGTATAATTTTGGGTAGAAAACATGCCTTTGGATTTAATTCACCTATGTGTGCAATAGAGATCCTGCATAGGACATGTATGCATTAGATATCATGTTCTCTTAGGTCTATTCATGTATGCATCTCATCACATCCTTGTTCAGTTAGGGATCCACGTTAGACATTAACGATGTAACTACATGCTTCATTAGAAATAATTCTAAATCACTATTTTTTTAAACAATGTTGTTGTCATGACCTAAAATCCACTAAGGGTCATAGTAGCGCCAGACACCACTATCAGGCAAGCCACCCAAATAATCAATTAAATTCTCCTTTTAATACCTTTGAAATCTAGAGTTTTTCCTTCCATTTTTCATAAATAAAAAAAATTTACTACTTCAATTCATATTAAATAATAAATAATTACTACAAATCTTTCGTAAACCATCCCAAAAACCGGTGTCACAAGTGCATGAGCATCTACAAATAAGGAAATAAAATACAACATCCGTCTGAAATACAGTGGACAAGAAATGAATACAATATAATGAAATGGACTGTACTAGCTGCGGGTCGCCTCAAATAATGCAACTCACCTATTCCTTGAATCATCCGCACTGCTGCACCCAGTAGGCCACTAGGGTTACATATACATGTGCAAAAAAATTGCACAGAAGTGTAGTATGAGTACGTAAACAACGTGTACTCAATAAGTATCCCGTCTAATCTCAAAGAAGTAGAGACGATATGGTAAACTTCAATACGTACTAGAGGTCAATTAACAATATACTAAAAATGTGAGGTCAATTAACAATATACTAAAAATGTGAGGAAATCATGGATTATATAGTAGTTCTTAAATCACGAAGCTGGAAAATAGGTAAATACCTTTAACAAATAATAAAGGATTTTCAAGGTTTAATCTTCATTATCATATCAATTAATATGAAGCCACGAAGGGCAAATTTCACATTTAAAATTGTCAAGTGACAATATAACTTGCGCAAATCACATCGAGGCGACTGCTCGATCCAACCGAAATAAACTGTGCACTTGCCGAGGGTCGATGACGTGCCTATAGATACATATATTTAATCTGCCAAGGCGTTCGGCCCGTTTCATAAATAAACACATACATTCCTCGCGAATCATGTAAACGCATGTGCACATAGAGATACACGCTCAATCAAGCAATCAAGAACTTATCGGGGAATATTTATCCATTTAAAACCAATTCTCCTTTAACAAATTTTAATCCCTTTTAAAAATTCATTTACCAATACAATGTGATTTAATTAATTAAATGTATGAACGGGTTCATAAATAATCCAAGTATAACATGCTTTTGGGTCCTAACTATCCAGACAATATCGTAATAGTAGCTACGCATGGACTCTCGTCACCTCTTGTATACGTAGCCCCCCGCAAATAGGAGCACATAGTCAATTATTTCACCTATGGGGACAATTCCCTCTTACATGGTTAGAAAGGAGACTCACCTCGCTCCGAAGATCCATAATCGGCATTCCACGCCCTTCCGAAGGCTCTAATTGATGCCCACGCTCCAAAATTAGCCAACGGTTACACAAATCCATTAATATATGCTCAAATATTTATTACGATATAATTCATAGCAATTCCTAACTCTGATCGAAAAGTTGACCAAAATGCCCTCAGGCCCATGTGCCCGGAATCTCAAATTTTTTGAAGATAAAGATTACCCATGACCTTAGGAACTCAAAAACATAATTTTCTCTAAATTCCATACCCAAAATCGAGGCTAAATTCCAATAATTAATTTTCTAGGTTTTCCACCAAAACCTCACTTTTTCTACAATTTTTCCAAGTCTAAATCCATAAATAAACCTTGTATTTAACCAAAAGCTAACATAAATTACTTACCTCATGACAAGTGACGAAAATGGCACCTCAAAGTGTCTCCCCATCGACTCCAATGGAAGAAAAATAGGGTTGAAATGAACTCAACCCCAAACTTAAAAGATCTCACTACCTCAACAGTTTCCGTACCTGCGGTTCCTTAACCGCTTCTGCGGTTCCGTAGGTACGGTTAAGGTGCCGCTTCTGCGGTTCCATAGGTGTGGTTAAGGTGCCGCTTCTGCGGTCTTCCCTGAGCCACCCCTTTCTCGTTTCTTCGATGAGCCACCCACAAATGCGGTCCCGTTTCTGTGGAACTTTGACCGCATCTACGATCCTCTCCAAGATACTTTCTTCCGCTTCTAAGACCCTTTCTCCATAGATGTGGTGCCGCTTCTGCGGAACCTTGACCGCATCTGCGGTCCTCAAGACTATAACCAAAAATTGCTTCTTCGACTCCCTTTCCGCTTCTGTGATCGACCCACCGCAAAAGCGAAAATACCAACAACCAGATCCTTCAGCTTCCAAATTTGATCCATTAACCATCCGGAATCCACCCGAGGCCCTCGGGTCCTCAACCAAACCCACCAACCAATCCCAAAACATATTATGGACTTGCTAGAGGCCTCAAATCACATCACACAACACTAAAATCATGAATCAACCTCCAATCCAAACATAATGAACTTCAAAATTTCAAACTTCTATTTCCGATATTTAAACCTATCAAATCACATCCGATTGTCCTCAAATTTTGCGTACAAGTCATATTCGACATTACGGACCTACTCTAACTTTCAGAATTACATTCCGACCCCGATATCAAAAAGTTCACTTTCGGTCAAACTTCTCAAAACCTTCAATTTCTATCTTTAGCCAAATGGCTCCAAAATGACCTACGGACCTCCGAATTCACTTCCGATCATCCCCCCACCACCAGAATCACCATATAGAGTGTCCGGGCCCATTTTTCATAAATAGGTCATGATGGCTCCTAACACCATAGTTAGGCCAGCCAAGATGCGGAATTGATTAAGTGCCCATTTATAGTTTAGCCAAAACCAGATATACTAAAGTTTTCAAGTAAATGAAGAAACTAGCAAAAAGCATAAAGTGCTGACATAGCGATACAGAACTCAAAATGAATTTCCACTACAATGGGTGCCAGAAGTCGGTGTCACTAGCTACGGGCGACCAGTAGAGTATACACAAAAATATACAACACACTGTCCGAATTAGAATAGACAAAAAACCATAAAAACAAGAAAGGACTTCTTCGGCTGCGGATTGGCATGAGAAAGAAAGGTAGCTCACCGTAGAAGTCCCTGAGCAAACTCACTGCTGCATGCCCGGATAATGTCCAGATCCACCTGCCTCAAAACCTATACATTTAAGTACATAAGTGTAGCATGAGTACATAAACCACATGTACTAAGTAAATATCCCGTCTAATCTTGAAGAAGTAGAGACGCGAGGCCGACTTGATACTTACTAAGGTCCAAATAATATGATATAATAGAGTGAGATATACAACACAATGAATTTCAAATAATACAGGTTCAACAGAAGGGCTATACTTATATTCTTGCCTTAATCCAATTACCAGTTTCTTCTTTTATATACAATGAGTAATCGTGTCATAACTAACTGCAGACACATAAATCATGCACAAACATGCCGAGGTCGACGACCCGCTCCAACAGAAAATAAATTGTGCGCTGCCGAGGGTCGAGCAACATGTACCATAAATGCATCTATTATCACCGAGACGATCGACCCAATCCATAATCATCAAGAGATATCAAGAAAAGCACATAAGGCTCAATTACATACAAGAGCATTCCTACCAAGGCTCAACAAGTTTATATGTCCACTTTCATGTTCTCAAGTCTCTAGCAATTTATAACTATCATATTGGCAAATTTTAAAACAAGAAATATTCCCCAATTAAACTTGCGTGGGTCCTAAACTACCCGAACAATTTTCATATAGTAGCTACGCACGGACTCTCATCACTTCGTACGTACGTAGCCCCCACATTTAGTAACAATTACTTATTCAAAATCCTATGAGGACAATTTCCCTCTTACAAGGTTAGAACGGAGACTCACCTCGCTCCGAAGCGCACTTCCGATATCAAGAATAAGCCCAAACCCTCAATTCGTAGCCAAATGAGCACCAACTAATTAAAATAAGCAAGAACTAGTCAATAAGAGCTTACGAGGTTGAATTTTAAGTGTTTAAACAATTTCCTAACCATAAACACGATTTTCCAAAATTTCGACCCCGAGCCCACATGCCCGAATTCCGATATTTTTGAAGGAAGTTGTTCTCTATCACCTAAGGATCACAAATATATGTTTTTTAGTTCATTTCATAACAAATTATAGGATTAAATGTTAGTTTTGGTAAAACCCTAGGTCTAACTCTAATCTCTTGAATATTACCTAATTTTAGTGTTAATTCTAACTAATATTTATGTATTTGAACTAAAAATGAGTGGGGATTAATTACCTTGAAATTGTCACACCCCAAATCGAGGGACATGACCGGCGCCTGACCAGGTTGCCCCAGTCAAGCGGACCTGGGTGCCTTTCACTCCCACGCGTTACCCCTGTGTTGACTGTGTTCTCATTAACCAAAATATCTTACCAATAATGACTGATTTCCCAATGCATAAACATAACCATGTGATTGATTTACTAACAAGTTCATAATTTACATTTACAACGTCCCATACATATACATAGGCCACAATCCCACAGTTTACATGTCTATGGAGCCTCTAGGATACAAAAAGAAAGGAATACAATACTTGCCGGTAACAAGGCTCCGGCTATACCTTGCAAAAACCCAAAATGAATCTAAACAAAAGTGGCATGAATCACACTGGGCCCCGAGGAAGAAAAAGGGCTCACCAAAACGGGCAGTGGAAGATGAAGGATACTACTGCCGACGAGCTGAAGTAGAAGTGCCTGCTACTGATCCACCTACAATCATAACATGAATGTAGCGCCCCCGGTAAAAGGGACGTCAGTACATTTGAATTTTACTGGTATGTATGGACAACTTTGTCCCAAGTAAACTCAAGCCATTAAATTACATCAAGAACTTATTAAGCCAGCCAACCATGTTTCCCACATTTTCCTCATTTCGGATAATTCTCAACACAAGGCACTTTATAAGATCAACAAATTGAACAATAACCAATCAATCACGTAAAGCACAAGTAGTCAAACAAAGGGGCAATCAGTGCCCCACAGGTTGCAAACTCTCCTGCTGTCTCCTTTCACAATTTCACATATTGATTTTTATATCAATTTTCAATAGCGATTTCGATCGATTTATCCTTATTACCCCTGACCACCCTTATTACCCCGACCACCCTTATCACCCAAACCCACACCTTATTTCCTCATGTTGCGGCGCGCAACCCGATTCAAACAGCAGATAAGGTACTACACACAATTTCAACAAGTTCAAATAAGCAACTTGCACATTGTTTCATGTTCTCAATTACTTTTCAAACCAATATCACAACCAAGTTACAATGTTTCCATAATCAAGAATATTCACACAAGTATGTTCAACAATTTTCCACAATTCAAGTGTTTCATCTCTTTCCACAATAAACCAATTCTCAAGTGCTTCGTTCCTTTTCCACAAGGTGCCATATAGGCCATCATAACCATTATTCACAATTCTTTACCCAATTCAACTCTCATTTACCTTTCGGTTCATATTCCATACCACATCATTCATGGTTCAACAACAACTTTGAATATCCAACAACAACATCAAGAATTTCACACAATTTGTCAAATTAACACGAACCAAACAATTTTCACACATATAGGCGATTTCACAAGAATAAAAATTAGCCATACATACCCGGTGTCAAATTTCCTTCCTTTAATCTCCTACTTTATGCTTACCCAAGATTTTCTACTCTTGACAACCTTGTTCTTGAAGACTCTTACTTCTACTCACTTCTTTTTACAAAAAAATCAAGTTCAATAATCATGCATGAGTGTAAAATTCCATTTTCAAAGCTATTATATGCAAACCTCTCTTAACCCATTTTAAATCTGAAAATTTGAGAAAATAGTTAGGGTTTTTACCTTGAAAAGATTGGGGAAGTTGAATCATTGCCCTAGGATCCCTTGGAATTAAGTGGTTGGAACAATCCTTGAAGATGAAGAACTTCTCTCTCTAAAACCCCTCTCTTCTCTCTCTAATTTTGGTAAGATGATATGAAAAAAATGAGGGTGAAAGGCGTTATATTAAAGAAGAGATCGGGTCAAAATGTTACAAAAATCTGGGCCGGGGTCAATTCTGCGGTGCACTTTGCGACCGCAGAATCAACATGCGGTCCACATAGTGACCGCGGAATGGCCTCAAAATTACACAAGTTCTGTTACGGAATGCGACCACAATGCGGTCCGCATTCTTGATCTGCGTTCGCAAAGTGCACCGCAGATTCATTATGCGATCGCATATCGACCGCATTTTCAACATGATTTTGGGAACCCTTCTGGTAAGCTATGCGGCAAGAATGCGGTCCGCATAGCAGATCTGCGGTCGCATTCTTGACCGCAAAATTGACACTTTTTTGGAAAAATTGATTCTCTACATTTTTGAAACTTAAATCACTACCAAGGGTCCGAACCGCGGTGAGCTTTCAACAATTGATTCTACGCATTCCTAACACATTATTCGGACCATGACACTATAGTTACTAGGTTTCATGCACAAAAATTTTACGGGGCCTTACAGAAATGATGTGTGGAAACTCCCTCTTTGAAACCCTCAAAGTCGCCCAAGTGTTGAGAGAAATGTGTTAAAGAATGGGTTGAGTTCGAATTAAATGAGCTACTGCCCCCCTGCGATTTCCACTTCTAAGGTCTGGGAACCGCTTCTGCGGTCCCGCACCTGCGGAAAATGGAACTGATATGTGGTTCTGGATAAAGAAAAGGGCGATCGCTTCTGCGGTCCGCATAAGCGGAACTGCTTATGCGGTTTCTAAGCCGCTTTTGCGATTATCCCCCAGGCCGGCTTGACCGCTTTTGCGATAAAGGACCGCTTTTGCGATCTCCGCTTCTGCGGTCCAAGAGCCGCATAAGCGGTTTTAACAGAAGCAACAGAAGTATCTCGACCATTTGACGCTCGGGGCTCCCGAGCCCCGCCCGAACATACCGACAAGTCTGAAATCATAAGGCGGACCTAGTCGAACACTCGAAACATCCAAGAAAACACTAAATCAAGGAATCGAACCCCAAAACCAATTGATCCAACTTAATGAACTTCAAGTTCTTAATTTTCCATCAACGGGTCAAAATGCCCTTAAACTACCCGGGTTGACACCAAACTCTAGAAGCCAGTCTTAACTGATATTTCAGACTTGTAGCAAGTTTCAGAATAAAAATCTGAACCTAATACCTATGAAAACAATAATTTTTTATTTTATTTAAATCTTTGAAACTGAAACTTAACATTTTACATAAAAATTCATTAGTCGGTTTAGGGACCTCAAAATTCGATTCGGGCATATGCCTAGTTCCCATATTTTCCCATGGACCCTCAGAAATTGCCGGATTGCGATTCCGAGTCCCCTTTCCCAAAATATTGATCAAAGTCAAACTTGGCCTTTTTAAAGAAACTTATAGAATCAACTAGGCTTAATCTTGCCCGAAATTGTTCTAACTCCCGAACCACCCACCCTCGAAGTCATAATTTAGCTAAAGCAAATGTGAAAAGTATTATTTAAGGGAACGGGGTTCGAAAATGCAAAACGACCAGTCGGGTCATTACATCTCCACCTCTTAAACAAACGTTCGTCCTCGAATGGATATAGAAAAGTATCTAGATTGCTAAATAAGTGGGGATATCGGCTTCGCATGTCCTCCTCGGACTCCTGGGTCGCCTCCTCGACCGGTTGGCCCCTCCACTGGACTCTCACTGCAGAAACCCTCTTGGATCTTAACTGGTGGTCCTACCTATCAACAATTTCAAATGGCTCCTCTTCGTAGCCCAAACTCTTATATAACCAAATCTAACACATGTGAATAGTCGGCATGGTATTTCCGGAGCATCGATACATGGAAGACTGGATGAACTCCTGATAAACTGGGAGGTAAGGCAAGCTCATAGACAACCTCTCCAACTCGCCTTAACACCTCGAATGGGCCAATAAACCTTGAGCTTAACTTGCCCTTTTCTCATAATGCCCTTCATGGGTGAAACCTTCAGAAGGAGTTTCTCACCAATCGCAAATGATACGTCACGCGCTTTTTGATCTGCGTAACACTTCTGCCTGGACTGAGCTGTGCGGAGCCTCTCCTGAATCAACTTTACCTTGTCCAAGGCATCTTGGACCAAATCTATACCAAGCAACTTAGCCTTACCAGGCTCAAACAATCCAATAGGAGAACGACAATGCCGACCATACAATGCCTCATACGGGGCCATCTCTATGCTGGACTAATAACTGTTATTATATGCAAACTCTGCCAAGGATACGAACGGATCCCAGTACCCTCCAAAGTAGATCACACATGCTTTAAGCATATCCTCTAAAATTTGAACTGTTCGCTCCGACTATCCGTTGGTCTGAGGATGAAATGCCGTGCTAAGCTCCACACAGGTCCCTAACTCACTCTGAACATCTCTCCAGAAATGGGAAGTGAACCAAGGGCCTCTATCTGATATGATGGAGACCGTCACACCGTGCAATCTCACTATCTCCCAAATGTAAATCTGGGCATACCTCTCTGCCGTACTAGTAGTCGCCACTAGAATGAAATGGGAAGACTTGGTCAATCTATTCATAATAACCCACACCGAATCAACCTTCCGCTGAGTTCATGGCAACCCAACCACGGAATCCATAGTGATGCGCTCCCACTTCCATTCCGGAATGGGCATCCGCTGAAGTAGGCCACCTGGCCTCTAGTGCTCATACTTGACTTGCTGGCAATTCAATCATTTATCTGCATACTTCGCAATGCCCTTCTTCATTCTTTGCCACCAGTAATGCTACCTCAAGTCATGATACATCTTCGTAGCACCTGGATTAATGGAGTACCTCGAACTGTGGGCCTCCTCTAGGATCCTCTCTCTCAAGCAATCAACTTTAGGAACACATACACGACCCTGTGTGAGCACGTGATTTTTGCCCTAAGAAATTAATTTCCAATATATATATATATATATATATATATATATATATATATATATATATATATATATATATACATAATACAAAAATGATTTTTTGTTTGCAATTGTGTGATTTAGTTGAAATACTAGTATTTTGTTTGAAAATAAAATTGAAATGAAAATACAAAAGAAATCAATTAGGAAAATATCACAAAAATGTTAAAATTGAGAAAATGAAATAAAAATGCAAAAATACAGGAAAATAAAAGTTAAAATTCAAAAAATATCAGAAAAATAAGAGAGAAATGCAAAAAATGAGAAGTAAATAAATATAAAACAAGTATAAAATAAAAATACAAAAAATGCAAAAGAAAATACAAAGAAATTAAATAAATACAATTCAAAATGACAAAAGAATACAAAACTACAATGTATAATATCAATTTGGGCTAAATACATGAAAATACATAGCCTAAATCCACAAAATACAGACCAGGCCCAAACGAAATTAACACAGTCTGTCCAAGCTTGTAACCAAACGACACCGTCCAGTACGCCAAATCTGGGCCGTTGATACGTCTGATCAACGGACCAAGTAAGGCGGTGCCTTCATAAATGAAACAATGTCATCCAAAAGAACTAATCCTAGCCGTCCAATACAACTGATCAAACGGACGAGACTGAAATGCCATTTAAATGAAACGACACAGTTTAAGACAATTAATCTCAGCCGTTCAAGCACTTAATCTAATGGACCTAGTGAGACACCTCATTAAAATAGACGGTGTCGTTTTGAGGCCAAGTGATCCTGGCCATTCATTCAATCTAATCCAACGGCCAAGGATCAAAAGTGTATAATCGATATATATTTCCCTTCCCCCATTCAGACATTCATTACACACACATATACGATTCATAAAAAACCCTAGTCGCCTCTAGGTCACCTTCATCCTCTCCATCGTCTCTCATGGAGACCACCGGAAAATCACCCCAGCCTTCGCCTTCGACTCAGGCCAAACCTCAAACACCCTCCTCACAACCCAAATAACCTTCAAACCACCATAAACCCCGACCAAAACCAACAACCTCCCTGTTCTTGAAATCCCGTTCGCTGGAACCCCAGCCGGCAACCTCTCAAAGTATGAATCAAAGTCCCAGATTAAGACCCTTAAACCGTCTTGAGGTGATCTACCACCCTATCTAGGTTGTTTCCCTCGAATAACCCCCAAAATCATTGAATATTAGAAAAACACTCTGGAACCCTACTCCGGCGAGTACCAAAAACTAACACTACCCCCAAAGCACTGCCCCAGGTCTCCAGAACACCCCTCATATACACTTAAATCGAACCCAAAGCCCCATTTAAAAGATCCAGTACTTAGAAGACCAACCGTCTTCGAAGCTCTGAAAATCCAGAAAAATGAAAAAAATGAAGAAGAAAGAAATAAGAAAAGAAAAAAAGAAAAGGATAAAGGAAAAGAAAAAGCCTGAAAAAGCTAAGTATCCCCACCTTTGTTTTCATTCGTTGCTGTTTTGTGTTCTAAAAATAAAAAGTGTTTCTTTACATATCTACTGTGTTTATCTGAACCTATTTCTATGCATGCCTAAAAATATGAATCTATCTCTGCTTGCTTATGCGAGCCATGAATCTTACACGTGCCTAAAAATTATCTAAGTGTTCTTAGGTTTTGATATTAACTACGCATGAATCATGTGCTAATTAGTCAGTTTTATGTGTTTGTTCATTATATTCTGTCTCGGTTGGGTTTTAGTTAGTTGGAATTCAATCATTATCAAATTTCTCCTCTGAGTTCTGATTAATGTGCAAAACAACATGAATCTGGCTATATTTGTAACTTGATTTGTAGGTGAGTTCATTCTGAACCTTTGAGTGCTTATGTGTATTTATGTCATGAGTATACAGGTCTTGTGGCTACGTTTATGAGTTAAGTCTGAGTGTTGATTAAGTGGCTATTTTTTAAATAGTGGTCATGTTCTGAATAGTGGCTATGTTCTGAAAGGTGGCTAATAATGAAAAGGGGTGTGGTCTAAACTGGTTAAGTTTTAAGACATGCCTCATTAGTGGCTATTGGTTAAATAAGTGTTACCCTAGTTATGCCAGACCTAAGGAAGGTCGGGTAATAATGATTAAATACAAGGGGTAAAAGGGGAAGAGCAAAGGCATTTCTGTAGATTAAATAGAGCATATAGGGATAAAAATGACTTTAAATCTTGGTATTTCTGCAATTACTTAGATAATAAAGGGCAGACTGGGTAGAACAAAAAGGCATTAATAAAATAAACCTTAGCAAGTGGGGGTAATTGGGTAAAACCTGCCTAATATAACCCAATAGAACTGCCCAGAACCTTCTAGGAGGGGTTCTAGGGTAGTTCGATACATTTTTAATGGACTATACTGTAATTAATTGAAAAGAATAAGGGGAGGGAAATATAATTAACTTATTTGAAATTCCCCCCAAAATAACTTTATAAATAGGCTTCTAATAAGCCTGAAAAAGGGTCCAGATTTTGAAATCGAAAAAGAGGAAAAAAGTTCGAAAATTCTGAAATATACAATTAAGGGTTACACACATTTAGGAAAGTTGATTAACTTGAGTGCTATTCTGAGGATTTCTGTGGGTCGATTCTTCACTAATTCATCTCGACTTTGCTGGGTTCTCTGATTTTACTTGAGTTGATTTACTGGGTTCCATATTTGGAGTTTTGGTAGCTGTTTGCTGTGATTGAATCATTTCATTGCTATTACTATATCGTTGTTATTGGTTGCTAACTATTCTTCTTCTCCAAACTCTAGACTCTCCAATCTGTTTTGAACCAGGTACACTACTATGTCCTGAAGTTGTAATGAGCTGCTGATTGGAGAAATGATATAAAAAATCATGTTTATCTGAATTTTCGTGTATTTATATTTCATTATGTAGTTTAAAAGGTATTTAGATCCTTGTAATTCATTTAGGACCTGGTTGTAATAATTAGTAGACTGGATATATGCTTTCAATTTGATAACTGCAGGTAAATAATCTAGGTAAAGGAATAATCACTTAAGTCCAAAACTAAAACTGGAATAATTTTAGTTAAATCATTCTGATTTGAAACAAATATAAGGTATACATGAAGTATTATATTTGGGCGTTTCATGTTTCAAATATGAATTTGTAAAAGTATAAGTAGTTACTTCAGACTGTGTTACTAATATCTTAGTTGATTTAGGTGTTAATTTGTTTTGGGATTCTGCAATTTGATAATGTAATTCGAACATGTTAAGTTGAAACTAGAACACTGTTTTCTTCAGATAAATGAAAGTGATAAAAACGATTTCGCAATTAGCATTCTAGTAGTGAATTGATATCAAATTTGATTAGTAAAATAATAGCATTTGTGTAAATCCTTGTGTTAGGACTGCTAGTTAATCGGAGACGATTAGATGAAAACTGGTGATTGCAAAGTACTTAGTTAACAACAATATTGTCGCCTATTATTTAATGTATATGGTGAAATTGTTAATTAGTTATTATTATACTTCAAATATGAAAGATCTGGGCCTGAATATGAAATCAGGCCTTGGTCGAAATGAGATGGCATTTACGCCTGAAAACGGAAAAGGAAATAAGTACTAGGCTGCAGAAGCCCAGTCTCTCATGATAGATTACTGATATGACTTTTGGTCCAGGCCCAATAATAAAATATGGCCTGGACGTTAGTACAAACTAATATAGAGTTAATATAAAAACAATTATTTTAGGATGAAGAAAAAATAGAAATAGAAAATATAGTATACTTAGGAAGAACCTTAATAAGAATGGAGATGAGCCTCGCCAAATAACGAAGGCATAGTTGTGGGGCCCTCCATAATTTCCTATAAAAATGTTAGAAATTGGAAAGACCGTTTAGCGAATTCCATGGTCTTTCCCAAAATTAACAAGATGTAGACACCTTAGGGCACGATTTATAATAAATATACATTCCTAATACGAGTGCACATTTATGTGACTCAAATCAAAATCTCGGCGAAGCTGAAATGCATTAAGGTCACAGGCGTACTGGTTGCGGTGTGATTCGAAATGCGTTTTCGCAACGTCGCAAAATCCTAAAATTAACCAAAGTGGAACATCAATAGCATTTGAAACTAAGGCATATAAGGAAATCAAATATATCAAATATGGCAGTTGAGCGACCGTGCTAGAACCACGAAATCCGGGAGTGCCTAACACCTTCTCCCGGGTTAACAGAATTCCTTATCAGGATTTCTAGTTTCGCGGATTGTTAAACAGAGTCATACTTTCCTCGATTCGGGATTAAACTGGTGACTTGGGACAAGTTCGCGGACTGTAAAATCTAATAAATAAATCCCGTTCCGGTTGTCCTTTCAGTGGAAAAACTCCTTCCTTGTTATTATTATTATATCCCTTCCCGGGGTGTATTAGTAAATAACGGGTATATGTTAAAAAAGGGAGGTGTGACAGCTCTGGCGACTCTACTGGGGACAAGAAACCCAGAACTTCGGTTTGGGGTTTAAGAATTCGAGCTCGATTAAATTGTTGTTTTTGATATTATCTGATTTCATTATATGCTTAGATCAATGTTCTACATGTTTACCGCTTTGATATTATGTGAATTAAATATATAAAATTGTGCCGAAAACTCTTCTCTTCTTATCTCCGGGGATGTGCTTACTGGTTGAGACTCCCCTTTCTGTTAAGTCAATACCCAATAATAATATAAAGGGCGGATAAGTTTCAAAGCCGGACGATCCGGCGGGTCCCCGGTACGTAGCCCCCTCCTCGATCCGAGTTGTACACTCGGGTAAACAGTCTAGTACCATTAAAAATCAGGATATTGAGCCTAGATTTAGGATGTTTATTTGCATCATATCTCACTTAGGGGACTCAACACAGGGGTTGGGTTCATCTAGGACAGGTGACCTAGAAATCAAAGACCGAGCATGATTATATGTTGCATTTATTTGTCCTAGATTATTATGCTGACCGGCTAAATACCTGAAAACTAAAAGAAAGAAAATTTTAGAATAGAAATACCTAAATATTGACGAAACGCATCGAAAGTTTGAAAACAAATGGAACAATTTTGTTGAAATAATTGGTTGTAAAACAATTTTACCGAACTACGCAGGTTTGATTCTCACCACTAGGCGAGATACGTAGGCAACCCGTGACAGGTTCAACCACCCCTTTAAAAAAAATAACCAAAAAATTTCAAATTTTTAGTTGTCAATAAAATCAAAGTGACACCGTTTTTGAAAATAGCCGAATGTTCCGAAAGGACGTCGGAACGTTGTTTTTGCAAAAATGGCCGCTTTGAAGTCATTTCCTTTAAAATAATAGCCTTGAAATTTTCAAATGAAATATGGAAAAGGATAACTCTTTTGAAATAATGAAAATTGTCCTTAAAAAGATTTTTGTTTTCTTTTTGAATATATTGCCTTTAATAAATGTGCAGGATGAGCACAATACAAAATGAACCCTTTGCATTAATGAACAAGATCCTGGAGTTGCGATTGTGGTGGAATGATCTAGGCCAAGATGGACACGATTGGGTCAACAAATATTTAAAAGATCTTACTAGGCTGCTAAACATAATACCTCGGGGTGATATTATCCGAGCTCTAGTTGCTTGCTGGGATCCTGCACATAATGTGCTCCACTTCTCGAACTTTGAGCTTACTCCAACATTGGAAAAATTGCTAATTACATCAGAAAGGGCGAGGTTCCCTTAAAAGACAAGTATCCGATTGCTCCAAGGGCTATTACTGTGCATAGATTCCTCGACTCCTTAAAGATTGCAAGAAATGTTCACAATGAAGACTTGGCCCATGGGTTCTGCACTATGAACTTTATATATCGCAGATATGGTCATGTTGGAGGATTCAATGATCCAACAAACAAACTCTGCAACAAAGCAAACCGGGCTAAGTAGGAGGAACACATGCGTTTCGCCTTTATGGTAGCCTTTTTGGGATTGATCATATTTCTGAGGAATGATGGGAATATTGACATAAGAGTTGCCGGAATTGCCAGTACTCTCCTTGTACAGGACAATAGTACGTTGTCACCAATGATAGTGGCCGATATCTTCCGTGCCCTCACGGCCAGCAAAGCGGGACAAACTTTTTTCGAGGGGTGTAATTTACTTCTTCAAATGTGGATTATAGAGCATATATGCCGCCACCCTCAGTTTTCAAGCTATGGATCATCTGAAAAGACGTGTATCGAAGAATTCTGCGTGAGGACAAAAGAGGCCAAGTTGCCAGAAGGGTCGAAGGGTTGTATCACATATTTACGATCACTGACTGCTAGCCAAATAGAATGGGCATATGGATGGTTGCCCCTCAACGAAGTTATATATATGTCAACGGAAGTGTCGTATTTTCTGTTAATGGGTCTCAAGAGCATCAAACCTTATGCGCCGTACCGGGCATTAAGGCAACTCGGAAGATATCAGGTTGTGCCGAAAGATGGGGACCTCAACCTTCAAGCAATAGAAATCAATCCTGTTGGGCAATTCCCAGAAGCAAAAATTTGTCAAATATGGAATGAATGCCAATGTATGAGAATAGACACTTGTGTGAGAGATCGGGCTAGAGGAGAAGTATCACCGGGATATTCCTCATGCTACCACAAAGATGTTGACCATGAGAGGCCGATGAAGAGGCCTCATATTCAAGAGTTTTCCGAGCAGTCTAAGGAGCAAAAAGATTGGATGGCTAAGGAAAATGAATATCGAGCCAGAATCAGCATGTTGGAAAAACAATTCCAGGACCTCAAGTTTGAAAGCAGCCTACAAGCAGCAGCCGATGAGGGTGAAAAGAAATAGCTTAGAAAACAAAATGAAACTTTGAAGGCTCAGATTGTGAAGATGAGAAAAACAACCGAATCCCCAGTTCGACTTGCCCGGGATGAGAAGCTAATTGAAAATCTATGGCGCAAGGTGAACGATTATAGCTTTCATTTAGATAAAGCTGAGAGGAACTAATTGGGGTTCGGAAACAATTGGCCAAGAACGCCAAAGAAAGAGCTCGGATGGTTCGACAGTTGAAAGATGAACATAATGTTGAAGTAGCCCGATTGAGAAGAAGATCGTCACAGCCGAGGTCAAAAGTAGTAAACAAACCAAAGAATTTGATGTAGAGAGATAACATTGCTACATGGCCATGGCTCGATTAGAATTGGAGCTACAACAACTTCAAAAGAAGAACCGGCAAACCTTAGATGCTCGTGCCGAACAGATTGGTAGGTTGCTTCAAGAAAAAGGGGTCATTAGGGAAAGAATTGTCAACATTGCTCATTATATTACGCGTAAATACCAACTGTGCGAGGATATGACTTAGTCAACGTTTACCGCAGCAACAATGATCTTTGTGAAACAAGTAATGACCGACCTGGACAAAATCCAAAAGGGATTAGCATATAGGCCCGCAGTAAGACCGAACGATGTCTCACGGGCACTTGGAGCTTTAATGTATTCGTAGGGCATGAATTTTTGTATTTGTATTTTTCCGCATTTAGAAAGTGGTAGTACAACATCATCTTTTGTAATCAATGTTTGAATATCAATGAAAATTCAAAATAAATTGGCATTAGTTTTCTCTTATATGCAAATTGCTTGAGGATAGGCAAACATATAGGATCCAAAAAAAACGAAAAAAAGAGGAAAAAGGGAAAAGAAGAAAAATAAACAATGAAAGCAATGAGGGGTGGAAACAAAAGAAAAAGAAAAAGCGGGAAAAAGAAAATTGGCGGACTAAAAGAAGAATAATGCCGGGATGATGCATAATTACTAGGCAAAAGTTGTGTTTTTAAAAACTTGTGATGTTTATCTATTATGATCTAACTATTAACAAGTTTTTGTTGTTGATGAGTATCAGATAAAACAGTTAGCAACTGGCATTCTGGCACATCACAACTACAACACTCGCTTTCATAGCATGACAAAAGAGGTAACCCAAGAAATTGAGCCTACTATCATGGATCCCGTGCAAGAGGAGGAAGTAATAGATGTGACTAGCATGAAGGAATAAATGTATAAGTTGAAACAAGAGATGTCTGAAATGTACCAGGCTTGGTCAAGGGGGAAACCCTTACCGTCTTACCCAGCTAACCCCACTTATATTCCTCCCTCAAACCCAAACCAAGAACCACCCACCATGAACTGATCTTGCACATATCCCGCTTACCCGCACTATTATGCCACTACATCACAAGTACCACCACCCCTGCCTAAACAAGCTCCACCACCACCACCCAGGCTGCTCTTGTGTATGTGGCACTACCACCAGTCGCTTTACATTAATCCTCTAGCGAGCATGCATTTAATGTCCAGGATAATCATTACTACCCTCCATAACCCACTTTCAGGCAACATGATTCTTACACCCCACTCATCGACATGACGGATGAAGAGAAACCTGCTAGAAACCCTGAACAAGAGGAGATGGCAAGGAAAATTAAGAGCCTTGAGCAGTCGTTTCGCAATATGCAGGGTCTGGGAGGCCAAGTTAGTGTGGCATACAAGGACTTATGTTGGTTCCCTGAGGTACAGCTACCTGCCGGGTTTAAATTGCCAAAATTTGACATGTATGATGGCCATGGTGATCCAGTGGCCCATCTGAGAGGATATTGCAGTAAAATGCGTGGAGCTGGAGGAAAGGATGAATTACTTGGCCTACTTCAGTCAAAGCCTCAGTGGTTCGACATTGGAATGGTACACCCGTCAAGATCATACCCGATGGTTCATTTGGGATGATTTAGCTCAATCATTCGCAAACCATTTTCAATATAATCTGGAAATCATCCCTGAAAGATTGTTATTGACTAAGATGGAAAAAAATCCTGGAGAAAGCTTTCGGGAGTATGGTTTCAGGTGGAGGGAACAGGCGGCCCGTGTGGATCCACCAATGAAAGAAGGAGAAATGGTAGATTGTTTCTTACAAGCTTTAGAGCCAACATACGACAGCCATTTGGTGTCTACGATCGAGAAAACCTTTAATGAGGTAGTAAAGATGGGGAGTTTTGTGGAAGAAGGTCTGAAGACGAACAAGATTATAAGCTACTCAGCCATCAAGGCTACAAATCAAGCAATTCAGACAGGAACATAAGGGTCGATTGGAAAGAAGAAGAAGGAAGAAGTGGCGGTTATTGAAGGAAGATCTTGGTCACGGGACCCCAACCCATATCATCATCAACCTCGCCCATACCAACCTCCGCCAGCACCATATAACCCACCTCCACAATATTATTCTCCAACCGGTCCTTAATTTTCTGTCCAGCATGCTCAACCTTATCCACCGCCTCCACCTTCATGGCGAACCCCAGCTCCTCAGAATGTCTACCATGCCCAAAATGCCTACCCACCATAAAAAACCTACAAAAATCCAAACCGAACCAACTTCCGTCCTGACCTTGAAGTGAAAGGTGATAGGCCTCAATGAAAAAGAACTTTCACTCCTCTGGGAGAATCATATACCAGTCTTTTTCACTGGTTGAGAGAATTAGGAATGCTGAATCCCATTGAACCTAAAATTCATAACCCTCCACCAAGAAACGTAGACTAATCTGTCCGTTGTGAATACTACTCTGGGGCACCGGGACATGACACAGAGAAATGTTGGCACTTAAAGTCTGCAATACAAGAACTCATTGACTCTAGAAGAATTGAGGTGCAAGAACCCGAAACTCCCAAAATAATGCAAAATCCTTTGCCGGCGCATCATGAAACACATATGATAGAGCTAGTACAGGGAGAAAGCTGCAAAAAACCTTCTCAGATGGTGATGACAATTAAAGCAAACAACAAGACAGAGGAGAAAGTCGTGAGTGAGAAAATATCAGTCGGGCCACCTATAAGTCAGCCAGCAGTGGTAGTTGAACCCGAACCTATAAAAGTGACAGTACTCGGGGTAAAGCCCATATTGACTATAAAAGGGGTACAGATAGAACCAATGGTTATCAAACTAGTTGTTCAGATGCCGATTGTGAATACCAAGGTCGTACCTTGGAATTATGATAAGGTAACTGTACTGTATAAAGGGAAAGAAGTCAAGGGGGAAGTTTGTGAAATTCACGGTTTGACCCGGTCTGGGCGATGTTTTACCCTTGATGATTTGAGAAAGACGAAAGTGATGAAATAAAATCCAGCTTATGTAAAGAAAGCAGTCACCGAGGAAGAAGCTGAGGAATTTCTAAAGAAAATGAAAGCTCAAGATTACTCCATAGTTGAGCAATTGAGGAACACGCCTGCTCAAATATCGTTGTTATCCCTGCTAATTGATTCTGATGAACATAGAAAGGCGTTGGTGAAGATTTTCAATGAAGCCCACGTACCAGAGAAAATCTCGGTATGTCATTTGGAGAAAATAACAAACAAGATCTTTGAGATAAATAAGATAACATTCTCGGACAATGAGTTACCACTAGAAGGGACGAAACATAATAAAGCGCTATACCTCACGGTAAAGTGTGAAGAATCTGTAGTAACTCGCGTTTTGGTGGATAACGGATCAAGCGCCAATATTTGTCCATTGTCAACTCTAGGGAAGCTGAAAGTTAATCATGAGAGGATTACCGAAACAATGTATGTGTGAGGGGTTTTGATGGAGGGGGGAAGAACACTGTGGGGGATATCATACTAGAACTTGCTATCGGACCAGTGGATATCACTATGGCGTTTCAAGTGCTGGATATTGCTGTATCATACAACCTTTTGTTAGGATGTCCATGGATCCACACTGCGAAAGCAGTACCGTCTTCTTTTCATCAAATGGTGAAATTTGAGTGGGAGCAACAAGAAATAATAGTGCACGGGGAAGATGATGTTTGTAATGCTATTACGCCATTTGAGGAGGTTGAAGGAGACAAAGGTCCGTGGGTGTACCAAGTAATAGACACCGTGACTGTGAACAAAATATCCAAAGGAGAAAATATGCCAGTACCTAAAGTGGCCCCTGCAGCGGTCATGGTTGCCAAAGAGATAATAAAGAATGGGTTCTCTCCAGGAAAGGGTTTAGGAGCTACTTTGCAGGGTATAACGCAACCAATTCATCTTCCTGGTGGCACTGATACTTTCAGTTTGGGTTTCAATCCAACTATTGCTGATATCCAGAGAGCTAAGAAATTAAAAAAGAAAGGGTGGACCCTCCCCAAACCTATCCCAAAATTGTCCAACTCCTTTGTCAAGCCTGGTACACAGAGACGTCTGGCAACTGTCATGCCGAACCGTGCAGAGATAAAACCGGATGAAGAGCTTTTAGCAAAATTTGAAAGGTTATTTGAAGACGTGAATGTGATGGAGACAGCCGAAGGAACAAGCAAAATGGACGTTCAATTTGTTGGACCCCACACTAAGCTAAATAACTGGGAAGCTACTCCCCTTCCAATTAGGAGGGAGTTGTGGTAGTTAGCTTTTAATATTTCCTTCCCAAAACTGTCTTGTTTTAAAATTGTAATCCTATAGCCCGTCAAGTCAAATGTATCCAAATCTTGTTACCTTTCAAAAAATTCAATGAAATGCAATTTCTTTCTTCCTCTATTTTTGCCTTATTTTTATTTTTCTTCTATTTTTGTACAGTTCAATATTTGCTGATTCCAATGATATGTCATGCATGAAGGATTCCCGGTCAAGTCTTGATAATCGGTTAGATATACAGGAAATTGAAAGCGAACATGAAGTGGAATATGAGGATGAGGAAGTGTTGGAGGAAATTAGTAAAGATTTGAGCCATTATGAAGAAAAACCCAAACCGAACTTAAATGAGACGGGGTCTATTAATTTGGGAAGTGAGGAGAATGCTCGAGAAACAAAGATTAGTGTACACTTAGAGACTTCTCTTAGAGAAGATTTGATCAAGTTGTTACATGAGTACAAAGACATATTCGTTTGGTCTTATGATGACATGCCCAGACTCAGTACTGACTTAGTGGTACATATGTTGCCGATTTATCCAGAATGTCGGCCGGTTAAGCAAAAGTTAAGGAAGTTTAAAACGGATATTAGTGTGAAAATAAAAGAAGAGGTCAATAAGCAATTAGAGGCGAAGGTTATACGGGTCACCAAATATCCCACCTGGTTAGCGAATATTGTGCATGTTCCGAAGAAAGACGGAAAAACCAGGGTGTGTGTTGATTATCGAGACCTTAATAAAGCCAGTCCGAAGGATGATTTTCCATAGACAAATATCCATATATTGATAGATAATTGTGCCAAACATGAAATTGGTTCTTTTGTGGATTGTTATGCGGGTTATCATCAGATCCCGATGGACGAAGAAGATGCAGAAAAGACATCTTTTATCACGCCTTAGGGGACATATTGCTACAGAGTGATGCCGTTTGGGTTAAAGAATGCCGGAGCTACATATATGAGGGCAGTGGCCACTATGTTTCATGACATGATACATCAAGAGATTGAAGTATATGTGGATGATGTTATTATCAAGTCCAAAAAGCAATGTGATCATGTCAAAGATCTAAGAAAGTTTTTCCACAGGCTCCGAAGATATAATCTCAAGCTCAATCCAGCAAAATGTGCTTTTGGAGTGCCATCAGGAAAGTTATTGGGGTTCATAGTAAGCCAAAGTGGTATTGAATAATACCCATCAAAGATAAAAGCAATCCAGAACCAGCCTCCGCCAATTAACAAGAATGAGGTGATGAGTTTGTTGGGCAGGTTGAGTTATATTAGCAGATTTATTGCTCAGTTGACATCAACCTGTGAGCCCATCTTCAAATTATTGAAGAAAGATGCTGCGGTGAATTGGACCGAGGAATGTCAAGATGTATTTGACAAAATTAAGGAATATCTGGCCAATCCTCCTGTGTTGGTTCCTCCAGAACCGGGAAGGCCCTTGATCCTTTATCTGACCGTATTGGATACTTCTTTTGGCTGTGTACTGGGGCGGCACGATGAAACAGGGAAGAAAGAGCAAGCGATATATTATCTTAGTAAGAAATTTACATCTTATGAGATAAAATACACTCAGTTGGAAAGAACATGTTGTGCTTTAACATGGGTTGCGCAGAAGTTAAAACATTACTTGTCGGCTTATACAACTTATCTGATATCTCGGTTGGACCCGCTGAAGTAAATCTTCCAGAAGCCTATGTCCACATGAAGGCTCGCTAAATGGCAAATCCTACTTACAATGTTTGATATTATTTATGTAACCCGCACTGCAATGAAGGCACAAGCAGTCGCGGACCATTTGGCAGAAAATTTGGTCGATGATGAGTACGAACCATTAAAGACATATTTTCCTGATGAGGAGACAATTAATATTGAAAAATTGGAACAAGACGACAAGCCAGGCTGGAGAATGTACTTTGATGGGGCCTTCAATAGCAAAGGGGTTGGAATCAGAGAAGTGCTCATTTCAGAAACGGGTCAGCATTTTCCTGTAACAGCTCAACTCCGATTTTTTCTGTACTAACAATATGGCCGAGTATGAAGCATGTATATTGGGATTGAGAATGGCAATAGACATGGGTGTTCAAGAGATTTTGGTCATGGGTGACTCGGATCTTTTGATACATCAGATTCACGGAGAATGGGAGACAATGGATTTAAAACTTATACCCTATCGAGAGTGTCTGCATGAACTATCAGAGAGGTTTCAATCCATAGAGTTCAAGCATATCCCAAGAATGCACAACGAAGTTGCAGATGCCTTAGCCACATTATCGTCCATGTTGCACCATCCAGACAAAGCATATATAGATCCACTACAGATACAAGTTCGTGATCAAAATGCTTATTGTTTCGCCATAGAAGAGGAACTTGACGGTGAGCCATGGTACCATGATATTAAAGAATATTTGAGGATAGGGGTGTACCCAGCACAAGCCACGAGAGATTAGAAAAGGGCTATAAGGTGACTAGTATATGGATTTTTCTTCAGCGGAGGAGTTGTATACAAGAGAACCCCAGATTTGGGTCTACTAAGATGTATAGATGCACAGCATGCCGCTACAATCATGGCTGAAATACGTGCAGGAGCTTGCGGACCTCATATGAGCGGATATGTTTTGGCTAAGAAAATACTAAGAGCCGGATACTATTGGCTCACCATGGAGCGTGATTGCATTAGGTATGTGCGAAAATGCCACCAATGCCAGATACACGGAGATTTGATTCACTCCCCACCCTATGAGTTACATACAATGTCAGCACCGTGGTCATTCGTCGCCTGGGGCATGGATGTCATCAGCCCAATAGAGCCCGCAGCATCTAATGGGCACAGGTTTATCTTGGTAGCAATTGATTATTTCACTAAATGGGTGGAGGCAAAGACATTTAAAGCAGTAACAAAGAAGGCAGTAGTGGATTTCATACATACAAATATTATTTGCCGCTTTGGAATTCCTAAGGTGATTATTACAGACAATGGAGCAAATCTTAACAGTCACCTCATGGCAGAGGAATGCCAAAAGTTCAAAATCCTGCACCGTAACTCTACACCTTATCAGCCTAAAGCAAATGGAGCAGTTGAGGCTGCAAATAAGAACACTAAGAAGATTCTCAGGAAGATGGTGGAGGAGTCAAGACAGTGGCATGAAAAATTACCATTTTCTCTCATGGGTTATTGTACAACTGTACTTAATTCAATTGGCGTAACCCCTTACTCATTGGTTTATGGAATGGAGGCAGTTATACCTGCAGAAATTGAAATACCTTCCCTCCGGATCATAGCTGAGGCTGAAATTGACGATGATGAATGGGTAAAAACCCGGCTAGAGCAATTAAGCTTGATCGATGAAAAAAGGTTAGCAGCAGTCTATCACGGACAATTATATCAGCGAAGGATGGCCATAGCATACAACAAGAAAGTACGTCCACGGAAATTCGAAGTTGGACAGTTGGTGCTAAGATGTATTTTACCACACTGGGCCGAAGCAAAAGGAAAGTTTGCACCTAATTGGCATGGCCATTCATGGTATCCCGGGTATTGTCCAACGGAGCTTTATATCTAACAGATGTGGAAGGAAAATGTGTAGAGACTGCTATCAACTCCGATGCGGTCAAGAGATACTATGTATGATTCCTTTTTCATATGTACAATTGTATTTGTCATAATTCTAAAATTGAAATGATGAAGGCATTTTATTTTTCTATCCAAACACTTTATCCATTACTACCCCTGTTGAGCCTTATTGCATTATTCTTCATACCCCTCTCTTGGAATCAATTATGAACAATGAAATAAAAAAGAAGAAGAAAAAGAGAATGAAGAAAAATGAAAATGAAGAAAAAAAGAAAATGAAGAAAAATGAAAAGAAAAGGATATAGAAAAAATATATACAAAAATAAAAATCGGGAAAAATTTAAATGATGAAGATATCTTATGGTTTGAACTACGTCTGACTTGATCCCGAAAGGGCACGTAGGCAGCCTCAATGAGGTTCAGTCACAACAGAAATAACATTCAAGATTCCCCAAATATTGAAACTGGGGCAGAAGTTATATTTTATGATTTCGAGAGTTGTAATTATTTTGAAACCTCGTTTAAATTTTGAGCCTTTATACCTTTCTTTCTAAACCCATCCAAAAGCCGCATTACGGTCCAAAGAAAGACCTTCAAGAAAATGACGATACAACAGGAATAAAGAGAAACATGTTATGGACAATACCCGAAAATTTTAAAATAGAAATTAAAGAAAAAATAAAATGAGAGAGTCTTATTGGTAAAAACCCTAACGGGCACCATAAGGCGAATGTGAGATGAGAGAAAGATAAATGAGAGAGTCTTATTGGTGAAAACCCTAACGGGCACCATAAAGCGAATGTGAGATGAGAAAAAAATAAATGAGAGAGTCTTATTGGTGAAAACCTTCACAGGCACCATAAGGCAAAAGTGAGGAATGTTCTCATGAAAGGGAAACAGTAAAATAAGAAAGGTTTGGGTTGAAGGAAAGATGAAATTAAGACAGCAATGATTCGATTGGATAGACTGGGTCGGATATTCAAATACATGGCATGGTCAAAGGAATCAACCTTCATACCCAGATAAGTTCTGTTTTTACTTCAAAATACCCTCACCCCTGAAATTCAGGTCATTACATTTTTATTCTATTTGTTCAAAACAAGTTGCCAATTGAAAGCTAGCTACCGGCTTCTCATGTTAGATGGCGTAATAACACTGAGTCCGTCAAAGGAAAAGAGAAAAATAAAACACATGGCGATCATATAGCCATAAGGAATAAAAGAAAAGGAAACAAAAAGAGAAAAGCAAAGGGGATTACAAAAAAAATTGAGAAGACAATCAGGAATAAATTGCAAAGCAAAATGAAGCAATATGAGGCAGACGATGGAAGCAAGGCCAACAAGAATGCCAGTTGCTAACCATCATTTTATAACTAATAAATTCCTCAATGTTTGAAATATTAATTGAACTTACTCACTAATCACTTGTCATGACCCGGATTTCCCCCACCATCGGGATCGTGATGGCGCCTACTCGTGGTAGCTAGGCAAGCCAATTCACTCACCATCTTCCTGTTTATACAACCCTTTGTTCTCATATTTAATAGCAAGAGTAATACTCATATCTAAATACGGAAGTCTTTCGAATAAAATATGAATAGTAGTGTAAAGTAACTGACATAAATCCTCTACCCAAGATGTGGAGTCACCAACTCACGAACTACTAAGGAATAACTACACACAATGGTCTGAAAGAAATAAATAATAAGCGTCTGTCTCGGAACAATGAGACCACAGCAATAATAAAAGCAAATAGAGGAGACGTCGGGCCTACGGACGCCTGCAACCTACCTCAGTCTCGGAAGTACGGTAATCCCGCTAGTGTACTACTTCTGCTGCTCTTGCTCAAAACCTGGACCTGTGAAAAAACGCACAGAAGTGTAGTATCAGCATAATCCGACCCCATGTGCTGGTAAGTGTCTAGCCTATCTCGATGAAGTAGTGACAAGCCTAGGACCAGACACTCACATAAACCTGTGTAGTTCTATATATGTATGTACCACAAAATAACAGAGATATTGAGTAACAAAATTAACAAAGGAGGTAACATGCTGGGGGAGCACAATCAGAAACACAACATTAATCAGTAAAGTAAAAACAGAGTGTAGTGAAAATAGTTATCACAAAACAAGAACTTGAATGGTTGCACGGCATCACCCTTCGTGCTTTTACTCTCATCCTCACCAAATAATGAAATAAAAGTGCACGGCATCACCCTTCGTGCTTTTACTCTCATCCTCACCAAATAAGCAAATAAAAGTGCACGGCATCACCCTTCGTGCTTTTATTCTCATCCTCACATCCATGGCACGGCATGATCTTTCATGCATGGTTTAAATAACAACGGCGCGGAATGTCCCTTCGTGCATAAATAATAAACATGGAACGGAATGATCCTGCGTGCATAAATTAAGTAACAACGGCACGACATGTTCCTTCGTGCATAAACAGTAAAACAAGGCACGAAATGATCCTTCGTGCGAACATAAGTAAAAATGGCACGGCATCACCCTTCGTGCATGATCACTCTTCCTCACCCAAATAACAATCACAGTCAAGGGCAAAAGAATGAAACAAGTAATATGTACCGTCCAGGTAAGGGAAATAATAATCATAACAATATCCCGGCAAGGGAACAACATCAACAATACAACAAGGTCCCGGCAAGGGAAACAATAGTCATAATAATATCCCGGCAAGGGAACAACATCAACAATACAACAAGGTCCCGGCAAGGGAAACAATAATCAACCTTCACAACCCGGAAAGGGCTCAAGAACGTGACTTAAAAACATTTCACATTAACTCACAACATGTGTCAACAAACGACTCACGGTCATGCTAGACGCTGGTGTATAGATGCTCGTCACCACACCTATACACCGCACTCGATCACATAGCAATTAGCAATTATCACACTCAATCCTATTCCCTCAAGCTAGGATAGATCAAACACTTACCTCGACGGCTTATAGTCCACTCAATCCTCAAGCAATACTTTTTCTTTCGAATTTGGCTCCAAATCAATCGTATCTATACACAATTTATTTAATATCATCAATTCTACTCAACAAACCAACCCAATTGCCTAATTAAAGTATTTTTAACATGCTGTCCAAAAATTGTAAAATCGACCCCAGGTCCGCTTGGTCAAAAAATTTTAAAATTATACCAATGGATTTCTCGTCTCGCCACGAGTCTGTACATATAAAGAACACCAAAATTGGAGTCCGTTTGACCCCTCAAATTGAGCCCTAAAGGTATCATAATTCCAGGCCCCAAAATTCTATTTTTCTGCTATTTTCATGAATTAAAGAATGGGATTTTGGTTTATAATCACCCATAAACTAGTTTTAATAATAAAATCGCTTACCTCTGTGATAACCACTGATTTTCTCTTTTAAAGATCACCTAAGAACCTTCTTCCAGTTCAAAAATTGGAAAAGAACTCGAACTGCTCATTATAGGTATATTGTTCATGCGTTTTACTACTCCCAATGGATTCCTTGTGAAATTATAATGAATTTAGGCTTTTGAATCACTTAATTTGACCTTATAATGAAGGAGATATGTAGGTTTTAGGATTTGCAAAAAGTGAAGGTTTTTAATACGCCGTCAGGGGCAATTTTGTTATTAACCTAAACATCTGGGCAACCTTAGTAAAATGGCCATAAAATCCTCATACGATGTCCAAATTCGATGATTCTTTTTGCTACGGGTCCGTAATTACTATACGAATCTAATGCTTCATTCAAATAGTAATCTAAGCTCATTTATTCAATATGATATCATTTATGCTTGAAGAAACGATGTCGAAGCATAAGAAAACGAGCATAACGCAACCCAAACATATCCGAAACACGTCAAACGACGTCCATTTTCGACCAAACTTTACATGAAGTGCTTAAATAATATATAAGACTTGTATCGGCGTCGAAACAAAAATACGAGCCCGATATCATGGTCTTTTAATCAATTTTCCTTTCCATTTTTATTAATAATTTCAGAAAAATAATTTCATAGAAAAATTCATATCATGGGCTCTAGGTCTCGGAATTCGACTCTGGACGCATGCCCGAGTCCCATATTTTCTTACGGACCTTCCGGGACCGTCCGATCTCGGGTCTGGGTCCGTTTACCAAAAATGTTGACCGAAGTCAACTATATTAATATTAATATAAAATTTCTTCAAATTTTCCATAGAATTCACATATTCTAACAGAAATATTTTCTGGCTATGTGCCCGGACTACGCACGTAAATTAAGGCAATATAAAATAAGGTTTTCAAGGCCTCGGAAGTGCGGAACAGACGAGGAAAGCAGGTGATGACCCTTTGGGTCGTCACATTACTTTAAAGTGAATGTGACCAATGTGGGAGAAAACATCAAAAAGAAACAGCAATAAAGGAGAGAATCCACAATGGAGGATTCAGTAATCAGGAACTTACCCGAACAACAAGGGAGGTATTATCTTTTACAAAATTTACACCCCAGTTATCAAACTGAGGGAATACTTTTCTGCATTTTCATTTCTGCATCAGGCGCCCACTTGGATAATGAGGGAATATTTCTTCTGGATTTTCATTTCTGCATCAGGCGCCCACCTGGATAATGAGGGAATATTTTTCTACATTTTCATTTTTGCATCAGGCGCCCACCTGGATAATGAGGGAATATTTTTCTGCATTTTCATTTCTGCATCAGGCGCCCACCTGGATAACAAGGGAATATTTTTCTGCATTTTTATTTCTGCATCAGGTACCCACCTGGATAACGAGAGAATATTTTTCTGCATTTTTCATTTCTGCATCAGGCGCCCACCTAGATAACGAGGGGATATTTTTCTGCATTTTCAATTCTGCATCAGGCGCCCACCTGGATAACGAGGATATATTTTTCTGCATTTTCATTTATGCATCAGGCGCCCACCTGGATAACGAGGAAATGTTTTTCTGCATTTTTCATTTCTGCATCAGGCGCCCACCTGGATAACGAGGGAATACTTTTTAGCGTTTTCATTTCTGCATCAGGCGCCCACTTGGATAACGAGGGAATATCTTTCAGCATTTTTCCACCAGGATAACGAGGGAATACTTTTCAGCATTTTAATTTCCGTTCAGGCGCCCACCTGTATAACGAGGGAATACTTTTCAGCATTTTTAATTTCTGTTCAGGCGCCCCACCTGTATAACAAGGGAATACTTTTCAGCATTTTTAATTTTTTTTCAGGCGCCCACCTGTATAACGAGGGAATACTTTTCAGCATTTTAATTTCTGTTCAGGCGCCAACCTGTATAACAAGGGAATACTTTCTGTATTTTTAAAATTTTTTCTAACAAATAATGCCATAAAACATTGAAAGCCCTATATTGGGGCAGAGGAAAAAGTTTTCTTTGATTTTGCAATAAGCATGTATCAACCTGGAAGGCAAGAAGCACATTTCGAAGTCATACAATTGGAGGAAAGTAGTATGTTGGAAGCAAGTCATGAGCAAAAATTTACAAAATGGAAGATGCAAATAAAGAGCAATATGCAATATGGAAGAGCAAGACAATACAAGAAGACAAGACATAGATAGGATTTTCTTGTAATTCATAGCCATAGCTTAGAATAGATTCTTTATTTTATTTTTATCCCGGTGTAATAAGGAGTCAATCAGTAATAACAATAACAAAAACATCAACAACAAATTCCCTGGTAGTTTCGAACTACCAGACCTTCCCGAACTACACTAACCTGATCCCTGTTTAGCCCAGGATATGTACGCAACCTCTGAAGTAGGGTGCGGTCAAAAGTTTTTCAAAATGCTTCGTAAGGAATATGCAAGTGGGCACAAATCTCTCATTACTGCTCACTTATCTTTGCACTGAAACTCTTCGTGTTCCCGAGCAAAGAGGGACAATTGTGAGCACGTGATTTTTGCCCTAAGCAATTAATTTCCAATATATATATATATATATATATATATATATATATATATATAATACAAAAATGATTTTTTGTTTGTAATTGTGTGATTTAGTAGAAATACTAGTATTTTGTATGAAAATAAAATTAAAATGAAAATAGAAAAGAAATCAATTAGGAAAATATCACAAAAATGTTAAAATTCAGAAAATCAAATAAAAATGCAAAAGTACCGGAAAATAAAAGTAAAAATGAAAAAAATATCGAAAAATAAGAGAAAAATGCAAAAAATGAGAAGTAAATAAATATAAAATAAGTATAAAATAAAAGTACAAAAATGCAAAAGAAAATACAAAGAAATTAAATAAATACAATTCGAAATGACAAAAGAATACAAAAATACAATGCATAATATCAATTTGGGCTAAATACATGAAATACATAACCCAAATACACAAAATAGAGACCAGGCCCATACGAAATTAACCCAGTCTGCCCAAGCTTGTAACCAAACGACACCGTCCAGTACGCCAAATCTAGGCCGTTGACACATCTGATCAACGGACCAAGTAAGGCGGTGCATTTATAAATGAAACGATGTCATCCAAAAGAACTAATCCTAGCCGTCCAATACAACTGATCAAACGGACGAGATTGCGATGCCATTTAAATGTAATGACACAGTATAAGACAATTAATCTCAGCCGTTCAAGCACTTAATCTAACGGACCTAGTGAGACACCTCACTAAAATAGACGGTGTCGTTTTGAGGCTAAATGATCCTGGCCATTCATTCAATCCAGTCCAACGGCCATGGATCAAAAGTGTATAATGGATATAAATTTCCCTTCCCCCATTCAGACATTCATTACACACACATATACAATTCATAAGAAACCCTAGCCGCCTCTAGGTCACCTTCATCCTCTCCATCGTCTCTCATGGAGACCACCGTAAAATCACCCCCAACCTTCGTCTCTGGCTCAGGCAAAACCTCAAACACCCTCCTCACCACCCAAATAACCTTCAAAACACCATAAACCCCGACCAAAACCAACAACCTCCCTGTTCTTGAAATCTCGATCGCCGGAACCCTGGCTGGCGACCTCCCAAAGTATGAATCAAAGTCCCAGATTAACACCCTTAAACTGTCTTAAGGTGATCTACCACCCTATCTAGGATGTTTCCCTCGAATAACCCCAAAAATCGTCGATTATTAGAAAAACACTCGCCGGAACCCTACTCTGGCGAGTACCAAAAACTAACCCTACCCCCAAAGCACTACTCCAGGTCTCCAGACCACCCCTCATATACACTTAAATCGAACCAAAGCCCCATTTAAAAGATCTAGTACTCAGAAGACCAACCGTCTTCGAAGCTCTGAAAATCCAGAAAAATGAAAAGAATGAAGAAGAAAGAAAGAAGAAAAGAAAGAAAGAAAAGGAAAAAGGAAAAGAAAAATCCTCAAAAAGCTAAGTATCCCCACCTTTGTTTTCATTCTTTGCTGTTATGTGTTCTAAAAATAAAAAAAGTGTTTCTTTACATATCTACTGTGTTTATCTGAACCTATTTCTATGCATGCCTAAAAATATGAATCTATCTTTGCTTGTTCATGCGAGCCCTGAATCTTACACATGCCTAAAAATTGTCTAAGTGTTCTTAGGTTTTGATATTAACTACGCATGAATCATGTGCTAATTAGTCAGTTTGATGTGTTTGTTCATTATATTCTGTCTCGGTTGGGTTTTAGTTAGTTGGAATTCAATCATTATCAAATTTCTCCTCTGAGTTCTGATTAATTAGAAATTAATTCGTGATTAAGGCTATATGTGCAAAACAACATGAATCTGGCTATATTTGTAACTTGATTTGTAGTTGAGTTCATTCTGAACCTTTGAGTGCTTATGTGTATTTAGGTCATGAGTATACAGGTCTTGTGGCTACGTTTATGAGTTAAGTCTGAGTGTTGATTAAGTGGCTATTTTTTAAATAGTGGTCATGTTCTGAATAATGGCTATGTTCTGAAAGGTGGCTAATACTGTAAAGGGGTGTGGTCTAAACTTGTTATGTTTTAAGACATATCTTATTAGTGGCTATTGGTTAAATAAGTGTTACCCTAGTTCTGCCAGACCTAAGGCAGGTCGGGTAATAATGATTAAATACACGGGGCAAAAGGGGAAGAGTAAATGACATTTTTGTAGATTAAATAGAGCATATAGGGATAAAAATGACTTTAAAGCTTGGCATTTCTGCAATTACTTAGATAATAAAGGGCAGACTGGGTAGAACAAAAAGGCATTAATGAAATAAATCTTAGCAAGTGAGGGTAATTGGGTAAAACCTGCCTAATAGAACCCAATAGAACTGCCCAAAACCTTCTAGCAGGGGTTCTAGGGTAGTTCGATATAATTTTAATGGACTATACTATAATTAATTGAAAAGAATAAGGGGGGGGGGGGAAATAGAATTAACTTATTTGAAATTCCCCCCAAAATAACTCTATAAATAGGCTTCTAATAAGCCTCAAAAAGGGTCCAGAATCGAAAAAGAGGAAAAGAGTTCGAAAATTCTGAAATATACAACTAAGGGTTACACACATTTAGGAAAGTTGATTAACTTGAGTGCTATTCTGGGGATTTATGTGGGTCGATTCTTCACTAATTCATCTCGACTTTGCTGGGTTCTCTGATTTTACTTGAGTTGATTTGCTGGGTTCCATATTTGGAGTTTTGGTAGCTGTTTGCTGTGATTGAATCATTTCATTGTTGTTACTGTATCGTTGTTATTGGTTGCTGACTATTCTTCTTCTCCAAACTCTAGACTCATCAATCTGTTTTGAACCAGGTACACTACTATGACCTGAAGTTGTAATGAGCGGCTGATTGGAGAAATGATATAAAAAATCATGTTTATCTGAAATTTCGTGTATTTATATTTCATTATGTAGTTTAAAAGGTATTTAGATCCTTGTAATTCATTTAGGACCTGATTGTAATAATTAGTAGACTGGATATATGCTTTCAATTTGATAATAGCAGGTAAATAATCTAGGTAAAGGAATAATCACTTAAGTCCAAAACTAAAACTGGAATAAGTTTAGTTAAATCATTCTGATTTGAAACAAATATAAGCTATACATGAAGTATCATATTTGAGCGTTTCATGTTTCGAATATGAATTTGTACAAGTATAAGTAGTTTGGTACTTCAGACTGTGTTACTAATATCTTAGTTGATTTAGCTGTTAATTTGTTTTAGAACTCTGCAATTTGATAATGTAATTCGAACATGTTAAGTTGAAACTAGAACACTGTTTTCTTCAGATACATGAAAGTGATAAAAACGATTTCGCAATTAGCATTCTAGTAGTGAATTGATATCAAATTTGATTAGTAAAATAATAGCATTTGTGTAAATCTTTGTGTTAGGACTGATAGTTAATCAGAGATGATTAGATGAAAACTGGTGATTGCAAAGTACTTAGTTAACAACATTAACTGTCGCCTGTTCATTAATGTATATGGTGACATTGTTAATTAGTTATTATTATACTTCAAATAGGAAAGATCTGGGCCTGAATATGAAATCAGGCCTTGGTCGAAATGAGATGCCATTTACGCCTGAAAACAGAAAAGGAATTAAGTACTGGGCTCCAGAAGCCCAGTCTCTCATGATAGATTACTGATATGGCTTTTGGTCCAGGCCCAATAATAAAATATGTCCTGGACGTTAGTACACATCAATATAGAGTTAATATAAAAACAATTATATTAGGATGAATAAAAAACAGAAATAGACAATATAGTATACTTAGTAAGAACCATAATAAGAATGGAGATGAGCCTCGCCAAATCACAAAGACATAGTTGCGGGGCCCTCCATAATTTCCTATAAAAATGTTAGAAATTGGAAAGACCGTTTAGCAAATTCCACGGTCTTTTCCAAAATTAACAAGACGTAGACACCTTAGGGCAAAATTTATAATAAATATACATTCCTAATACGAGTGAACATTTATGTGACTCAAATCAAAATCCCGGCTAAGCTGAAATGCATTAAGGTCACAGGCGTACTAGTTGCGGTGTGATTCGAAATACATTTTCACAACGTCGCAAAATCCTTAAATTAACCAAAGCGGAACATTAATAGCATTTGAAACTAAATCATATAAGGAAGTCATATATAACAAATATGACAGTTGAGCGACCGTGCTAGAACTACAGAATCCAGGAGTGCCTAACACCTTCTCCCGGGTTAACAGAATCCCTTATCCGGATTTCTAGTTTCGCGGACCTATAAGCAGAGTCATAATTTTCTCGATTCGGGATTAAACCGGTGACTTGGGACACCATTATTTTCCCAAGTGGAGACACTTAATCTAATAAATAAATCCCCTTCCGATTGTCCTTTAAGTGGAAAAACTCCTTCCCTATTTTTATTATTATATCCCTTCCCGGGGTGTATGAGTAAATAGCGGGTATACATTAAAAAAAGGGAGGTGTGACACCCTGGAGCCGTATTACACCATCCTCGCCAATGGAAATCTCCTTGGCACCTCCCTGAAGCACCGTCTCTCTGAGAACTGCCAAATGCAGATCATTAAGTTGTCGGGCCTTAATCCCCCCCAACAACAAAGACTAAGCAACCACATATGCTAGGACCCGACTGGGCTCTAAAATGTTCAATCTCACAAGCCTGTTAGCTCGGGACTGACTGTCCAAAGCTAATGGTCTCATCTCTGCAGGAATGAATACCAAGCAACCCATGCTCTCCATCTTCCTTCTCAAGGCATCCGCGACCACATTTGCCTTGCCTGGAAGATAAACAATGGTAATGTCATAATCCTTCAGCAACTCGAGCCATCTGTGCTATCTCAAATTAAGGTCCCTCTTCTTGAACAAATGCTGCAAGCTATGATGGTCTGTATACACCTCACATCACACCCCATATAAATAATGCCTCCATATCTTAAGAGCATGAACAATCGCCGCCAACTCTAGATCGTGCGCAGGGTAATTTTTCTCATGAACCTTCAGCTGACGAGAGGCATATGCAATAACTCACCCCTTCGGCATCAATACACATCCCAAGCCAATGCGAGAAGCTTCGCAATATACCGTATACGTCCCTGAACCAAAAGGCCATACAAGAACTGGTAACGTGGTCAAAGCCGTCTTGAGCTTTTGAAAGCTCTCGTCACAATCATCGGACCAACAAAATGGGGCCCTCTTTTGGGTCAATCTAGTCAGAGGTGATGAAATGGATGAGAAGCCCTGCACAAATTGCCGATAATAGCCTGCTAACCCTAGGAAGCTACTGATCTCGGTCACTGAAGTAGGGCGTGGCCAACTCTGAACTGCCTCAATCTTCTTGGGGTCCACCTTAATACCCTCTCCTGACACTATATGCCCCAAGAATGCCACTGACTCTAGCCAAAATGCACACTTGGAGAACTTAGCATAAAGCTTCTGCTCTCGCATGGTCTGAAGTAGTACCCTCAAATGTTGCTCGTGCTCCCCCAGGCGACGTGAGTATATCAAGATGTCATCAGTGAAGACAGTGACAAAAGAATCAATATAGGGCCTGAACACTCTGTTCATCAGATCCATAAACACCGCTAGAGCATTAGTCAAGCCAAATGACATCACCAGGAACTCATAGTGGCCATATCTCGTCCTGAATGCGGTCTTCGGAACATCTGAATTCTGAATCTTCAGCTGATAATATCTTGATCTCAAGTCGATCTTAGAGAACACCCTAGCACCCTGCAACTGGTCGAACAAGTCATCAATACGGGGTAATGGATACTTGTTCTTGATGGTGACTTTATTCAAATGGCGGTAATCAATACACATTCGCATTGTCCCATCCTTCTTCTTTACAAACAACACTGGTGCACCCCAAGGCGATATGATGGGCCTAACAAACCCCTTATCTAGCAACTCCTCTAACTACTCCTTCAGCTCCCTAGGAGCTATTCCAGTTGCACTTCAAGCCAAACTTATGAAATTTCTTCTAAAATGCTAACTTCTATAATAGACGCCAAAACGCTCCCGGGTTATTCGAAACCCGAACCGCGCATATGCCCAAGTCCGAATCATCATACAAACCTGCTGGAACCTTTAGATCCTGATTTCAACTTCATTTACTCAAAATTTCAATCCTAGTTCATTATTTCACTTTAAGCTTTTGAAATAAGAATTCTTTTTCCGAATCGACCCTAAACTTCCCAGAACTTAATTCCAACCATGCATACAAGTCATAATACCTGAAATGAAGTTATTCATGACCTTTGTCTACTGAATGGAGCACTAGGGATCCAAACAATAGGTTGGGTCATTACTGATGTCTCCGCATGCATAACTCATATATGGATATCAAGTTCTTAGTTGTATTATCGTTATTTGCATTAGAAACCACGTATTTTAGGATCTATTATCAGCATGTCTATATTTTAAAGTTTGGGCTAAGTACTCAATTGGACGCCTAGAAAGCATGTGTTAGGCTCAATAATTAAATAAAATCGCACTCTGCATCTTTTGGGTAGTTGATAATCCCGCTGAAAATGTGTTGCAACAACTAAAAAATGTTTTTTCTGTATTCTCTTCCTAAAAACCTAAAACTGGCTACATCTTCAATATGTTGTCTTTGCATTCTTAGATACCATGCCTATAAGATTTTCATTCTCATCACATGTCTTTTAAAACCAAGTTTAAAGACATGCATTTCACTGATTTCATAATATAAGACGCCTAGGAAAACCTTAGGCCTAATGTTTGCTAAAATAAAAAAATCTATTATTTATGCACCACCTATTTATTACAAATGGCTTTCAAACCAATCAGTCATGTTTTGAAATTTATTAAATCTTGCTGTTTGCTACTATCTTCACACTTAAAATTCCTGACTTGCCTACAAATTACTTTTCTTTTTTTAAAAATTGCTCATTACTTTTTACTAAAACTCATTAAAACCTATTGTTTACCACTGTATTCACATCTAAAATTCATGTTTAGATTCTGAATCTGAGACTTTCATTGTGTTTGAGACGTGATATTTACATGCCTTATTTGTGGAGGGATATATGAGCCATATAACTGTTTATATGTACCCAATATCTGCAAGTCCTAACTGTTTCTCTACTTGTCGTTTAGAATTTTATCCTTTAAAACCTAGGGGTTCAGCCTAGTACTCACCTTGTAGGACTAGTAGTCCCAAATACCTTCGGGACTAATAGGATTGGGGCGGGAGTAGCATGCAATAGGAAAACGAGACCTTTCTGCATTTAATACCTTAATGCGGCGGGAAAGGGTAGATATGGATATGAGGACCATGCGATAACACCACGTTTATCAATGATTATCGGGTGTTGTGTGGGGTGATCCCTATGATTTATAAGCCTATGACCCCTTCCCTTTACTTGTTTATTTTTCAGAAATTTGAAAAATTGTTCAATTTTCAGCTTCTTTAACCTCTTTTACTCCAACTACTTGCATCAATTAGAACTCATCCCTTTTACTTGGTTATTTTCAGAACTTTTTAAAATTGCTTTCTTCCCAAACTTCAGCTTCTTTAACTTCTTTTACTTGCAACCGTTATGTGAAAACTATCTCGTATTTGCAATTCTTGCTTGTTCACTTGTCATTTGCATTTAAAGTCACAATTATAGCATGGTCGGGAACAACACTAGTGGATCTTGAGGGGTGTCTAATACCTTCCCCTCGAGATAATTTCAAGACCTTACCCAATATCTTCTTAGTCTTAATGCACTTAATCATTAGGTGCGACTCTTCAACTGCAAACTCAATTCCCAAAAGGAAATGAGTTGTCTGCCCCAGTGTCATAAACTCGATTTCGCGAGAAAAATGGGGCATCGCCACTAACCATCTTGACTTTAATTTGCCCAGAACTAACCTCAACCTTGAATTGTATAGTAGTACGCTATTTCCAGGTTTAAAACTCTGCTCCAGAATATTTTTCTCATGTATCATCTTCGTTCTCTCCTTGTATAGTCTGGTTCTCAAAAGCACGGTAGCAAAACTCATCAAACTCGTGCAACTCTATGACTCTACTTGTGCCTGCAACTTCTATATTGAGATTTAGCTGCCTCAATGCCCACAAAGCTCAATGCTCCAACTCCACTGGAAAGTGACATGCCTTCTCAAACACCAATTTGTACGGCGACATGCCGATCGGAGTTTTGAAAGTGATACGATAGGCCCAGAGTGAATCATCTAACTTCCTCGCCCAATCCGTTCTTGTAGCATTCATATACTTTGTCAAAACGCTCTTTATCTCTTTGTTCAAAACATCCACTTGTCCACTCATTTGTGGATGATATGAGGTGGCAAATTTGTCACGTATATCATACTTTTCTAACAACTTTGTGAAGGCTAAATTACAAAAGTGAGTGCCTCCGTCACTAATTATTGCCCTTGAAGTGCCAAGTCTCAAAAAAACAATTACCTCATTTGCATCAATTGTAGGGAGTGTTGAATCCTCCACCCATTTGGACATGTAGTCCACAACTACGAGTATGAAGTTGTTTCCATATGAGCTGACGAAAGGTCCCATGAAATCGATTCTCCATACATCAAAAACTTCTACCTCCTGAGTGGGTTCATAGGCATTTCATGTCGGCAGGAAATATTCCCAGTTCGTTGGCATTCATCACAACCCTTCACCCATAAGTTTGCATCTTTGAACAATGTCGGCCAGTAGAAGCCCAACTCCAACACTTTTGTCGATGCCCTTACTGCCTCGAAATGGCCACCATATGGTGATGTGTGACATGCCTGCAAAATAGAAGATTGGTCTATCTTGGGGATACATCTCCAAATCATGTTATCAATACAAATCCTGAACATATAAGGCTCATCCCATTAATACATGTGACAATCATGAAATAACTTTTTTTTTAGACAGAGGAGAGTTCATAAGGAACAATACCGCTCGCCATGCAGTTTGCACTGTCTGCATACCATGGCGCTACCTCAAGACTCGTGGCTAATAGTTTTTCATCCGGGAAAATCTTCACAATCTCTTCTACCTTAACCTTCTTCTCAACTCCCTCTAGCCTATAAGTGATCAGCCATTCGGTTCTCTATTCCCTTTCAGTCACAGATTTCCAAGTCAAATTCTTGCAACAGTAGCACCCATCGAATCAGGCACGACTTTGACTCTTTCTTCTCTATTAAGTACCTGAGAGCAGCATGGTCAGTATAAACAATTACATTCGAGCCTATCAGGTAAGACCTGAATTTGTAAATTGCGAACACCGCTGCTAGCTTCTCTTTCTCGGTCACTGTGTAATTGAGGCACCACTCAGAATTCTACTTGCATTGTATATTAGATGCATGACTTTGTCTTTTTGCTGCCCAACAACTGCTCTCACAGCATAGTCGCTTGCATCACACATCATCTCAAATGGTTGCTCCCTATCGGGTGCAACTATGATAGGTGTTGTTACTAGCTTCTTCTTCAGTTCCTCAAAAGCTACCCTGTAGCCAATAAAAAAATACAAAAGGGTGATCGTTTTCAAGTAATTTACACAAAGGGTTAGCAATTTTGGAAAAATCTTTTATAAATCTCCTATAGAAATCGGCGTGTCTGAGGAAATTTGTTATTTCTTTGACAGAAGTGGGTGGTGGAAGATTTTCGATCACATCAATCTTTGCATGATCAACCTCAATGTCTTTACTCAAAATTAGGCGCCCCATGACTTCCCAATTGAGTATCAGATTAGTCTCGACACATATTTTCAATACTCTTCTCAAGTTCATAAGGCAATCATTGAATGAGTTCCCTACTACTGAGAAGTCATCCATGAATACCTCTATTATTTCCTCTACCATATCTGTAAAGATGGGCATCATGCACCTTTGGAATGTGGCAGGTGCATTTCATAGGCCAAACAACATTCTCCGAAAGGCATAAATGCCATAAGGGCAGGTGAATGCCGTTTTCTCTCTATCCTCCGGGGCAATAAAGATCTAATTATACCTCAAATATCCATACAAAAAGTAGATGTGGGACCTCCCTACCAATCTATTAGCATCTGATCAATGAGTAGCAGTGGGAAATGGTCTTTCCTAGTAGCTTTGTTTAACTTTCTGTAATCCATATAGATTCACCAACCTGTGACTCTTCGTATTGAGATCAACTCGTTATTCTCATTTTGCACTACAGTTATATCCCTTCTTTGGTATAGATTGAACTGGCCTGACCCAATTACAGTCAGAGATAGGGGAGATGATTCTCGCATCTAACCACTTGATCACTTCTTTCTTCACCACATCTTTCATGTTGGGGTTCAGAATTCTTTGATGTTCTCTAGAAGGTTTGTGCCTCTGTTCCAGCAAAATCTTACGCATACAAACTGCCGGGCTGATACTCTTAATATCTTCAATGGTTCAACCAATTGCAGTCTTGCATCAATACCTACAAAAGTTGTTCTGCCTACAAATCTAACGAACTAGATGAGATAATAAGAGGTAAAGTTGAGTTAGGTCCCATGAAAGCATACATGAGATAAGGTGGTTGTGGCTTCAGTTCCATTTGGTGGCTCTTCTATCGATGGCTTAGCTGGAGGAGTTCTTCTAAGTGCAAATGCTTAAATTTGAGATCCCTTTTCCAAAACCCTTGACCTTCAAGAGCCAGTACCCACTCTACCAAGTCCTCTCTATTTGCTTCATCTAAGTTCATGAGATAGGCTGCTAGCGTGTCTTTAGCATTCAAGGTCTCATCTTCTTACTCCAAAATCACATCCACAACATCTATGAGAGAGCATTATCAAATTCACTTGGTCGCCGCATAGATTTCTACATGTTGAATATTTTTTCTTCATCATTTAGTCTCATTTTGAGCTCTCCAGTTTCACGGTCAACTAAAGCTCTTCCAATGGCCAAGAATGGTCTTCCCAACAATATGGGAATATCCTCATCAACCCCGCAGTCAAGGATGACAAAATCTGCTGAGAATACAAAATTCCCAACTTTTACTAACACAACATCAAGGGTACCAGAGAGCCTCTTCACTTTTTGGTCAGCCAGTTGTAGTAACATGGACGTGGGTCTAGCTCTTCCAATGCCTAACCTTTTGTAGATAGCCAGGGGCATCAAGTTTATGCTTGTCCCCAAATCACAAAGTACCTTAGAAAATGAATAGTTGCCTATTGTACATGGGATTGTGAAACTCCCTGGGTTAGATAGCTTCTTAACTATGGGTCTCATCACAACAACACTATATGTCTGAGTCAATGTAACCTTGGCCAAGTCTTGAAAGTTGAACTTACGAAACATCAATTCCTTTATAATTTTTTTTCATAACCAATCATTTCCTTTAAGGTGTCAATCAGTGTAATGTTCACATGAATTTGCTTCAACATCTCCGGGAATTTCTTATACTGCTCATCTTTCTGATACTTGGCCAATCTCTATGGGAATGGTGCTGGAAGTTTCTTCTTCCATGTGATTTGAGTTTTATCTTGCTCGGGCACTACTTCTACTATCGTTTCTTGTGCTACCTCAGTTTCCTTCACAACCTCTTTTTCTTTGCTGGTTTTCTCTTGTGCATGTTGTGACGTTACCTCAGATAACCCTGTTGAATCATCTATCTCTATGGGTATTGGCACAAGTGTTTCAGTAGGTCGGCTTTCACAACCGATATTTTGCTCCAGATCTAGGTCTCTACCATTCCGTAGACTTACTTCCATAAGTTATTTTGGGCCCTGGTCTTTTGGATTAATTTGTGTGTCTATAAGTAACGTCCCTTAGGGATGATTATTTAGAGCCATCGAAATATGTACTAATTGAATCTCAATACCCTTTATCGCTAATTCATGTGAGTCTACTCTCTCAGTTATTTTTCCAGTGGACTTAGTAAGTTATTGCAACATTTCCTTAAGTTCAGTAAACCTATCATCTTGTCTTACAATCTGGTGTTGTTGAGGTTGTTGATAAACCTCTGCTGATTTTGCTGGTTGTTACCCTGTTGCCTTTGGTAAGGCACCACTTGACCCTATGGTCGTATAGCTCCAAGATTGTTGATGTTATTGTAATGTTATTGTGTTGGTCTGTATTGTTGATTCTGCTGACCCAATTCTGAACACCTTGCCTATGTCCCCTATAATTGGCCACATAGTTCATATCTTCCTGATATTGCAGGTTATCACCTTCTGCACTCCATGAGCAAACATATGGTTGGTTAATGCATGGTGTACATACGCCTCTATTAGTTGCGTCAACTATATGTACGTGCTGCTTCTGCCTGATTCATCCATCTTTTTTGTGAGGATACTCACTTGCGTCATTAGAGTGGCAATATTCTTAGATATGGAGTTGTTTTGGTCCAAAGCCACTGAATGAACTACAGTAGTGATTGTAGAGTCTGTTGTCATCTATCTTGAATATGGTCTATCTTGTCAAGTAGACTCTTTCTTTCTCTTAATGTTTTTCTAAAACATGCTCCACCTACTAAAGTATCAACATTGGACTTTAAGTTGTCTGCCAATCCTATGTAAAACCTCTGTCCCAACGTCTGCTCTAGAATGCCATGATGTGGAAACTTAACCAACATACCCTTGAACATCTCCCCCTTTTCTCGTAATGTTTCTGCCTGAAGCTCAATATCTCATCAATTTTTTTAGCAGTCTTATTGGGTAGTTAGAACTTGTTCACAAATTGCTTGACTAATTCCTCCGAAGTAGTGATGGAGTTTATGGAGAATGAATTAAGCCAAGTCTGAGCCTCTCCCATCACCGAAAATGAAAAAAAAACAACTTTATTGCTTCCGATGTCACATTAGGTTGCCTTTGCATGACGCATATCGACAAGAAATTCTTCAGATGCTACTGAGGATCTTCAATGTATGACCCTGAGAATAGTACTTTATTCTGCAACAAATGTAGCATATTGTTTTTGAATTGAAATGATTCTACTTGTATCTGACGGACTGCAATTGTAGTTTCCAGGTTGTTGACGGTGGGTTGTGCCCAATCATACAATGCTGCTTCTAGCACAAGACGCACCACACCCTGATTGTTCGGGTCATTCACATTGTATTACTTTGTCTCCCATATCTGGTTTGATTTTCTCTGTTAAATTTTGTTGCTATTTTTCCTGCTTGTTTGCACAATTCAGTGCCTCAAAAAAATTTTCGGGATCTGATAATGCTTCAAACAGTTCACCAGTTCTTGAGGGGTTTCTAGGCATGCACAAGTAACACCAAGGCTACAAACGTTAGAATTTCAATGTATTTAGTTTAAATTGAAGAAAATTGACTACACTAAGAATTTAATGCTTCTTTTAGCTGCAATTGATAACACCGTTAAGTCCCCGATAATGGCGCCAAAATTTGATCACGCCCAACTATGCCTTATAAAAAGGACTAAGCGGTCGTTGTAAATATAATCTGGTTTACAAGTTCGTATTTGGATCTCACAAAGAACTAAGGCTTAGCTACAATTGTTTAATATCGCAAGAAATACAAGTCCAAATAATTTCCTAATTATAAATATTCTATTTTTTTTTTCTATTTAACTAACAAATACTAGAAAGTAATAAAGCTATAAATTAACAAGGATTGGAGATAAGATTACGGAGGTCTAGTGCTATGATTTCCCTTATTTTTAGAATCTTTTCCACTACGTCTTCTATAAATTGGCCTAAGTCTTCTCTATCGATCATGAGCACTCTGATTGTCGTAACTCTCTCCCGAGTATTTAGCATAATTTACTAGACATATTCTGACAAATTACGCTAGCTGGCTTAAGTACGGCTCACCTAGATCGCACCAAGGTTTCGTTATCCCTAATCCCACCTTTAAACTCTCTGTATTGATCTTTCATATAAGTTAAGAGTGATGTTGTTAAACAGCTACCTAAATATGCACTCTCTCTTGAGTAATACATATTAAATAGGCATAGTCAATTGAGAGCTCTTCTACCAACCACAATAATAACGTAGTTGAACAAATAAATACTACAGCAAATCTATATTAACATAACAGGAAAATCATCCTCCAATATGTTCCATCAAAACCCTAGATAAAAAATTAGATATTCATAATAGTATGCATAACATTAATACTAGATAGAATCCATAACCAATAATGAAAATAGGAAGAAGGGAGTGAAAAACTCGTAGAAGAATTCTCCCCCCTTGCTCCTAATGTGTTCTTGCTTCCTTAGGTCGAATCTCCGATCTAATATCGGTTTCTCGCAGCACCAATCCCCGATCTCCTCAAAAGTGACATTTTTAGGTCTATTTATATGTATAGAAGAAACCTAAACATGTAGGCCAAGTCTTAGGACACAAAATAAGCCTTCAAAGCCCAGAATGTCGTGCCCCAGACCTAGCCTTGCGGGGTCTACCGCCAGCTTGAACTCGCTCCAGGCATGGCGTTGTCAGCTCCAACGCGAGCTAAAGGCCTGGCGTCGCCAGGTATAAAGCTTGGTGCAGGACTGGCTTCGCCAGCTTTCTCCTTTCTACTGTTCTCGAGCACGCTTTCAACGTTTAAATATTTCTTTTGCTCTACTTTCATCTCCAATTCACATACACATAAAATAGACTCAATTACGTGCAAATAAATTTAATTTTATAATTAAAGCATATAAAATGCAAGGCAAATAATATACACTACAGGAAAAGTAATAATTACATGGGGATTTTACCTGGGGACTTTGTTCGTAATACCTGCGAATTTTTATGCCAAATAAGAAAATTCATAAATTTAAAATATTTTACCTGCAAAAATTATTTTCCAAGGAAATCATATAGGTAACTTTGGCGCCATTATGCGCAAAAATATTACATGGAAATTTCATGGGGAAACAAATCGGCAAGTACAATTCTGTAAGAAAATCCACACGTAAATAAATGAGGAAAATGAAAAGAATCCTATATTAATCCGGAGGAATATCCCTAGGTAACTCTACATGGGAATTTGGTTGGGGATATTTTCTTGAAAATATACCCCGGGATTTGCTTATTTAGAAATTACCTGGAGGTATTGTTGTTATGCATTTAGCTAGGGATTGTTTCTTGGAATTTACCTGGGTATTCTCTTAGTTGGGGAATTACTTAGGAATGTTATAACCGCAAATTTAATTAGTGATATTCTTTTGGGAATTTACCTGTCAATTTTCTTACATTGAAAATTATCAAGAGATTTTGTTGTTGTGAATTTAGTTAGAATTTATTTTCTTGGGGATTTACCTATTTTGGTGGAATTATATGGGATTGTATTTATGTTATTCTTGCTAGAAATTTATTCTTTACAATATAACTTGGGATTTAAATAGAAATAACATTAGCTAAGAATTAATAGAGAGTGTGGTTTTAAATAAAAATTATTCCTTGAGAATTTATTTGTGTGGTTTTAAATAAAAATTAATTCTTGAGAATTTACTTGATTATTTCATGCTACGGTTTTGAATGGAAATTTATACTTAGGATTTAGAAAGAATCTTTATAGTTGTTGTTTTAAATTGATATATAATTGTTACGAGCCGGATTTTCCACCATCGGGCGTCATGATGGCGCCTACTAACGGAGCTAGGCCAGCCAAACCTTAAACATGCTCTAACCAAAGTCCGCAAAATAATATACTGGAAACAATTAAATAAATGCGGAAGACTTTAAGTTTAACAGAATGAAATCAAAATACGGAAGTTAAATACACATCACTACCCAAAATCTAGTGTCACTAGAATTAAAGAATACTGCAAACAAGTCTGAATGAAAAGAAAATACATATGTCTGTTTTGGTATAATGAAAACAAACTGAAATAAAGGAAGGGACTTCGGCCGGCTAACACCAGCTAGGCTACCTCGTGAGTCCCTGGACTGAAGACAGCTCCCGGGTAAAGTACTACTACTGCTGTCCAAAAGTTGCTCCTGGATCTGTGCACAAAAAATGCACAGAGTGTAGCATCAGCACAACCGACCCCATGTGCTGGTAAGTGCTTGGCCTATCCCCGGCAAAGTAGTGACGAGGCTAGACAGGACTACCAAATCAACATGTACTATTATATTATATATATATATATATATATATATATATATATATATATATATATATATATATATATATATATATATATATATATATATATATATATATATATATATATATATATATATATATATATATATATATATATATATATATATATATATATATATATATATATATATATATATATATATATATATATTTTTGTGGGGGCTTACTGAAACTAAAAAGTTAAAAGAGAGGGAAACATGCTATAGGGGAGTACAATCCGAATATGAAATTCTTCAACGTAATTAAGAAACAGGGCACAATAATAACTACCAAAGAATAAGAAATTCAATAGTTGCACGGCATCAACCTTCGTTCTTTTACTCTCATCCTCACCCAAAGCAATCGAATAAAATGCACGGCATCACTCTTCGTGCTTTCCCTCACATAACTCTCATTTCATGGCACGGAATGACCCTTCGTGCAAATATAGTCAATCAGAGCACGGAATGTCCCTTCGTGCATAAATAGTCAAAACATAGCACGAAATGATCCTTCGTGCAAATATAATAAAAAATGACACGGAATGACCCTTTGTGCATTATCACTCTTCCTCACCCAAACAGCAGTCACAACCAAATGGGCGAGGGAAATATACAATAATAAGAAATGTCCCGGCAAGGGAAAAACACAAGTAACAACTAAGTCCCAGCAAGGGAACAATAAAAATAACTTTCACATCCCGACAAGGGAAATATTCAATATATTCAAACCATCCCGTTAAGGGATTATTCACAACTCTTTCTAATACTCTTATCTCCTACTCAATAGTATTTATCATTCGAGCCAACGCTTCAAAGTATTAAAAGTTCATAATTCATCCTCAAACTCTTCACATAGAAGTCATTGTTTAGCTTGGAAGAATCCCAAAATATACCAAAAATAAGTACAAAAAAAGACCCACGGTCATGCTAGACTCCGGTGTATAGATACTCGTCACCATGCCTATACACCGCACTCGATTATTTAGCAAATAGAAATTTATAATACTCTATTCCTATACCCTCATGCCAAATTTAGATCAAACACTTACCTCGGTCCGAAAATAGAAATCAAGGCTTCTAAAACCGCTTTTCCTTAATAATCTGACTCCGAAACAATTATATCTAGGCAATAATTAATTCAATAGTATCAATTGAGGATCAACAACATAATCCCGTAGCCTAGAAATGAATTTCCTATCATTCTTCCAAAAATACCAAAATCTGACACCGGGCCCACATGGTCCAAACTCGAGCCTCGGACCAAAATCCAATCACCCGTAACCCCACAAGTTCAAATATGTAATTTGTTTCAAGACTCAACCCCAAATTAAGGTTGAATCACCCAAAATTCCCAAAGCCCTAGTTCTACGCAAAACCGTTCATTTCTACCTTAAATTCATGATTTAGGGCTAGGAAATTATTGTTTAGATGAAGAAATTATGAGGGAACGAAGTTAAGATCACTTACCCAAAGAGCTATGGAGAAGGAAAGCTTGAAAATTCGCCTATGGACTGTTGGAGAAAAGAGAGTTTGAGAAATGGAATGAAAATCCCGTAAGTGTTCTGTTTTGATGACTTAAAAATCAGTAGGGGCAATTAACTCTATGCGTTCGTGACACATAGGTCACGTTCGAGAAGAAGACTGGGCAGGTAGGCAAACTCGTTCGCGAAGTGACACTGCAAATGCGTAGAAGGAATAATCCAGGCCTAATACCTTTGGCCTATGCGTTCGCGTTTGGCCTCACGCAAACGCGAAGAGGAGCGATTGAGGGATGCGAACACGGAAGAAGAAAGGACAGGGCTATGCAAACGCATTGCCCGGACGCGAACTCGAAGAAGGCTGAGGGCACAGGTCATCGCGAACACGGGACAAGGTCGCGTTCGCGTAGAACAAATGATGTGTGCAAGAATTGCAGAAAACATGCTATGATTTTTGGTGTAAAACTATCCCGAACCACCTCCGAATCACTCTCGAGCCATTCAAGCTCCCAACCAAACACACATACTGACTAGATATCATCCTACGAACTTGCTCGAGTGATCAAATCGCTAAAAGAACATCAAAACCAAAGAATCAAACCTCAAAACTCAGAATTTTCATTTTGAAGTTCATAAACTTCCAACTTTAGCTATTTAGGTCCGAAACATGTCAAACGATGTCTAATTTTGACAAAGTTTCACAGAAACCGCTTAATGCATATATAAGACCTATACCGGGCGTCAGAACCAAAATACGAGCCCGATACCTACATTTTCTAACTCATTTTCATTTCCATTTTTACTTAACAATTTCATGAAACAATTTAACAGAAAAATTCTTTACCGGGGTTCTGGACCTCGGATTTCGACTCCGGGCACATGCCCCAGTCCCATATTTTTCTACGGACCTACCGGCACCGTCACATCGCCGGTCCGGGTTCTTTTATCCAAAGTGTTGACCAAAGTCAACTATATCAATATTAATATCATAATTCGTCAAATTTTTCATAAAATTCACATATTTTAACAAAACAATTTTCCGGTTTGCGCCCAAACTGCGCATGCAAATCAAGGCTACCAAAAGCGAGATTTCCAAGGCGTCGGAAGCGTGGAAAAAAAGGAGAAATAGGGTGATTACTTTTTGGGTCGTCACATTCTCCACCTCTAAAGCAACCGTTCATCCTCGAACTGACAAAAGAAAGAAGTACATGAGTCAGGAAATAGATGAGGGTAACGGCTCCGCATATTAGACCCGACGTCCCAGGTCGATGCCTCAGGAGGCTGACCTCTCCACTAAACACGCACTAGAGGAAAACCTTTCAACCTCAACTGTCGAACCTGCTGATCTAGAATAGCTACAGGCTCCACCTCATAGGAAAGATCCTTATCCAACTGGATAGTGCTAAAATCTAACATGTGGGTAGGATCGCCGTGATATCTCCGAAGCATATACATATGAAACACTGGATGCACGGCTGACAAGCTAGGTGGCAAGGCAAGTATATAAGCCACCTCTCCCGCACGATCAACGATATCAAATATGCTAATAAACCTAGGGCCAAACTTGCTGTTCTTCCCAAATCTCATCATGCCCTTCATAGGCGATACACCGAGCAATACTCGCTCGCCAACCATGAATGCTACATCTCGAACCTTGCAATCCGCATAACTTTTTTGCTACGACTAAGCCGAAGGAAGCCTGTCTTGAATGATCTTGACCTTATCCAAGGCCTCCGGGACTAAATTTCTACCCAACAACCGAGCCTCTCCCGGCTCAAACCATCCGACTGGAGACCGACATTGCCTACCATACAACGCCTCAGAAGGAGCCATCTGAATGTTGGACTGGTAGTTGTTGTTGTAGGCAAACTCTGATAAAGGTAGAAACTAGTCCCAAGAGCCTCCAAAATCAATAACACAGGGTAGGAGCATATCCTCCAATATCTAAATAGTCCTCTTGGACTGACCGCCTGTCTGAGGATGGAATGTTGTACTCAACGGAACCTGGGTGCCTAACTCCTGCTGAACTGCTCTCCAAAAGCACGAGGTAAATTGAGTACCTCGGTCCGAAATGATAGATGTCGGCGCCCCAGAAAGGAGAACAATCTCACAGATGTAGATCTCAGTTAATCTTTCAAATGAATAGGTGGTGGCAACAGGAATGAAATGTGCCGACTTGGTCAGCCTGTCAACAATGACCCTGATAGCATCAAACTTCTTCCGGGTCAGTGGAAGTCCGGTAACAAAGTCCATGGTAATCCTCTCCCACTTCCACTCGGGAAGCTCAATTCTATGAAATACACCACCAGGCCTTTGATGCTCATACTTGACATGCTAACAATTCAAACACCGAGCCACATATACAACAATGTCCTTATTCATCCTACGCCACAAATAATGTTTCCGCAAGTCTTGATACATCTTCACGAGCCCGAGTGAATAGAATACCGAGAACTATGGGCCTCCGCTAAGATCAACTCTCGAATCACATAAACATTAGGCAGACATACTCGTCCCTGCAACCACAAAACACCATCCGTATCTAAAGTCACCTTCATGGCACCTCCACACTGCACAGTGTCTCATAGGACACAAAAATGAGGATCATCAAACTCCCGATCACGGATACGCTCCAATAATGAAGAATGACCAACAGTGCAAGCTAAAACTCGGCTAGGCTCAGAAATGTCCAACCTCACAAATCGATTGGCCAAGGCCATAATATCCAAAGCAAGCGATCTCCGGCTAACCGGAATATAGGAAAGACTACCCATGCTGGCTGACTTTCTACTCAATACATCTGCCACCATATTGGTTCTCTCGGGGTTGTATAAAATAGTAACATCATAATCCTTTAATAGCTCTAACCATCTCCGCTGCCTCAAGTTCAACTCTTTTTGCTTGAACAAGTATTGCAGACTCTTGTGATCAGTGTATACCTCACATGTCACACCGTATAAGTAATGCCTCCAATTCTTCAAAGCATGAACGATGGTTGCCAACTCTAGATCATGGACTGGGTAATTCTTCTCGTGGATCTTGAACTGCCTCGAAGCATAAGCAATGATCATTCCATCCTGCATCTATACTGTGCCAAGCCCAATACGGGAAGCATCACAATAAACTGTATAAGGCCCTTAACATGTGGGTAAAACCAATATCGATGTCGTAGTTAGAGCTACCTTGAGCTTCTGAAAGCTCTCCTTGCACTCGTCTGACCACCTGAACTGAGCACCCTTCTGGGTCAACCTGGTCATCGGGGCTGCTATGGATGAAAACCCCTCCACGAACCATCGATAATATCCTACTATTCCCAAGAAACTCCGAATCTCAGTAGCTGAAGCTGGTCGAGGGCAATTCTTGACTACCTCAATCTTTTTCGGATCTACCTGAATGCCCTCTACTGATAATACATGACCCAGAAATGCGACTGAACTCAACCAGAAATTGCACTTTGAGAACTTGGCATACAATTGACTATCCATCAGAATATGAAGAACCACTCTGAGATGCTGCTCGTGCTCCTCCTGACTGCGCGAGTGCACAAGAATATCATCAATAAAGACTATCACAAACAAGTCTAAATAAGGCCTGAACACTCGGTTCATCAACTTCATAAATGTTGTGGGGCATTGGTCAACCCAAATGACATGACCAAAAAATCAAAATGCACGTGTCGAGTGCGAAATGCCGTCTTAGGGACATCAGACGCCCTAATCCTCAGCTGGATAGCCCGATCTCAAATCAATCTTTGAAAACACCTTCGCACCCTGCTACTAGTCAAACAAATCATCAATCCTCGGCAGTGGATACTTGTTCTTGATCGTCACCTTGTTCAGCTGCCAGTGATCAATGCACATCCTCATCGACCCATCCTTTTTCTTCACAAATAGAACCGGCGCACCCCAAGGCAAAACAATAGGCGTGATGAAGCCTTTCTCAAGCAAATCTTGCAACTGATCCTTTAGCTCCTTCAGCTCTGGTAGGGCCATACGAAACGACAGATAGAAATGGGTTACGTGCTTGGTGCCAGATCAATACAAAAATCAATATCCTTGTCGGCCGTCATACCCGACAGGTTTGAAAGGGAAACCTCTGGGAACTCCCGAACAATAGGAACTGAGTCAATAGAAGGAACCTATGTGTTGGAATCACAAACATATGCCAAATAAGCTAAACAACCCTTCTCGACCATGCGTCAAGCCTTAATATATGAAATAACACTGCGAGTGGCATGCCCTGGGGTCCCTCTCTACTCCAATCGGGGCAAGTCCTGTAAGCCAAGGTCACAGATTTGGCGTGACAATCCAAGATCGCATGATATGGGGAAAACCAATCCATCCCCAATATAATATCAAAATCAACCATGTCTAGAAGCAATAGATCAACACGGGTCTCAAGACCCTCAAATACTATTACAAAAGAAAGATAAACTCTGTCGAACACTATATAATCACCCACTGGCGTGGATACATATACAGGAATACCCAAGGCATCACTGGGCATAGCCAAGTAGGGAAGAAAAATAAGATGACACATATGAATATGTAGACCAAGGGTCAAATAGCACTGATGCATCCCTGTCACAGGCCAGAATAGTACCTGTAATAACCGCATCGGAAAACTTAGCCTCTGGCCTAATTGGTAAAGCATAACACCGGGGTTGGGACCCACCTACCTAAACTACATCTTTAGGATGATCAACCACTAGCTGACCTCTGCTTTTGCTAGTCCGAGCTCCACCTCTACGATCCCTACCTCCACCTCTATGATCCCTACCCCTGCCTCTATGTGGCTGCGTAAGCTGTGGATCACCTGCTGCTTGAATCATAGGGCGAGGACCCTGCTGCTAAGAGCTGCCCGATGCTCGAGGGCAAAATCTAACAATATGACCGGGATCACCACAACCAAAACAAGATCTCGACTACTGCGACTGCTGGCCCCGTCGGCCTGAATGTCCTCCCCAGAAGATCTGAAGTAGGGGTGCACTGATAGGCTGCTGATCTGAATAGTACTGTTGAGAACCACCGCTGCCTGAGTACCATTAGAAGCCTTAAGCATAGAATGAAAGGTCCTCGGTACCAGACCTCTACCATAGGAATCCCTACCTCCAGATGAGGTACCATTGAATCTACCAGAATGATGAGGCCTCTTGTCCGACATCTGACCACCTCCCCGTATGAGGGCCATCTCAACTCTGCGGGCCGCATTGGCCGCCTCCTGAAAGGAAATATCACTACCAACTCCCATGGCCATCTGAATATGGATCGGATGAATCAATCCATCAATGAATCTCCGGACCTTCTCTCGCTCTGTAGGGAGTATCATAACTGCATAGCGTGCCAAGTCAACAAATCTAGTTGCATACTGTGTAACAGTCATGTAGCCCTGCTAGAGGCGCTCAAACTACCTACAAAGTGCCTCCCGGTGAGTGAGGGGGTGAAACTTCTCCAAGAACAACTCTGCGAACTGGTCCCATGTCAAAGCTGGAGACCCTGCTGGTCTAGATAGGCATAAATCTCTCCACCAAGTCTTGGCAGACCCTACAAGCTGGAAGGTGCAAAAATCGATCCTGTCGGTCTCCACTATACCCATGGTCCTGAGAATCTCATGAAAACTTAATAGAAAATCCCGCGGATCCTCTGAAGAAGCACCACTGAAAGTGGTGGTGAAGATATGGAGAATCGATAAAGTCTCCACAAAGCATCCGAAGACATAGCCGCTCCATCGCCGGCCTAAGTTGTAATACCTATTTGATCTGTCACTGCAGGCTGAACCACTAGGACCTGAGTTCGGGGAACTACCTGCTCTGGAGTACGTGTAGCAGGATTCTGAACCCCTGCTCCAGCCTGAGAAGTGGCTGGTGCTACTCGCAGCAAACCCGCTCTAGTGACACTATCTATAAAGCCTGCCAACATGACTAGAGCATCCTGGAGATCTAGGGTGAACATGACCCCTCCTGGGACCTGAGCTGGGCCTACTGGAGCTGCTGCTGGAACCTCCTCATCATAGTCAATATGAGGCTCCACCTCTGGAACTGCTACGTGGGGCTGAGCTCTGCCCCTACCTCGGCCTTTGGCACGGCCTTGGCCTCTGCCCCTTGCATGAGCTGTTATTGGGGGCTCGGGCTGCTGCGCGGTAGAACAAGAAGCACGTGTTCTCGCCATCTGCAAAAGAACAGAGTAGAAGGACAATCAATATTTGAGAAACAGAATCGCACCACAAGAAAGAACAAAAGTGAATTTTTTTCCTAACTCCGTGGCCTCTGTGGGATAAATACAGACGTCTCCGTACCGATTCTTCAAACACTACCAAGTTTGTTCGTGAGTAGCGAGACCTATGTAACCTAGAGCTCTGATACCAACTTGTCACAACCCGGATTTCCACCATCGAGCGTACTGATGGCGCCTACTAATGGAGCTAGGCCAGTCGAACCTTAAACATTCTCTAACCAACCTCAACACAATATAATATACTTGAAAAAATTAAATAAATGCGGAAGACTTTAAGTTTAATAGAATGAAATCAAAATGCTGAAGTTAAAAATACATCACTACCCAAAATCTGGTGTCACTAGCGCACGAACTACTAAAGAATACTGCAAATAAGTATTACTGAATATAAAATACATATATCTGTCTCGGTACAATGAAAACAAACTAAAATAAAGGAAGGGACTTCAGCCTGCGAATGCTAGCTAGGCTACCTCGTGAGTCCCCTGGGCTGAAGACAACTCCTAAAAAATCCTACTACTACTGCAGTCCGAAAGCTGCTCCAACACTGTGATCTCTGCAAAAAGCACAGAAGTGTAGCATCAACACAACCGACCCCATGTGTCGGTAAGTGCCCGGCCTAACCCCGGCGAAGTAGTGACAAGGCTAGACAGGACCTGCTATAATCAACCTGTGCAGATATATATATACAGATACAATGGCAACAGAAAAAGAGCAACAAGAATGTATATAAAGATATACAACCGAAAATCAAACATGCTCTGGAAAATACTGAACAATGAGAGCAGATCATCAGTGACAACATTGAAACATGCTATGGGGGAGTACAATCCGAATATTAAATTCATTAGCGTAATTAAGAAACATGGCACAATAATAACTACCAAAGAATAAGAAATTCAATAGTTTCATGGCATCAACCTTGGTGCTTTTACTATCATCCTCACCCAAAGCAATCAAATAAAATACACGGCATCATCCTTCGTGCTTTCCCTCACATAACCCTCATTTCATGGCACGAAATGACCCTTTGTGCAAATATAGTCAATCAGAGCACGGAATGTCCCTTCGTGCATAAATAGTCAGAACACAGCATGGAATGGCCCTTCGTGCAAATATAATAAAAAATGTCACCGAATGACCCTTCGTGCATTATCACACTTCCTTACCCAAACAGCAGTCACAACTAAACGGGCGAGGGAAATAAATAATAGTAAGAAATGTCCCGGCAAGGGAAAAATACAACTAACAACTAAGTCCCGGGAAGGGAACAATAACAATAACTTTCACATCCTGGCAAGGAAAATATTCAATATATTCAAACCATCCCGGCAAGAAATTATTCACAACTCTTTCCAATACTCTCATCTCCTACTCAATAGTATTTATCATTCGAGCCAACGCTCCAAAGTATTAATATTTCATAATTTATCCTCAACTCTTCACATTATGTAGAAATCATTATTTAGCTTGGAAGAATCCCAAAATATACCTAAAACAAGTACGAATAAAGACCTATGGTCATGCTAGACTTTGGTGTATAGATACTCGTCACCATGCCTATACACCGCACTCGATCATTTAGGAATAGCAATTTATAATACTCTAATCCTATTCCCTCAAGCCAAAGTTAGATCAAACACTTACCTCGGTCCGATAATAGCAATCAAGGCTCTAAACCCGCTTTTCCTTTAGAATCCGACTCTGAAACAATGATATCTAGACAATAATTAATTCAATAGTATCAATTGAGGCTCAACAACATAATCCCATAACCTAGAAATGGATTTCCTATCATTCTTCAAAATATACTAAAATCCGACACCTGGCCCACATGGTCGAAACTCGAGGCTCGGACCAAAATCCAATCACCCATAACCCCACGAGTTAAAAATGTAATTAGTTTCAAGACTCGACCCCAAATTGAGGTTGAATCACCCAAATTTCCCAAAGTCGTAGTTCTACCGAAAACCCTTAATTTCTACCTTGCATGATTAAGGGCTAGGAAATTAGTGTTTAGATGAAGAAATTATGAGGGAATGAAGTTAAGATCACTTACCCAAAGAGCTGTGGAGAAGGAAAGCTTGAAAATTTGCCTATGGACTGTTGGAGAAGAGAGAGTTTGAGAAATGGTATGAAAATCCCGTAAGTGTTATGTTTTTATGACTTAAAAATCACTGGGGGCAATTAACTCTAGACATTTGCGACACATAGGTCGCGTTCGAGAAGAAGACTGGGTGGGTAGGGATCACGTTCGCGAAGTGACACTGCGAACGCGTAGAAGGAAGAATCCAGACCCAATACCTTTGGCCTATGCGTTCATGTTTGGCCCCATGCGAACACGAAGAGGAGCAGACCCAGAACTATGCGAACACGATTGAGGGATGTGAACATGGAAGAAGAAAGGACAGGTCTATGCGAATGCGTCGCCCGGATGCGAACGCGAACGCGAAGAAGGCTGGGGGCACATGTCATCGCGAACGCGAAACAAGGTCGCGTTCGCGTAGAACAAATGAACTGTGCAAGAATTACAGAAAACCTGCTATGATTTTAGGTGTAAAACTACCCTGAACCACCTTCGAATCACTCCCGAGCCCTCGGGGATCCCAACCAAACACACACACACTAACTCGATTTCATACTACAAACTTGTTCGAGCAATCAAATCGCTAAAATAACATCAAAATCAAATAATCAAACCCCAAAACTCAAAATTTACATTTTCAAGTTCATAAACTTCCCACTTTAGCTATTTAGGTCCGAAACACGTCAAACGACGTTCGATTTAGACCAAATTTCGCAGAAACCGCTTAACGCATATTTAAGACCTGTACCGGATGTCGGAACCAAAATACGAGCCCGATACCTACATTTTCTAACTTATTTCCATTTCTATTTTTCCTTAATAATTTTAGAAAATAATTTAACAGAAAAATTCTTTTATCAGGGTTCTGGACCTCGGATTCGACTCCGGGCACATGCCCAAGTCCCATATTATTCTACGGACCTCCCGGGACCCACATCGCCGGTCCGGGTCCGTTTACCCAAAATGTTGACCAAAGTCAACTATATCAATATTAATATCATAATTCTTCAAATGTTTTACAGAATTCACATATTTTAACATAAAAAAATTTCGTCTTCGCGCTCGAACAGCGCACACAAATTTAGGCTAAAAAAAGCGAGGTTTTTAAGGCATCAGAAGCGTGAAAAAAGGGAGAAATAGGTGTGATGACTCTTTGTATCGTCACAATAATATTTGAGAATTTAGTTGAGGATTTTATAACTATATATTTACGTTTGAAATTATTTAAATACTTCTAAAAAATATTATGATTTGTTATGAAGTAGTTATTTTTTTAAGTTATAAAATAATATGTTTTTTTCTAAAAGTTACAGAAACTTGATCAACGAAAAATATCCATAGGAATCGGTTTTATCTATTATATTTCATCGATTTATGTGTAGGTAAATATAAAGTTATTGATCCTATAAAAAACTTAATGATGTGTGTATATTTGGTTGGACATTATAAACCATTAAGCATAACATTGTCGGTTATTACCTTTTTTTAGTAAATTCAATAACAAAATAATTATCAAAAAGTAAATTATTTTAAGTATTAAGAATTTGATATGGTTAGTATAAAGGACATTATAAATCTAGATACGACTATATTTGACATATTTCAACTAATATCATCAGAAAATATACTAAATTTAACTAAAATTACAAAGATTGACATCTATTTAAGTTTAATTTCTAAGTAGAGAAAAATTATGTTACATTTATAAAAATGTGATTAAGTTTTATTGACTTTATGTCATGTTTTTCACATGTATTTAATTATATAAATTTCAATGATAGTACATATAAAATGAAATAGTTTGAGATTGTTAGTATTCATGACAATCAATTCGAATGATCTTATAATTCTACTTTCTAACATCATCTCTTGATCAAATCCTACCATTATTAAAATAATTTAATCATTTGTATTTTATTAGGATTAGTGAAATAATTCTTACTAATTATCATGTACAATGTATTTAGTTATTTTAATTAATGTATTTTTTATATAAAAAAAGAAATTAATATGTTATTTGAGAAATATTAATGAAAATTTGAAAAATAACTAAGAATATCTTAAAATTAGAAGTAATATACGTGTAACTTGTTATTATTTTGAAAAGCGTGTTGCATTTGATCGATGGAATCCTCAAATAATGCATCCTTTTACTAAACAAAAGATAAAAACAAAAAAATAAGAAGTAAGCATTAGGAAGTAAACAACACTATATTTGGCTAAACTAACTCCTCTCCAATCCTATGAACCTTCATCTTCAATCCCTATCAAACCCTCAGATATTAAACTAGAAAACTCTACACAAATTAATCAAAGGACAAAAGCCTCATTCAAGGACATGCTTGTTGCCTTCGATCCAATGAGCTTTGAGACAAATCTAACATTGTCAAATACAACCCTGACAAACATTGACATAGAAGAGGAAACGTCCTTACTTTTATCAAATAATTCTGCTCGAGGAATTAAGCAAATTGCGTTAATAGAAGAAGATAGTCATCGCATTTATAAGCCTTGAAAAAATTCAATCATAGTTAAATTAGTTGGAAAAAGAATGTTACACCAATACTTAAAAAAGAAAATCCAAGACCTTTGGCACCCAACAGAAGAGCTCTCTCTCATTGTTCTTGGAGAAGATTATTTCATCATAAAATTCCATTACAAAGAAAATATGGAAAAGGCTTATCACTCAAGGACCTTGATTTATCAATGGCCATTTCCTCTCAATTATCAAATGAAAACCAAATTTCGTAGCTACAAAAGAAAAATTAACAACCTCAGTAGTATGGATTAGATTGCCACACCTTCCAACGGAATTTTGTGACTCCAGGATCTTAGAAAAAATTGAAAATGATATTGGACGTTTACTAAATATTGATATTTGTATATCAACTACCTTAAGGGGAAGTTATGCACGAATCTGTGTAGAAATCCAACTAGATGTCCCTGTTTAACCTTTTCTTAATATGGGATCACACAAACAATACATCTATTATGAGGGAGAAGACTACTTATGCAAAAAGTTTGGAAGATTTGGGCATACAATAGGACGCTGTAGCTATATTATTGTATCCCCAGAAAATTCAAATCCAACCAATAATCAACCTTCTCAATCAAAAGTTAATGTGGAAGAATGATGGAAAACGGCCTCTTTTGGCACAGGAAGGAAGCATCTAGCAAAACATTCAAAGCCAGTTCTTACAAATCCAATCGTCCAATCCTAGGGCTAAGGTATCTCGATAAATCTCTTCAATGCCAACACTGGTAAGTTCTTAAACAATCAACTACTCCAATATAAACCTAAAGAATTCCAACATCATTACACACAAAAAAACTCATCGATCAAGACTAATTCAACTCAAACCTTCATGGACATGGAACCCATTTTTCCATCCTCCAGGATGAGCAAATGGTATTGGAGGATACCACTGATCTCCCCCTAAATGAAAAATTAAAAAATGCTAATCTTAATCAAGAAATACACTTCTCCTCAGCTCATGAAGGGCTAGCCATGCTGGAGGATAACGTGGAAAAAATCCTTTTTACTAAACAACTAAAAAAAAATGAAAAACTTCCTATGCAAAATTTCACCCAAATGGACAATAATATCCTCCCAAAAAATGATTACCCTACTAAATACAAGTCCTCCGCTAATAACAAGTTATTAGACACGTTCTAGAATCAAAATCTTTCGCTTCGATTAGAAAACATTTCCTGCCTAGGGCATGCAAGCCAAATGGCAATAAGCATGCAAGGCAATGGACAAATGTCCTGGAAACTCGAAACAACTGCCTACTTCTACAATGGAAGATATCCATATAAGCCAAGATATTGGGCAACCAAATGACTTGCAATCCCCTAATGACCAATCACTTGTCTACTAACAATAGACTTGATCCCACTCCAGCTTCCTCTCCCATAAACTTTGAATTTTCCATTAATAATGCCCATACTCCCATCAACCCTAAGGAGGAGAAGCAGACAGATTCAAATTCTGTGACAACATATACCAAACTCCATGGAATACCTCCCACCGTTCCAACCTCTAGAGAATCCTCAGATCATCTATGCTCAACCTCCATAGACACAAGACTATCAAACTGCCTCATGGATGGAACTAGGCCTTACGGGCCATGCAATCTCATTCAACATTCAAGTCAATGGACAGGTAGCCATTGTAATCCTTTACAATACTTAGTACCTTGCACAACTAGTGTCGGAAGGGGTGAGGCTTGCAATGAACAACTACCTAAATCAAATGTGGTTAAACAACATTCTCCAACAACTGATACCCTCGCTAAACCTACAAATGATGCATGCAATGATGCACCAATGGAATATGCCCCCCTCCATTTCAACCCAATTCACCCTCAAAATGCTCCACTGGAAATACCTTTCTTTCCAACGGAGATGTACACCCATCTGAACCCTATTTTTCTACCATGGGAGGTCAACCCTACCCCACAAAACCATCATCATCCTCCCATGCAGCAACAAGCACCCCACCCCACCCCCACCTCAAGAACAAGAAAACCTAGTACTAGGTCCAATAGAAGCAGCAATGGATGAGGGGGAAGACGGCCTCATCAACCTAGTCTTAGAGCGAGTCCTAGAGTTCTCAAGTTTAGACGGGATAAAAGTCTTACTCTTCAGGGAGATGAAAGAGAAGAAGCATGCATTTAGTTGTCCACTAGCACTTTACAAGTGCTTGATGGACATTGAACCTCCTCGGGATCCAACTGTGGGCAATAGGGCCATGATCTAGTGCCATCAATGAGAAGGACTCCATTATTCCATGAGGGATCAGGGAAAACGGGGAACCAGCCAACCAAAACCTTAATCAATCCATGAATTGTGCCACACACATTATTATCTGGAATATAAGGGGTAGAAACAATGACAATTTTAGAAGAATTTTCAGGGAAATGATCGATACTCATAGACCCTGTCTAGTTACTCTTCTTGAAACCAGAATGGACAACCATGCTGCTCTTCTCAATGACTTTGGTTTTTTGGAGATGATAGAATTGCTGGCTGAAGGACAATCTGGTGGCATGGTGATGATGTGGAACCATAAGATCATTAGTGTTCATAATATTGTTCATAGGAATCAGGAGATACATGCAACAATTGGGGTTAGTCCTATTGGAAAGAAATGGCTTTTTTCTTCAATTTATTCTAGTACTAAGGTTCATATTAGGAACCTAATGTGGGAAAACCTTGAACATATTAGTAAAGTCTATAAAGGCCCTTGAATTGTTGGAGGTTATTTCAATGATGTTATATATGTTAATGAAAAGTTTGGTGGTAGACCTATCAAAGACAGTAGAGATAATTTCCTTTGGACTAATATTAACTCTTGTAACCTACTAGACTTAGGTAATAAGGGTTGTAAGTATACGGAGTCCAACCATAGACATGGCAAGGGTCTCATTATGGAGTGTTTGGATAAAATTCTAGGTAATGAAGACTGGTTAGAATTGTTCCCTAAAATCTCTATAATTCACTTCCCAAAAATCACTCGGACCATAACCCCCTTCTTATTGAATTAATTCCTACAAGAAGAACTAATCACAATGCTCCTTTTAGATTAGAAACATTCTGGTGCAAGCATCCTAAATTTATTAATTTTGTTAATAGAAATTGGAATAAAACTGACTATTTGAAAGGTAGTCAAAGTTTACTTAATAACATTAAGACTTGGAGGAATAATACTTTTGGGAACATTATGGGTAAAAAAAAGAAAGATTCTAGCTAGATTACAAGGAATTCAAAAATCCCCTAAATATACCTCTAGTTTTTTCCTCCAATAGTTAGAGAAAGAATTAACTATGGAATATAATGATTTCTTAAAAATCAAAGATGACTATTGGAAACTTCGTTCTAGGATTTCTTGGCTTAATGAGGGAGACACAAACTCAAAATTTTCTATATTGTGGCCACTAATAGGAGAAGAAGAAACAAGATTAAATTCTTTAAAGATAGCGACGACAATTGGATACATGACCATGCTCAAACAATGGCTAATGTCCTAAACTACTTTGAAAACTCTTTTAAAACTACCCACTCTTCAAATAAGTGGATAAACCCTTTAGGAAGCATCTCCTTAAATCAATAAATCGACCTTTCATCCTTAGATGTCCCTTTATTAGATAGTGAAATTGAAAGAGCTTTATATTCCTTCAAACCCTTTAAAGCCCCTGGACCGGATGGTCTACACCCTTTTTTTAAAAATAAAATACTGGAAAATTATAGGTCAATTGGTTAAAAAAGCTTTGTCAAAACATTTTTCATTCTCAAAATATCCTCAAAGAGATCAACAAGACCTACCTTTGCCTTATTCCTAAAATTCCCAATGCAAATAAGGTCACTAATGTTAGACCAATTGGTCTTTGTAACACTATCTACAAAATTGTTACAAAAATCCTCTCTAATAGACTTAAGCCCTTCTTTGATCTCTTGATAAGCCCCTTTCAGGCTAGCTTCATGAATAATAGGAGGGCTTCTGATAATGCAATCATAATCCAAGAGGTTATTTCTAAAATTAATAAAAGAAAAGGTAAATAGGGCCACATGGTGTTAAAGATTGACCTTGAAAAAGCTTTCGATCGTTTAGAATGGTCCTTCACCCATTATACTCTGAATTTCTTCAATTTTCCTCCCAAGTTTTGCAAAATTCTACTTAGTTGCATCACAACTAGCAGCATATCTTTTATAGTAAATGGATCTTCCACTAATTACTTTGAACCTAGTCAAGGCATCAGGTAAGGAGATCCCATATCACCATATATTTTCATACTTTGTCTTGAAATGCTAACTAGATACATTAACCGCCAAGTTGACACTAGGAATTGGGATCCTATCTCCTTAGGAAAAAACAACCCTAGCTTTTCACATCTATTTTTTGTCGATGATCTTACTCTTATGGCCAAGGCTAACCAAAAATCTTGTCACGCCATAAAATGTGGACTTGACTTTTTTTGTAATCTTTCTGGGCAATGCAACAACAAAACTAAATACAAAATCCACTTCTCAAAAAATACACCCCCAAACCTCATTAGCTCCTCCTCCAATGCCTTGGTATAAAGAGTTGTAACCATTTTGGTACTTACTTAGGATTCCCCATATTGAATAATTCTCCTAGACCTAAGGACTTTCAATTCCTTATTGATAAAATGAGATCTAGGCTAGCCTCATGGAATTTAAAATTTTTTAACCTTGCAGGTAGAACCACCTCAGCTAACTCTTGCCTTAATTCCATTTCTAATTACTATATGTAATATTCCCTCCTACCAAAGGCCACCCTCAATAAAATTGACAAAACTCAAAGGAACTTTGTATGGGACAGCACTACTGAAAAGAGGAAAATTCACCTTGTTAGTTAGTCTAAAATATGCCAACCAAAGAATCAAGGTGGTCTAGGAATCCATACAGCCCAATCAAAAAACTTGTGTACATTAGCATCTCTCTTATGGAGACTTCTAACAAATCCTCTAACCCCTTGGGCTCGTTTAGTTATCAACTCTTATTGTACAAATAAAAGAATAAACAAAAACTCCTTCATTTGGAAAAATGTCCAAAAGGGATGGGAGTTATGTTCAAAGGGCATCACTTGGTCCCCTCATTATCTCTCCAATAATAACATTTGGGATTCTAGGCTGATCACTAATATGGATACCCTTAGAAAAGAAATAGGGGGTCATTTACCCTTTGCAGTGCACTCCACCAAATTAAGAGAAATTTGGGATAAAAAGCAATGGCATTTTGAAAAACTTAGTTTTGGCCTCCCAAACAATATAAAAGACAATATCCTTAAAATATATATCCGGAAAAAAGGACCCATCAGTGATATCCCCATATGGTCCCTAACCACTAAAGGTTTTTTTTACCTCTAAATTTTGTTATGCCCTCGTAGGAACACCCTCTCCAAGCAAACTAGACTTCTCTTGGATATGAAATCTTTACTGCTATAATAAGATAAAAAATTTCCTATTGCAATGCCTCCATGGTTGGCTCCCTTGCAAAAAATACCTCTCACATATTGGCATGAACATAGACCCTATGTGCCCTATATGTAATACCCAAGAAGAAGAGACTCCTAGCCATATTTTTTGGTAGTGTCAAGTTATCAAACTCTTTTGGAAAAAAATAGGATACAAAGACCTTGATACCAATACTAATATTAGCTTCTCCAAATTCAAAATATAAGTATCAATCTCCCAAACAATCCCTTAAATTGAAGTTTTACATTTCCTTTTTCAATTTAGCAAATTTGGGTTAATAGAAACAACAGCAATCACAATAATACAAAATTTCCAATATGCATTAACCACATTGTTCAAAAGGCTAATGAGTTTCACTTTTTAACTGAAAGATCCATAAACAACTATGCTACATTTGCAATAACTATTAAATGGAGTAAACCACCTAGTGGTTGGTTCAAACGTAATATTAATGCCACTTTTAAAAATTAAAATGATCATGCTTGCATTGGAGGGATTATCAGAGATACCCATGGAAATTGGATGGTAGACTTTTCCAAAGCAACCGAGGCTTCAGGCTCCTTACATGTAGAAATAAAGGCTCTCAAAGAAGGTTTAAAAATAGAAGAAGAATGGGGCCTGTTTCCTCTTGAAATAGAAATGGACTCCACGGAAGTCATCCATTCCATCCATCACGGAAACAAACTTTATAATAACCTTATTGTTAAATGCAGGTTGTCCATGCACCAACGGATGGTGATCCTACAACACACGTTCAGGCAAGGGAATAAAATTGCACACGAATTAGCAGGAAAGGCAAGGAAGAAAAGTAAAGAAGTTTTTGCTTTACCACCTAGCTATGTCTATTCTCTACTGGATAGTAAAAATATGATCTCCCTTTATGTACTGAAACTTTATCTTTTGAAGCTTGTAATATTCTAGCAAGCCTAGGAAACAAAAGTGTCCTTAGTGACACAAACTATGAAGGCCATGTAAGCATCAATTAGCTATTTAATATATTATTTCCTGTTTGCTAAAAAAAATACTACATTTGGAAAGTGGAAGTGGGGACATTTTTGCCAACATCGGCCATGACTTGTAAGCTTTTGTATTTTATAATAGTCAGGCTGATAGGATGATACTGGTAATGGGATTCGGTAACTAATAATTCATAGTATAGTAATACATAATTAGTAATTAGTCATAATTAATATCACGACCCAAAATTCACTTAATGTCACGATTCAAAATCCACTAAGGGGCATGGTGGCGCATGACACCTCTGTCAGGCCAACTCAATTATCAATTGAATTCTCTTTTTAATTACATTTAAATCTAGAATTTTTCCTTCCATTTTACATAAATAAAAAGGTCATTACTTTAATTCAAATTAAATAATAATAATTAGTACAAATCTTTCAAAAATCATCCCAGAATCCGGTGTCACAAGTGCATGAGCAACCTGTACAAAATACAGTGGACATAGAATAAATACAAAATGCTGAAAGGAACTACACTAGCTATGGGTTGCCTCGAAAAATACATCTCACCTAGTCCTGGAATCCTCCATGCTGCTATGCCCAGTAGGCCACTGGAGTTACTTATACCTGTGCAATAAAAATGCACAGAAGCGTAGTATGAGTATGTAATCAATGTGTACTCAGCAAGTATCCCGTCTAATCTCAAAGAAGGAAAGATGAGATGGTCAACTTTGACACTTACTAGTGGTCCAATAATAATATACTAAATGTGTGAGGAAATCAACGGTTTTATAAAGCATTACTAACTCACAAAGCTGGAAAACAAGCAATACATCTTCAATAAATAATAAAGGATTTTCAAGGTCTACTTTTCTTTATTTTATCAATTTATCTCAAGCCATGGAAGGTAGCATCAACGTGTAAAATTCTCAAGCAACGATATATAAATCATGTGCAAACCATGTCGCGCCGAGGCGACGACCCGCTCCAATAGTAATTAAATGTGCACTTGCCGAGGGTCGAAAGCGCGCCTATAGATGCATCTATTTAATCTACCGAGGCATTCGGCCCATTCCAAAATAAAAACATAGAGACATTCAATCAAGAAGCCAACATGGAAAAATTATTCAAGGAAGAACAAATTCCCTTTTAAGAAATTAAGAAAATGAGGTTTAGATCTTGTTAGAAATTCATTTACTAGTTGTGACACCTCCTTTTTCTTACCCACTTATTAATACTACACCCCGGGAAGGGATATAATAAAAAGAGCGAATGAGTTTTTCCAATTAAAGGACAATCAGAATGAGATTTATTTATTAAATTTCAGAGTCGCCACTTGGAAAAATATTGGTGTCCCAAGTCACAGGTTTAATCCTGAACTAAGGAAATTATGACTCTGTAACAGTCTGCGAATCAGAAATTCGGATAAGGAATTCTGTTAATCCGGGAGAAGGTGTTAGGCACTCCCAGATTCCGTGGTTCAAGCACGGTCGCTCCACTGTTATTTTTGTTTTTATATGATTTTTCATATGCTTCATTTTTATGCATTATTAATGTCCCACTTTGTCATTTTTGAAGAATTACGACGTTGCAAAAACGCATTTCGAGTCACACCGTACCAGTACGCATGTGACTTTAGTGCATTTCAACTTCGCCGGAATTTGGATTTGGGTCACTTAAATGTGCACCCGTATTAGGAATGTAATATTATTAATCGCGCCTAAAGTATCTACATCTTTATTAACTTTGGGAAAGACCGCGAAATTTGCCAAACGGCCCTTCCGAATCTAGAGTTTTTATGTCGAGAATTATTTGAGGCCCCCACAATTAAGTATTTGTGGTTTAGTGAGGCTCATCACTATTTTATTGAAGTCCAATTTTAAATGGGCTACATTTTATATTTTTTGGGTTTTCATCCTAAGTATAACTATTTCTGTATCAATCTCACATTATTGATTTAGAGAGCCCAGGCCATTATTTATTACTGGGCCTGGACTTTGAACTGGCTCAGCTGTTTGCAAAGGTGTGTTGAACCTCTGGAGCCCAGCATATGTTTTTGTTTCTATTCAGAGGCACGAATGCCATATCAATTAGATCTGAGCTTGTATTCACGGCTAGGGCCAGATCAAAAACAGGGTTAAGGCAGATTAACACTTCAATAACATCGCTATGAAAAAATATTATTCAGTACTAACAATTAACTGCTTCTAACAATGCCAAATTACATTTGGTCATTACTGATTTCAATATTGTCAATTCACTAAGAATATCAACACTAGTTTAATCAATTTGTTGTTGTTTGACTGCTAAATTAACAGAGTATGAATTTATGAGTTATCTATCGGTTGAGACACTATTTGCAAAGTTATTAGGTTGTTCTTTATTCAACTGGAAAATAGTATCTCTAAGTCTTCCATTAAGACACATTCGAATTATCATCTACGTTTCATTCATATTCAGATTACTATTTATTACGCCATATCACAAAGTTTGACATAAGTTTTATAGCTAAAACAGCTTCAGTAGTGTTAAAATTGTAACGTGATTTGAAATTCAACTACTTCATATTTTCGAATTAAATGATTCTGATTCAGAACTTGATTAAAAAAATATCCAAGTATTAGTATTACACATCTAATTGATAATAGTTATGTATCAATAAGCGAATCAGCTTGGTTTAGCCAATTCTAGTTTTAGATTTAAGTGTTCATTTTACTAACCTATTTAATCCATTATCTACTACTACTAGAATTTGAATTACGTTCATTCAGTCCAGTCCTTATTACATCCCAAATCCTACATGAATTACATAAAATCTACATATTTATAGCTACAAAGAAAAAATAGAAATGCAACTTCAAACAAAATTAATCGATAATTTTCATTCCTTCATTGCGTTTCAGTTACATCTTCAGGGGATAGTAGTGTACCTGATCAAACGAAGGGAAACTATGAGTCCTAAAGGATGAAGGAGAACAGAAATCAGCAATAGTAGCAACCAAATATCAGCAGCAGCAGAAGTAAATATCACAGCAGCAAGGACAACTTCAGAATAGAGAACCCAGCAAATTCAACCAAACAAATAGGAGAAACCCAGCGAACTCAATCAAAATCAATGAAGAACAACGAATAGAAAACCCAAAGTACCACTCGAACTAACAGCAAAGAAACAGTGGAAGTATTAACGTATTTCAGTATATGAACTCTTTCAAAATTGGAACCAGAAATCGAATCCTTAATTCTCTGAAGGTTGGAACCCTCAAATTGTGAATATTCAGAACTCCTTTTTCTGGTTTGAGACAGCCTATTTATAGAATGAATTTGGGAGGGAATTTTGAATTAGTTATTCCTTTTTCCTACCCCAACTCTTTTTAAATTCAATCAGTTAAGTATAGCATAATTCTAATGGAAATACACTTGAACCCCTGCTAGAAGGTTCTAGACTATTCCTTATTGTTCTATTGGGCATATTTGACCAAGTTACCCTCACTTGCTAAGGTTTATTACACATTTGTCTTTTAACTATGCCTAGTCTACCACTTATTGTTCACATATTTTCAGTAAAACCAAGCCTCAATGTCATTTATACCCCCATTAGCTCTATATAATCTACAAAAATACCAATTCCCTTCCCTTTTTACCCCTTACACTCAATGATATTTACCCAACCTATCATTAGGTCTGCCATGACTTGGGGTAATTAACATATTTAAAATATAACCCCTGAGACCCTACTTTAAATTTTAGACAGTTTCAGACTAAGTAACCTTTTCAGAATTAACCACTCTTACAAAGATAACCACAAATAAACTTTACAAAATCAAAGACTCACACTGTGTTGCAAATATAACCACAATAAATATTTTACTCATATAACCTAAATGTGACTAAGCACTCAGAAGTTCAGAAGAAACAAACATATAAATCATATTGCAAATGTAGCCAGTTTTATGTAGTCTTGCACAAATAGCCCTAATTACGACTAGCTTTTAAAGTTAATCAGAACTCACAGAGACAAATTGATAATGGTTGAATTCCAATTAATCAAAACCCTAGTCGAGACAGGATCTATCGAACAATAGCATAAACACCTAATAGCATATGATTTACAGGTAGTTATAGTCAGAACTAAGAATACTTAGTCGATTTAAGGCATACACGTGTAATAGGCTCAAGTTTTTAGCAAATATGAACACAGAAGCACATAGTATAGAACAGAGGTGGATTCAGGGTACTTAATCAATTTTAAACATGTATAGAGATTTATTTAAACAGATCCGAGTTTTAGCAGATAAGAACACAGAAGCACAGAACAAAGGCGGGTTTCAGGGTACTTAGATTTTAGGGTTTCTTTTCTTCTCCTTTATTTTTTCTTTTCTTTCTTTATTTCTTCTTTCTTTCTTCTTTATTTCTTTCTTCTTTTCTTGGTTTTCCAGTGTTTCATAGACTTGGAGTCTCTTTGAAGATGGACCTTTTAGGAAGACTTTTGGAGGTTGATTTGAGTGTGAGAGGGGGTATTCAGAGACCCAGGATGTGGTTTTGAATGGATTTGATTTTTGGTGTTCGCCGGAGTAGGGTTCCGGCGACACATTTTTTAATATTCGAAGAGTTTGGGTTATATTCGAGGTATGCGACTAGGAATGGGTGAAAGATCGTTTTATGGTGGTTCTGGGTGTTAAGGTAGAGGGTTGATTCATAGTTTGGTGGTCGTCGGCTAGGGTTCCGGCGATCGGAGTTTCAAGAACTGGAATACTGATGGATTTTTGGGTGAGGTTAATGGAGATAAGGCTGCTTGAAGATGAAGGAAGGGGTTCAGGGTAGTGGCTTGAGCCGGAGAGGACAACAGGAGGCTAACCACCGGTAGGGTTCTGGTGGTCTTGTGAGAGAAGGAGCGGGAAGAAGGGACGGCTAGGGTTTGTGTGTGTGTGTATAATGATAGGAAATAAACGGGGGTCTGGGATATATACTGAATCTAGGTTATTGGTTTTCAGCCGTTAGATTGGCTATGATGAATGGTCCAGATCATTTTGTCCTTAAACATCATCGTTTGATTTAAATGAACCCCTACTCACGTCCGTTGGATTAAGTTATTAGACGACTGTGATTTAATTGCCTAAGATATATCGTTTGATTAAGTGAGACACTGATCTCATCCGTTTGATCAATGAAATGAACGGCCCGGATATCTTTCCTTAACGGTGTCGTTTCATTCACAAGGCCACCGCGTTATTTGGTCCATTGATCAATTGTATCAACGGCCCAGATTTGTTGTGTTATACGGTGTCGTTTGGTTCTATTGTGAGACTGGCCGGTCTTTTGACCATGGGCCGGCCTGTGGGTGTTGTATTTGGGCTTAATAATTTGTGTATTTGGCCCAATTCCTTAGTATTTTTTGCATTTTTGTTATTTATCCTATTCTGTATTTCCAACTTGTATTTATTTATTTAATTTCTGTATTTTCCTTTGTATTTTAGATTTATTTTCCTTGTATATTTTATACTGATGTATTTTCTTTTATCTTCAAAATTTTTATGTATTTTTCCTTGTTTTTTTCCAATTTCCTAGTATTGACCTTATATTTTTGATATTTTTCAATTAATTTCCTTTTGTATTTCATTTCAAATTTCTTAAAACAAACACTGGTATTTTCTATACACTAATCAAACAAATTGCAATCAAAAATCATTTTTGTATTTTTATTTTGGAATTAATTGCTTGGGACAAAAATCACGTGCTCACAGCTGCCCCTCTTTGCTCGGGGATACGAAGAGTTTCAGCGCAAAGATAAGTGAGCAGTAATGAGGGATTTTTCCCACTCGCATATTCTATATGAAGCATTTTTGAAAGTTTTGACCGCATCCGGCTTCAAGGATTGCCTACATATCCTGGGTTATACAAGAATCAGGTTAGTGTAGTTCAGGAATGTCTGGTAGTCGGAACTACCATGGAATGTGATTTCACTGCTGTTGTTATTGTTACTGCTGTTACTGCTGACTGACCCCTTAAATCATGGTAAGAAAAAATAACGAAACTAGCTTAAGCTATGGTCTATGAATTACAAAAATCCTATCTATGCCTTGAGTGTCTTGTATTGCCTTGATATTTCATCTTGCATCTTGTTCTTTTGTTTGTATCTTCCATTCTTCGATGAATCTTCTTGCTTGTAACTTGCTTCAAACATATTGCTTCATTCTGTTTGTATAACTTCAAAATGTGTTTCCCTGTTCTCCGGGTTGGTGCCTGCTTACTCTAAAATAAAGAAAAACCTTTTCTGCCCTAGTATGGGGTTTACAATCTATCATGCTGTTATTGGTTAGATAAAAGAAAATTTTCATTTTGCAGAAAGTATTCCCTTGTTATACAAGTGGGTGCCTGAGCAAAAATTTAAAAATGCAGAAAAGTATTACCTTGTTATCCAGGTGGGCGTCTGAGCGAAAATTTAAAAATGCAGAAAAATATTCCCTTGTTATCCAGGTGTGTGCCTGAGCGAAAATTTAAAAATGCAGAAAAGTATTCCCTTGTTATCCAGATGGGTGCCTGAGCGAAAATTTAAAAATGCAGAAAAGTATTCCCTTGTTATTCAGGTGGGCGCCTGAGCGAAAATTTAAAAATGCAGAAAAATATTCCCTTGTTATCCAGGTGGGCGCCTGAGCAAAAATTTAAAAATGCAGAAAAGTATTCCCTTGTTATCCGGGTGAGCGCCTAAGCAAAACTTTAAAATGCAGAAAAGTATTCCCTTGCTATCCAGGTGGGCGCCTGAGCAAAAATTTAAAAGTGTAGAAAAGTATTCCCTTGTTATTCAGGTGGGCACCTGAGCAAAAATTTAAAATGCAGAAAAGTATTCCCGTGTTATCCAGGTAGGTGCCTGAGCAAAAATTTTAAAAATGCATAAAAGTATTCTTTTGTTATCCAGGGGGGCGCCTAAGCAAAAAATTAAAAATGCAGAAAAGTATTCCCTTGTTATCCAGGTGGGCGCCTGAGCGAAAATTTAAAAATGCAAAAAAATATTCCCTTGTTATCCAGGTGGGCGCCTGAGCGAAAATTTAAAAATGCAGAAAAGTATTCCCTTGTTATCCAGGTGGGCGCCTGATGCAAAAAATTAAAATGCAGAAAAATATTTCCTTGTTATCCAGGTTGGCGCCTGAGCGAAAATTTAAAAATGCAGAAAAGTATTCCCTTGTTATTCAGATGGGCGCCTGAGCAAAAATTTAAAATGCAGAAAAGTACACCCTTGTTATCCAGGTGGGCGCCTGAGCAAAAAATTAAAAATGCATAAAAGTATTCCCTTGTTATCCAGGTGGGCGCCTGGGCAAAAAATTAAAAATGCAGGAAACTATTCCCTTGTTATCTAGGTGGGCGCCTGAGCAAAAATTTTAAAAATACAGAAAAGTATTCCCTTTTAATCCAGGTGGGAGCCTGAGCAAAAATTTAAAAATGTAGAGAAATATTCCCTTGTTATCCAGGTGGGCGCCTGAGCAAAAATTAAAAAATACAGAAAAATATTCCCTTGTTATCCCGGTGGGCGCCTGAGCACAAATTTAAAATGCAGAAAAGTATTCCCTCAGTTTGATAACTGGGTGCAACTTTTAACAATAAAAGGTAATACCTCCCTCGTCGTTCGGGTAGGTTTCTGATTATTGATTCCTCCATCGTGGATTCCTTTCTCCATTGTTACTTCTTTCTGATTTTTTCTCCCACATTGGTCACATTTACTTTAAAATGACTAGTAAGAATTTGAATCTTTTGCCCCTGTCTTAATCAGCAAACAACTTGTTAGTTATAAAATGATGGTTAGCAACTGGCATTCTTGTTGGCCTAGCTTCCACCATCTGCCCTCATCTTGCTTTGTACTGCTTTGCCGTATTTTCCTGATCGTCTTCCCAATTATTCCATTGTAATCCCCTTTTATTTTTCCTTCTCTTTTATTCACTTTGGCTATATGATCGCCATATGTTATTCTATTTTCCTGTCCTTTAAAGGACCCAGTATCATTATGCCATCCAACATGAGAAGCTGGTAATTAGCTTTCAACTTGAAACGGGTTTTGAACAAATAAAATGAAATGCAATGACCCTGAATTTAGGGGTGGGGATATTTTTTGAAGTAAAAGACAGAACTTATCTGGGTAGGAAGGCTGATTCCTTTGACCATGCCATGCATTTGGATATCCGTCCCAATCTGTTCAACCAAATCGCTGCTGACTTTAATTTTCCATTCATTAACCCAAACCTTACTTGACTTACCATTTGCATTTCACCAGGTCATTCCTCACTTTCGCCTTATGGTGCCCGTTAGGGTTTTCACTAATAAGATTCTCTCATTTTATTTCTCTCAAACATGCGTCGCCTTATGGTGACCGTGAGGTTTTCACCAATAAGACTCTCTCATTTTATATCTCACATCTCACATTCGTCTTATGGTGCCCGTGAGGGTTTTCACCGATAAGGCTTTCTGTTTTTTTATTTTTTATATGTTTTCCATCTTCAAACTCCCAGGTATTGTCCATGATATGTTTTCCTTATTCTCATTGCATTGTCATTCCCTTGAAATTAATTAGAAGGTCTTTCTTTGGAACGTAATGTTTCTTTCGGATGGGTTTAGAAAGAAGGGTATAAAGGCTCAAATTTACAACATGGGTTCAAAAAATATTACAACTCTCGGAATCATAAAAACACAACTTCTGCCCCAGTTTCAATATTGGGGAAACTTGGATTTTATTTCTGTCATGACTGAACCTTATTGAGGCTGCGTACGTACCCTTTCGGGATCAAGTCAGACGTAGTTCATACCATAAGATCTCTTTGCCATTTGACTTTTTCCCGATTTTCTTCTTTTGTATATATTTTCTCTTCTCTTTCTTTCATATCTTTTCTTCTTCTCTTTTTCTTTTCTCTATTCATTTCATCATTTATTTTGACATTCATCATTGATTCCGAGAGAGCGGTATGAAAGAATAACATAATAAGGCTCAAAGGGGTAGCAATGGATAAAGTGTTTGGATAGCGAAATAAAATGTCTTCATCATTTCAATTTCAAAATTATGACAAATACAATTGTATACATGAAAGGAATCATACGTAATATCTCTTCACTGCATAAGAGTTAATGGCAGTCTCTACACATTTCCCTTCTACATCTGTCAGATATAAAGCTCCGTTGGACAACACCTGGAATTCCATAAACGGCCCCTGCCAATTAGGTGTGAACATTCCTTTTGCTTCTGCCAGTGTGGTAAAATACGTCTTAACACCAACTGTCCAACCTCGAATTTCCGTGGACATACTTTCTTGTTATATGCTCTGGCCATCCTCTTTTGGTACATGTGTCCGTGACATACTGCTGCCAATCTTTTCTCGTCGATCAAGCTCAATTGCTCTAACCGGGCCTTTACCCATTCATCATCATCAATTTCAGCCTCAGCTATAATTCGAAGGGAAGGTATTTCAATTTCTGCAGGTATCACTGCCTCCGTTCTATACACCAATGAGTAAGGGGTTGCACCAATTGAAGTACGCACTGTAACCCATTAGAGCAAATGGTAATTTTTTATGCCATTGTCTTGACTCCTCTACCATTTTTCGAAGGATTTTCTTAATATTCTTATTTACAGCTTCAACTGCTCCATTTACTTTAGGCCGATAAGGTGTAGACTTGTGATGCACAATTTTAAATTTCTGACATGTCTCTTTCATGAGATGACTGTTAAGATTGGCTCCATTATCCGTAATAATCACCTTGGGAATTCCGAAGCGGCAAATGATGTTTGTATGTATGAAATCCACTACTGCCTTCTTTGTTACTGCTTTAAATGTCTTCGCATCCACCCATTTAGTGAAATAATCAATGGCTACCAGATTAAACCTGTGCCCATTAGATGTTGCGGGTTCTATCAGACCGATGACATCCATTCCCCAGGCGACAAAAGGCCATGGTGCTAACATTGTATGCAACTTATATGGCGGGGAATGAATCAAGTCCCCGTGTATCTGGCATTGATGGCATTTTCGTACATATCTGATGCAATGTCGCTCCATAGTGAGCCAATAATATCCAGCCCTTAGTATTTTCTTGGCCAAAACAAATCCACTCATGTGAGGTCCACAAGTTCATGCATGTATTTCGGTCATGATTGTAGCGGCCTGTTGTGCATCTATACATCTTAGTAAACCCAAATCCGAGGTTCTCTTGTATACAATCCCTCCGCTGAAGAAAAATCCACTCGCTAGTCGTCTTATAGCCCTTTTCTGATCTACCGTAGCTTGCACTGGGTAAACCCCCATCAAGTTCCTCTTCCACCGTAAAACAATAAGCATTCTGATCATGAACTTGTATTTGTAATGGATCTACATAAGCTTTATCCGGATGGTTCAACATGGACGACAATGTGGCCAGAGCGTCTGCAGCTTCATTGTGCATTCTTGGGATATGCTTGAACTCTATGGATTAAAATTTTGACATAGTTCATGTAGACACTGTCGGTACGGTATAAGCTTCAAATCCCTTGTCTCCCACTCTCCTTGAATTTGATGTATCATAAGATCCGAATCACCCATGACCAAAATCTCTTGAATACCCATGTCTATTGCCATTCTTAATCCCAATATACATGCTTTATATTCGGCCATATCATTAGTACAGAAAAAGCGGAGCTGGGCGGTAACAGGATAATGCTGACCCATTTCTGAAATGAGCACTACTCCAATTTTGACTCATTTGCTATTGACGGCCCCATCAAAGTATAATTTCCACCCTGGCTTTTCGTCTTGTTCCAATTCTTAAATATGCATCGTCTCCTCATCAGGAAAGTATGTTTTTCAGTTGTTCATATTCATCATCGACTGTATTTTCTGCCAAATGATCAACGACTTCTTGTGCCTTCATTGCAGTGCGAGTTACATAAACAATATTAAACTCAGTAAGCAGAATTTGCCATTTAGCGAGCCTTCCTGTGGGCATAGGCTTCTTGAAGATGTAATTTAGTGTATCCAAATGAGATATGAGATAAGTAGTGTAAGCCGACAAGTAATGTTTCAACTTCTATGCAACCCATGTTAAAGCACAACATGTTATTTCCATCTGAGTGTATTTTACCGCGTAAGACGTAAATTTCTTGCCGAGGTAGTATATTGCTCTCTCCTTCTTCCCAATTTCATCATGCTGCCTCAGTACACAGTCAAAGGAATTATCCAATACGGTCAAATAAAGGATCAAGGGCCTTCCAGGCTCCGGAGGAACCAACAAAGGAGGATTGGCCAGATATTCCTTGATTTTATCAAATATTTCTTGACACTCCTCGATCCACTCGATCGCAACATCCTTCTTCAGCAACTTGAAAATAGGCTCACGAGTTGTTGCGAGCTGAGCAATAAACCCGCTAATGTAGTTATCTCCCTAACATACTAATCATTTTAGTCTTGCTCTTTGGCGGAGGCAAGTTCTGAATTGCTTTTATCTTTGATGGGTCCAGTTCAATACCGCACCGGCTTACCACAAACCCTAATAACTTTCATGATGGTACTCCAAAAGCACATTTTTGCTGGATTGAGCTTAAGATTGTATCTCCGAAGCCTATGGAAGAACTTCCTCAAGTCTTTGACATGATCGCACTGCTTTTTGGATTTGATAATAACATCATCCACATACACTTCAATCTCTCGATGTATCATGTCATGAAACATAGTGGTCATTGCTCTCATATATGTAGCTCCAGCATTTTTCAACCCAAATGGCATTACTCTGTAGCAATATGTTCCCCAAGGTGTGATAAAGGCCGTTTTTTCTGTATCTTTTTCGTCCATCAAGATCTGATGATAACCCGGATAACAATCCATAAAAGAACTAATCTCATGTTTGGCACAATTTTCAATTAATATGTGTATGTTTGAAAATGGAAAATCATCCTTCGGACTTGCTTTATTAAGTTCTCGATAATCAGCACACACTCTGGTTTATTCATCTTTCTTTGGAACAGGTACAACATTGGCTAACCAGGTGGGATACTTGGTGACCCCTAGGACCTTTGCCTCAAACTGCTTGTTCACTTCTTCTTTTATTTTCACACTGATATCTGTTTTGAACTTTCTCAACTTCTACTTAACAGGCCGGCATTCCGGATAAGTAGGCAACTTATGTACCACCAGATCAGTACTGAGCCCTGGCATGTCATCATAAGACCAGGCAAATATATCTTTGTACTCATGTAATAACTTGATCAAGTCTTCTCTGAGTGAGGCCTCTAAGTGCACACTAATCTTTGTTTCCCGAATATTCTCCTCATCCCCCAAATTAATAGACTCCGTCTGATTTAAGTTTGGTTTGGGTTTCTCTTCGTAGTGGCTCAAATCCTTACTAATTTCCTCCAAAACTTCCTCATCCTTATATTCCACTTCATTATTATTTTCAATTTCTTGTATAACTATCTGATTATCAAGACTGGACCGAGAATCCTTCATGCATGTCACATAATTGAAATCAGCGAAAACTGGACTGTACGAGAAAAGAAAAGAAAATAAAATAAGGCTACAAAAATAGAGGAAGAAAGAAATTACATTTCATTAAACTTTGAAAGGTAACAAGGTTTGGATACATTTGACTAGACAGAACATAGGATTACAATTTTTGAAACAAGACAGGTTTAGGAATGGAACGTTAAAGCTAACTACCACAACTCCCTTCTGATTGGAAGAGGAGTAGCTTCCCAGTTATTTAGCCTGATCTAGGGTCCAACAAACTGAACATCTATATTTCTTGTTCCCTCGGCTGCCTCTATTATATTCACACCTTCAAACAACCTCTCAAATATTTCTAACAGCTATTCATCTGGCCTTATCTCTGCATGGCCCGGCATGATAGTTGCCGGACGTCTTTGTGTACCAGGCTTGACGGAGGAATAGGAAAGTTTTGGGATAGGTTTGGGGAGGGTCCATCCTTTCTTTTTCAATCTTTTGGCTATCTGTATATCAGCGATGGTTGGCTTGAAACCCAAGCCGAAAGTATTAGTGCTACCTGGAAGATAAACTGGTTGTGTTATTCCTTGCAGAGCAACTCCTAGACATTTTCCTGGAGGGAACCCATTCTTTAACATTTCCTTAGCAACCATGAATGCTGTAGGGGTTACTTTGGGTACTGGGATGCTTTCATCTTCAGATATCTTATTCACAGACACAGTGTCCATCACTTGGTACACCCAAGGACCTTTGTTACCCTCGACTTCCTCGAATGGCGTGATGGAATTACAAATATTATCTTCGCCATGTACTACTATCTCTTGCTGATCCCATTCAAACTTCACCATTTGATGGAGTGAAGAAGGCACCACTTTAGCAGCATGGATCCATGGACGTCCTAACAGGAGATTATAGGACACAACAACGTCCAACACTTGAAATTCCATGGTGAATTCCACCGGTCCGATGGTGAGTTCTAATATGATATCTCCTACTGTGTTCTTTCCACCTCCGTCGAATCCTCTCACACATATGCTATTTCTATGGATTCTTTCGTGATCAATTTTCAGTTTGCCCAGAGTAGATAAAGGAAAAATATTAGCACTTGACCCATTATCGACCAAGACATGGGTCACCACTGATTCCTCACACTTTACTGTAAGATATAACGCCTCGTTATGCTCTGTCCCTTCCAATGGCAGTTCATCGTCTGAGAATGTTATCATGTTTGCCTCAAAGATTTTGTTTGTGATCTTTTCCGAATGACACATCGCGATCTTTTCTGGTACATGAGCTTCATTTAGGATCTTCATTAACGCCCTTCTGTGTTCATCGGAATGAATCAATAGAGATAGCAAAGATATTTGAGTTGGTGTCTTCCTCACCTGCTCCACTATGGAATAATCTTGAGCTTTCATTTTCCTTAGGAACTCCTCAGCTTCTTCTTCGGTGACCGCTTTCTTCATATGGGCCAGATTTTATTTCACAACTTTTGCATTCCTCAAATCATTAAGAGCAAAACATCTCCCTGACCGGGTCAAACCATGGGTTTCGCAGATCTCCCCCTTGACTTCTTTTCCTTTGTACATGACAATTACCTTGTCATAATTCCAAGGTACGGCTTTGATGTTCACAATCGGCATCTGAACGACTGGCTTGATAACTACTGTCTATATATGTGCCCCTTTCACAGTCAATATGGGCTTCACCCCAGGTACTATTACTTTTATAGTTTCAGGTTCAACTACCACTGCTGGCTGACTTAAAAGGTGGCTCAACCAATACTTTCTCACTCCCGACTTTCACCTTTGTCTTGCTGTTTGCTTTGGTTGTCATCGCAGTCTGAGAGGCTTTTTGCAGCTTTCTCCTTGTACCAGCTCTATCATATGTGTTTCATGGTGCACAGGCAAAGGATTTTGCATTATGTTGGGAGCCTCGGGGGCTTGTACCTCAATTCTTCTAGAGTCAATGATGTTTTTTATTGCAGATTTTAGGTGCCAACATTTCTCCTTGTCATGTCCCGGTGCCCCTGAACAATATTCACAATGGATGGATTGATCCAAGTTTCTCGGTGGAGGATTGAGAATTTTAGGCTCAATAGGACTCAGCATCCCCAATTGTCTTAATCGGTGGAAGAGGCTAGTATATGATTTGCCTAGAGGAGTGAATGTTTTCTTTCTTTGAGCCATGTCGTTTTTGACTTCAGGGTCGGGACGGAAACTGGTTCTGTTGGGATTTCTGTAGGTTTTTGGTGGCGGGTATGTATTTTGGGCATGGTTGACATTCTGAGGTGCTGGGGTTCCCCATAAAGGAGGAAGCGGTAGGTAATACTGGGTGTGATGGACAGAAAGCTGAGGAACAGTCGGAGGGTAATAATGTTGAAGTGGGTTATACGGTGTTGGTGGATAAGGTTGGCGAGGTTGATGGTGATATGGGTTGGGGCCCCAAGACCAAGACCTTCCCTCTATAATTGCCACTTCTTCTTTCTTTTTCTTCCCAATTGCTCCTCCTATCCCCGTCTGAATTGCTTGATTTGTAGTCTTGATGGCTGAATAACTCATGATTTTATTTGTTTTCAAACCTTCTTCAACAAAACTCCCCATTTTTACCACCTCATTAAAGGTCTTTCTGATTGCAGACACCAGATGCCCGTAGTATGTTGGCTCCAAAGGTTGTAAGAAATAATATACCATTTCTCCTACTTTCATTGGTGGATTCACACGAGCCACCTGTTCTCTCCACCTGAAACCATACTCCCGAAAACTCTCTCCAGGTTTCTATTCCATTTTAGTTAATGACAACCTATCCGGGATGATTTCCAGGTTATATTGAAAATGGTTCGCAAATGATTGAGCCAAATCATCCCAAATGAACCATCGGGTATGTCCTTGACGGGTGTACCATTCAAGTGCCGAGCCGCTGAGGCTTTGACTGAAATAAGCCATGAATAGTTCATCTTTTCCTCCAGCTCCACGCATTTTGCTGCAATATCCTCTCAGTTGGGCCATTGGATCACCATGGCCATCGCATGTCAATTTTCGGCAATTTAAACCCAGCTGGTAGTTGTACTTCAGGGAACAAACACAAGTCCTTGTATGCCACACTAACTTGGCCTCCCAAACCCTGCATATTGCGAAACGACTGCTCAAGGCTCTTCATTTTCCTGGCCATCTCCTCTTGTTCAGGATTTCTAACGGGTTTCTCCTCTTCCGTCATATCGATAAGTGGGGTATAAGAATACTGTTGTCTGAAGGTGGGTTCTGGAGGGTAGTAATGATTATCCTGGATATAAAATACATGCTCACTAGAGGATTTGTGTAAAGCGGCTGGTGGTGGTGCCACATACACTGGAGCATCCTGGGGTGGTGGTGGTGGAGCTTGTTTAGGATTTGAGGGTGGTACTTCAATGTCAAATTCTTTTGCTTGTTTGATACTTTTGACCACGGCCGTGACAATATTTTTCCTCAGCCGAGCAACTTCGACATTATGTTCATCCTTTAACTGTTGGATCATCTGAGCCCTTTCTTCAGCATTTCTAGCCAATTGTTTCCGAACCCTAATTAATTCCTTCTCGGCTTTTTCTAGATCAAAGCTATAGTCGTTCACCTTTCGCCACAAATTATCAATTAGCTTTTCATCTCGGGCATGTCGAATTGGGGTTTCGGTTGCTGCTCTCATTTTCACAATCTAAGCCTTCAATGTTTCATTCTCTTTAATCAGTTGTTTCTTTTCACCCTCATTGGCCGCTGCTTGTAAGCTGCTTTAGAATTTGAGGTCCTAAACTTGTTTTTCCAACATACTAATTTTGGCTCGGTATTCATTCTCCTTGGCCAGCCAATCCCATTGTTCCTTTGATAGCTCGGCAAATTCTTGAATGTGAGGTCTCTTCGTTGGTCTTTCATGCTCAAAATCTCTTCGGTACCATGCGGAATAACTAGGCGACACTTCACCTCTAGCTCGATCCCTTACACAAGTGTCTACTCTCAGACATTGGCGCTCATTCCATATTTGTCGAACTTTTGCTTCAGGAAATTGCCCATCGGGACTAATCTCTATCGCATGAAGACTGAGATCCCCATCTTTTGGCACAATTTGATATCTTTTGAGTTGCCGTAAAACACGATATGGTGCATAAGGTTGGATACTTTTGAGACCCATCAAGAGAAAATATGATCCTTCTGCTGGCATGTATATGACTTCATAGATGGGCAACCATCCGTATGCCCATTCTATCGGGCTAGCAGTAAGTGATCGGAAGTAGGTGACCCAACCTTTTGATCCTTCTGGCAATATGGCCTCTTTTGTCCTCATGTAGAATTCTTAGATACAAGTCTTTTCACACGATCCATAACTCAAAAACTGAGGGTGATGACATAAATGCTCGATCATCCACATATGTAGTAGTAGATTACACCCTTCGAAGAAATCTTCTCCCGCTTTGTAGGATTTGAGAGCACGGAAGATATCGGCCACTATCACTGGCGCCAAAGTACTATTGTCCTGTGTAAGGAGGGTACTGGCAATCCCGAAAACTCTGATGTCGATGTTCCCATCTTTCCTTGGAAATATTATTAACCCCAGAAAGGCTACCATGAAGGCAAATCGCCTATGTTCCTCCCATTTAGCCCGGTTTGCTTTGCTGCAGAGTTTGTTCGTTGGAACATTAAATCCTCCAACGTGGCCTTATCTGCGGTATATAAAGTTCATGGTGCAAAACCCGTGGACCAAATCTTCATTGTGAACATTTCTAGCTATTTTCAAAGAGTCGAGGAATCTGTGCAAAGTGATGGCTCTTGGAGAAACTGAATATTTGTCTTTTAAGGGGACCTCACCCTTTTCCGATGTAGTTAGCAATATCTTCCAATATCGGAGTGAGATTAAAGTCTGAAAAGTGGAGCGCATTGTGTGCGGGATCCCAGAGGGTGACTAAGGCTTGAATAATGTCACCTCGGGGTATGATATCAAGCACCACAGTAAGATCTTTCAAATATTTCTTGACCTAATCTTGTCCATCTTGGCCCAAATCGTTCCACCATAATCGTAACTCCAAAGGGATCTTACTCATTAGTGAAAAAGGTTCGTTTTGCATTTTGCTCATCCTGCACATTTATTAAAGGTGATTTAAGCTCATATTATTTGACTCGAAAACAAAATATTTTTTCAAAGAAAATTTTTCAGCATTTTCTTCAAAAGAATCCATATTTGTGAACTCATCCTTTCAATACCTCATTTGAAGATTTCAAGACTATATTTATTATTTAAGGAAAATGACTTCAAAGGTGTCCATTTTTGCGCAAACAGCCTTCCGGCGTACTTTCGGAACATTCAGCTATTTTCAAAAACGGCATCACTTTGATTTATTCAAAATTAAAAATTTGACATTTTTTGGCAATTTTTTTTTTTGAAAAGGGGTGGTTGGTCCCGTCATGGGTTGCATATGTATCTCGCCTAGTGGTGAGAATCAAACCAGCGTAGTTCGGTCAAATTATTTTTAGGCCAACTATATTGACAAAAGTAACCCGACTATTTTCATATTTTCTTTTTTCTCGAAATTTCGGTAGCGTTTCGTCAGTATTAAAATATTGCTATTCTAGAAATCGCTATTTTCTCTCTATTTTTAGTTTTAGGTATTTAGCCGGTCAGCATAATAGTCCAGGACAAATAAATGCAACACATGATCATGCTCGGTCTTTTACATCTGGGTTACCTGTCCTAGACGGACGCAACCCTTGTGTTGAGTCCCCTAAGTCAGATGTGATGCAAATAATCGCCCTAATTATAGGCTCAATATCCTTATTTTTCATTGGTACTAGACTATGTACCCGAGCGGACAACTCGGATCGAGGAGGGGGCTACGTACCGGGGACCAGCGGGATCGTCCGGCTTTGTAATTTTTTCGGCCTCTGTTTCTTATTTGGTGTTGACACTAATAGAAATGGGAGTCCCAACTAGTAAGCACATCCCTGTAGGTAAGAAGAGAAGGGTTTTCGGCACAATTTTATGTACAGTTCACGTAATATCAAAGCGGTAAACATGTGTGATGACCCGGCCCGTCATCATGTGAGTTATCACCCCGTTACCCCTGTTATATGCTTGTTGATGTAATATGCATGTTGGGTGAGTTTGAGTCAATTCGGGTTGAGTTTGATTGAAATTGAGACAGAAAGTCTCTTAGAAGAAGGAATAGTTGGGAAAAGTCAACTGGAAGTTGACTATTTAGTTAGAGGGCTCGGAATCAGATTCTGATGATTCGGTTGGTTCCGGGAGGTGATTTGTGACTTAGGGGAACAATCGGAATTGAATTTGGAGGTCCGGTGTAGAAATAGGCTTGAATTGGCAAAGGTTGAATTTTGGCGAAATCCGGACGGTAGGTGAGATTTTGATCCATGAGTGGGAATGGAATTCCGACAGTTGCAGTAGCTCCGTTAGGTGATTTTGGATGTGCCTGCAAAATTTCAGGTCATTCGAAGGTCGTTTGGTCGGGTTTTTGATCGAATAAGAATTTTGAAAGTATAGTTAAACTTAAGCTTGAATTTGCTGAAAACGGATAATTTTGATGTTAACGATAGTGATTTTATGATTCAAGCAAGTTGGAATGAGGTAATAGATCATTCCTGTATATTTGGTTGAGGTCTCGAGGGTCTCGGGTGTGTTTCGGATGTCCAACGGGTCATTTTTGGAAGATTTTTGCCGTTTTCAGCATAAATATAATTATCCAAAGGTCTATTTTTAGTTCTAGAGATCCAAATTTGATTTCGAGACTTCGAGAATTTAAATCATAAATTATAGGACTGGTCTGGAAATTTTGGTTTAATTTCATCTAGTCGCGATTAGGTTTTTGACGCGATATGTGAGTTAATTATTTAACGAGCAAAATTGATGTTGCACTAAGTAAATGAGATCCAAATTCAGTTTTGTTTGAACCACTGGATCCGTATCGAAATTACGGAGCCATAAGAAAAAGAATCGTCGCATTCCGAGTTCGTATGATGGAGTTAGAGCCATTTTAGTGAAAATGGCTGCGTGCTGCAATTTCTGTATTGCTGCTGCATTTTTCTGCAGCATATAAATAGTAATTCCCGTGCGTGAACAGTACCCCGTGAACGGTGTCGACGCGCATGAACAGTACCCCGTGAACAGTGATTTCTGAAAAAAAATCAGTGAGTTGATAAAATCGATTTTGGGTCATTTTTCCACCATTGTTGAGCTCTAGAGTGAGAAAGTGACGGGAAATAGCCGGGAGATCATCGGGATATTGTCGGAGGTAAGTTTCGTGGTTTAATTACACACTTTTATCATGAAATCATGGATTATTTCTATGAAAATGGAGGATTAAATGTGGGTTTAAGCCCTATAGAAAAATACCGATTTGAGCGGGCAAATGGAGTCCGAATTTGGAAAATTTGATATGCCTAGACTCGTATTGAGACGAGGGTTCCGAATATATAACTTTTATAATTTTTCGAGAAGCGCACCAAAAGTCGGGTTTTAACAACTTGTGGGTTTTGATATAATTTGGGCTATTTCGAATGAATTGCGTGAAATTAGCATATATTGATGCATTCTCTATGATTTTGAGCAGATTTGGCATCCAAGGAGATTGATTTGCGAGGCAAGCGCAAGGCGGATTGAAGTTTCTACCGGTTCAAGGTGAGTGGTAGTAGTAAACAATGTACTGAGGGTTTGAAACCCCGTACTAGCACTTCACAGTGCTATGTTGAGATGAGACACACGTCTTGAGACGAGCGTGGTGACATTGTGATTGGGGACTTGGACTTGGTCCTTCCCGGCTAATAGAATACCGTGTTTTATGACTGTTAATGAGATTATAACTGTACAATTGGGCTAATAGCCATGTTTGGGGCCTTGTGCCGATTTGTAGAGCATTAGGGAACCTATAGAGCTAGGTGACCCTTATATCGTGTTGGAAACATACACTCAGCCGTAGCTCTAGCTTTATAGCATAATATGAGCCCGTATTAGATGTGTACATTGAGAGAGATTATCTAGGGTGGAATTCCCTGTTCTAGCTGAGTGGGCCCGAAAGGCCAAGTCTATACCGATTGAGATGAGATAGGGTCAAGGACCCACTATGAGATGTTATATTGGGCCTGAAAGGCCAAGTCTATATTGACTGAGACAGGGTCAATGACCCAATGTGATATATTATATTGGGCCTGAGAGGCCAAGTATATACCGACCGGAATAGGGTCGAGGACCCATTATGAGGTATTATATATATATATATACCTATATTGGATCGGGCTGCACGCCGCAACAGTATATATATATTGGACCGGACTGCACGCCGCAGTAATATACATGTAATATACATGCGGAACGGACTGCACGCCGCAATATTATTGCGCTTGGGCTGTAGGAGCCCCTTCAGAGTTTGAGTTTGCACACATTCTCAGTGAGCACTGGTGTATATTATGGGATCGGGCTGCACGCCGCAGCAGTATAGAGATATATACATATATATATAGGATCGGACTGCACGCCGCAGTAATACATGTGTGGATCGGGCTGCACGCCGCAGTATTATAGTGCTTGGGCCTAGGGAGCCCCTCCGAAGTCTGTATACACCCCCAGGTGAGCGCCGTCGACGTTAAATGGAGCGGGTTGCGCGCCGCAGCGGTATATGTATTGGAGCGGGCTGCGCGCCGCAGCGGTATATGTATTGGAGCGGGCTGCGCGCCGCAGCATTATACTTATTCATATCCTATTACCTACTGAAATATTTATATGTTATAGACAGATGTATATGCCTCTATATATTGTGATGGTTGTATACCGTAGTGGTACGAGCGAGGATGTGGTCAGTGTGAGACCTAGATGAGATAGATGTGGACTGGAGATCAGGGTACTCACCGTAGAGATGACTTTCCTGTGAGGTTACCCTTAAAATTGTTTAGTGATAGTACAGGTGTTCTTATTTTCAGTAATTGTTTATTATTATTACTCACTGAGTTGAAATATACTCACCCCACTCCCCCGCACTTTTGTGCAGATTCACAGGTGCTAGAGAGCAGTTGAGCTGTCGCAACTGTTTTATTATCCCCATTCTGTGGAGACTTCAAGGTAGCTGCCGACGTCCACAGTACCTGACCTCTTTCTTTTTGTCATTTTGTTGTCTCCATTCTGGTTAGACTTGATTGTGTAGTAGATCTCATTTGTAGAGGCTCAGACTTGTGACGCCACGATTTGGTTGGGACCGTGTTCTTGTATTTCAGTTCTACACTTCTTGATTTGTTATGAAAACAGGCTAATCACGCCGATTAATCAGTATTAATTATACTTGGCTGGTTTAATTGGATAAGACGGTCGGGCTTGCCTAGCAATGTGTTGGGCGCCATCACGACCGGGGTTTGGGGTCGTGACAAGTTGGTATCGGAGCTTAGGTTAACAGGTCTCGCGAGTCATGAGCCGGTTTAGTAGAGTCTCGTGGATTGGTACGGGGACGCCTGTACTTATCCTCGGGAGGCCGCAAACCTTTAGGAAAGTTTCAAATTCTTGGAATTCTCATCGTGCGTGTTTTATTCAGCTTGAGATGTAATTCTTGAAATTCCTCCCGCACATTGATGCGCGCACTCGAGTGCTTAGTGATAATTTGCCTTGATGACTTATGATTCCCCAATCGAGGTACGAGATATAATCTCTATGAGTTCATGTTGGGCATGTCTGGAGGACTTGAGGGCAAATCCTTTGCATATGGCTTGAGCACCGAGGTGCTAATTTTACGAGCTGGTATTATGAACTTGTATGTTTAGTATTGTCCCCGATTGTGGGAATGGCGGCTAGATAGCTATGTAATGAGTATGTTGGTACTGTGTAATGTCTATGGCAATGGGAGGTATACAGAAATATTAAGGAAAGAAAATGTTCTTACTTGGTGGAATAGCCCAGATAATGGAGGGTTGAAATGTATTTTCATTGTGTTATGCTTCAAATAGGTGAAACGCATGTCCACGTATCAATTTTGATAATATAATACAGGTGGTATTGAGATTAATATTGTTGATATACATTGTGATGCTTTGTCAATTTGTGGATGTGTCGTTAGCATGATTTTGGAGGTTCTCTGGCAGGTGGATAGGCCCAATTACAAAGGAAACTCTGCCGAAATTTTTGAAAATTTTGGGACTTAAAAAAAAAGATGTTGTCGCCTAAGGAATGGGCTTAGCTGTTGCGTGTGAATGAATACGAGAATTGCAAAAGAGTTAAGATTTCCGATGATTCGAGTCTCCGCCAAAGTTTGTAAATAGCTCGAGTTTAATCTCACTGTAACATTGGAACATCAATTGAGTAAGAATGCTATGAGTGGCTAAAAGTGCTTTGATGTATGGCTCCGAGCCAAGTTGGGGAGGTTGTTATTGACTAACTGATTGCACTATTGTGTGCTATGATGGTTCTGTCCCCAAGCATGTTGGGAAAAATTCTGACGAAGGTTATGGCGCTTCGTAGATGTGAAGAAATACTAGGATGTTTTGAACTACCGTTGGTAAGGAATGTTCGGTGTATAGAAAAGAAAGATAGCGAATTGTACCTGTAAGTAATCATGTTCTGCGATGTCAGAGTTCTAACAAAACGCGAGTGGTTCTACTCAATAGGACAGTTGAATTACAACTGAATAAGGGTGAATGATGCCCGAGAATGGTTTTGCAGTGTTCAAGATTTTGCTTGTAACAGTCAGGTGCCTTAAGATTGTGTATGTGGCTAAAGATGGTGGTTTCGTTAGAAAAGATCAAGGCTTGTGTTATATCATGTGAATGATGGGATTCTATGTATCCGTATTGGGAAGTAATGATAACAAATTCAAAATCGCAGGAAGTTCTTCAAAATAAAGTGTGGTAGAATGTGGTACTTCTGGGAAACATTTGAGAGAGTATTCAGCGGCCCGTGAGCCTTAGACCGTGTGGTCTTGTGTACGCGTTTTGTGTGGTAAAAAGGGTTGAGGCATTGTCGTGCTACAGTAAAGACTGATATGAAATTAAAGATGAATCATAAAGGAAATTGGGTAAATGGATCAACTTGTTAATAAACCGAAATGGTATGATAAGGAATACGATTAATTCCTGGTATATGTTTGAAGTAATGAGTCTCGCCGATATTGTGCAATAAAGCTTTTGAGTATTGGCAGTTGTGTAACTCGGTATGGGTATAAGGACTCAGTTCCGGCAATTTAACTTATGCAATGTAATTGGGAGAAAGGGTTTGTGATGTGTTTTACCGTGGTTTGAAAAGGAGTGTATTTCCTGTTGGTATGTAAAGCTTGGAATGTGTAATGAGTTTTCTCTATATGGGATCATAAAAGTCCTTTACTAGTTGAGTGCGCCAATGTTTGCGGCGTAGGGAAAGGGATATGAATTTTCCCTATTGTTTTAGTGTGGTGTGGTATATGCGATGTGTTATGGAAAGTTGATAACGGCATGTTCAAGGTTTTGAGATCAATTCATATTATATGGGAAGTCATTAAAATCCTCAAGCAGCGTGGGCAGCTGCAGATAATCTGAGAATCAATCTTCCTGGTGATTTAGGAGAATGGTACTACTATGCTAGTATTTCGGCAGAGTCTATGGTAATAAGGGGCAGGTAAAATAAATTGATAATATCTAGCGGTATGGTGGTATTCTCCCGTTGGATCGACTGTAATAATTGAGTCGTTGATGACATAGTGAAATTTATGAATGGCTTTCGTGGTATGAATGGACGCTTGAGGTGCGTTATGTAATCATACGGTGAAGTACGGAATCAGGCATAGTGATTCCTGTGTTATGTATGTGTTGGAGACTAGAAGTTCTCGTAACCCGCCTACGCAGCGGTGGTATATCGTGTGTATCGGCACAGTGTAGCGGTTATCGGAAATTGGAAGCCCTAGTGGCTATCTCGTCACTTGATATGACGAATTTGAATAATGATATATGATTGCAGGTTGGTTGTCATAAGTCAGACTGTCTAGACTAATGTGATATGGACTATGTCAGAAACATGTCGCAAACTGCATGGCAGAGCGCATCAGATCATGCTCCAGCAGGGTGGATGTACCCTAGAGCCAGCGGACGGTTGGGAGGTATTGCTTTGCCAGTTGGGCCTTCGTGGTGGATGTCAATGTAGAGGTATCTACCATTGATTCAGTTCCGGTATCGAGGAACTTTGTCGGATGAGTTTCATGTGACCGAGCTCGAGGCTATATATACATGTTTGTTGCAATGAGCAACTTGAGTCGATGTGCATTCCTTTTTGCTAGATTTATGCGTGGATCGGGTGGCACGCCGCCACATGTATAGTATCTGGATCGGGTGGCACGCCGCCACATGTATGGTATCTGGATCGGGTGGCACGCCGCCACAGGTATGCTATTGGAACGGGTTGCGCGCCGCAACAGTGTGATGTGGGAAATATAGCTTCCTATATGTACCTTGTATACAATACTTCCTCTCTTCTGAGGAATAGTCCGTATTGGGTATCGCTCGGGGAATAGCACATCGGTTGTGTCCATTCAGGATTCGATAGCATATACTAAATGTATCACCGTGTGTGATTGATTGCTTGAGTTCAGACCTAAATATGTGTGTGGCTGACCGTTTTGAGCATTGCGACTTGAGGTGCTCCATGAGTAATAGTGTTTGGATAGAATCATGAGTTGTGGCAAGGCCACGTGATGTTATGACCTTTCGAGGAGGATTCGGGTACTCTAATTCTATGATGTGAGACGAGATCTCAGTTATGTGTTGTGATGGTATGGAAGAATTTGAATTATGGATCTTTGTGCGAGTCAGTTGTCATGATTCGAGTGTATTCATATCGTTCTTATTGGAGCCTGTGTTGTGCTCGTTGTGGCTTAGGCCGATGCTGAGGTGTCATGTTACCAGTGTGGTGTGTTATAACCAAAATGATCATTCAAGTCATTAATGAGAGCGAGCATATATGATTTCAGCTCGTTAGAAAGGTAATATCGAGGTTTGGCTCCGAAACTTATTGTGGTATTAGTTTTAAAAGTGAAATAGATTCACGAATGGTTGACCCGAGAGATGGGTTCGGTATATCGCGTGATTCAGTTGTTGTGGGCAGGATATGAAGGTGTTGGAATAAGACTCTATCTAATGAGAAAGGTTCTTTCTGCTAGTATTTGGTTATTGTGGCCAATTGTCGTGATTAGAGACTATCGTATCGAGTGATCGGGTTGTTTGATACATCATGTGATCTCACCCGGAGTGGTGAGTTGGCTATTACAGTTGGATCGTGTGTACTCCGAGTATAGATGTGGGATTCAGACTGGTATATGATTTCGGAAAGTGCAATGTGGTTTATGGTTCAGTTAGACTGTGGAAATTCAACTATACTATGTTATCGGACTTATGAAAGATAGGGTGAAGTGGTATCGCCCCGAATATATGCTTGGTAAGGTCATTCGGCTATTAGGTCACTTCCAGTAGACCTCTTGGTCCGCTCGAGGACGAGCGTTTGCTTAAGTTGGGGAGAATGTGATGACCCGGCCCGTCATCATGTGAGTTATCACCCCGTTACCCCTATTATATGCTTGTTGATGTAATATGCATGTTGGGTGAGTTTGAGTCAATTCGGGTTGAGTTTGATTGAAATTGAGACAGAAAGTCTCTTAGAAGAAGGAATAGTTGGGAAAAGTCAACTGGACGTTGACTATTTAGTTAGAGGGCTCGGAATTGGATTCTGATGATTCGGTTAGTTCCGGGAGGTGATTTGTGACTTAGGAGAACAATCGGAATTGAATTTGGAGGTCCGGTGTAGAAATAGGCTTGAATTGGCAAAGGTTGAATTTTGGCGAAATCCGGACGATAGGTGAGATTTTGATCCGGGAGTCGGAATGGAATTCCGACAGTTGCAGTAGCTCCGTTAGGTGATTTTGGATGTGCCTGCAAAATTTCAGGTCATTCGGAGGTCGTTTGGTCGGGTTTTTGATCGAATAAGAATTTTGAAAGTATAGTTAAACTTAAGCTTGAATTTGCTGAAAACGGATAATTTTGATGTTAACGATAGTGATTTTATGATTCAAGCAAGTTGGAATGAGGTAATAGATCATGTCTGTATATTTGGTTGAGGTCTCGAGGGTCTCGGGTGTGTTTCGGATGTCCAACGGGTCATTTTTGGAAGATTTTTGCCGTTTTCAGCATAAATATAATTATCCAAAGGTCTATTTTTAGTTCTAGAGATCCAAATTTGATTTCGAGACTTCGAGAATTTAAATCATAAATTATAGGACTGGTCTGGAAATTTTGGTTTAATTTCATCTAGTCGCGATTAGGTTTTTGAAGCGATATGTGAGTTAATTATTTAACGAGCAAAATTGATATTGCACTGAGTAAATGAGATCCAAATTTAGTTTTGTTTGAACCACTGGATCCGTATCGAAATTACGGAGCCATAAGAAAAAGAATCGTCGAATTCCGAGTTCGTATGATGGAGTTAGAGCCATTTTAGTGAAAATGGTTGTGTGCTGCAATTTCTGTATTGCTGCTGCATTTTTCTGCAGCGTATGAATAGTAACTCCCGCGCGTGAACAGTAACCGCGCGGGTGAACAGTGTCGACGCGCATGAACAGTGCCCGTGAACAGTGTCGACGCGCATGAACAGTAACCCGTGAACAATGATTTCCGAAAAATTGAGTAAGTTGATAAAAAAATCGATTTTGGGTCATTTTTCCACCATTGTTGAGCTCTAGAGTGAGAAAGTGACGGGAAATAGCCGGGAGATCATCGGGATATTGTCGGAGGTAAGTTTCGTGGTTTAATTACACACTTTTATCATGAAATCATGGATTATTTCTATGAAAATGGAGGATTAAATGTGGGTTTAAGCCCTATAGAAAAATACCGATTTGAGCGGGCAAATGGAGCCCGAATTTGGAAAATTTGATATGCCTAGACTCGTATTGAGACGAGGGTTCCGAATATATAACTTTTATAATTTTTCGAGAAGCGCACCAAAAGTCGGGTTTTAACAACTTGTGGGTTTTGATATAATTTGGGCTATTTCGAATGAATTGCATGAAATTAGCATATATTGATGCATTCTCTATGATTTTGAGCAGATTTGGCATCCAAGGAGATTGATTTGCGAGGCAAGCGCAAGGCGGATTGAAGTTTCTACCGGTTCAAGGTGAGTGGTAGTAGTAAACAATGTACTGAGGGTTTGAAACCCCGTACTAGCACTTCACAGTGCTATGTTGAGATGAGACACACGTCTTGAGGCGAGCGTGGTGACATTGTGATTGGGGACTTGGACTTGGTCCTTCCCGGCTAATAGAATACTGTATTTTATGACTGTTAATGAGATTATAACTGTACAATTGGGCTAATAGCCATGTTTGGGGCCTTGTGCCGATTTGTAGAGCATTAGGGAACCTATAGAGCTAGGTGACCCTTATATCGTGTTGGAAACATACACTCAGCCGTAGCTCTAGTTTTATAGCATAATATGAGCCCGTATTAGATGTGTACATTGAGAGAGATTATCTAGGGTGGAATTCCCTGTTCTAGCTGAGTGGGCCTGAATGGCCAAGTTTATACCGATTGAGATGAGATAGGGTCGAGGACCCACTATGAGATGTTATATCGGGCCTGAAAGGCCAAGTCTATATTAACTGAGACAGGGTCAAGGACCCACTGTGATATATTATATTGGGCCTGAGAGGCCAAGTATATACTGACCGGAATAGGGTCGAGGACCCATTATGAGGTATTATATATATATACCTATATTGGATCGGGCTGCACGCTGCAGCAGTATATATATTGGATTGGACTGCACGCCGCAGTAATATACATGTAATATACATGTGGGACGGACTGCACGCCGCAGTATTATTGCGCTTGGGCTGTAGGAGCCCCTTCGGTGTCTGAGTCTGCACACATTCTCAGTGAGTACTGGTGTATATTATGGGATCGGGCTGCACGCCGCAGCAGTATAGAGATATATACAGTATATATATTGGATCGGACTGCACGCCGCAGTAATATACATGTGGGACGGACTGCACGCCGCAGTATTATTGCGCTTGGGCTGTAGGAGCCCCTTCGGAGTCTGAGTCTGCACACATTCTCAGTGAGCACTGGTGTATATTATGGGATCGGGCTGCACGCTGCAGCAGTATAGATATATATATATATATATTGGAGCGGGCTGCGCACCGCAGCAGTATATGTATTGGAGCGGGCTGCAAGCCGCAACATTATACTTATTCATATTCATATATATACTGAAATATTTATATGTTATCGACAGATGTATATGTCTCCATATATTGAAATGGCTGTATACCGTAGTGGTACGAGCGAGGATGTGGTCGGTGTGGGACCTAGATGAGATAGATGTGGACTGGAGATCAGAGTACTCATTATAGTGATGACTAACCTGTGGGGGTTGCCTTAGAACTGTTTAGTGATAGTACATGAGTTCTTATTTTCAGTTATTGTTTATTATTGTTACTCACTGAGTTGAAATATACTCACCCTACTCCCCTGCACTCTTTGTGCAGATATACAGGTTCAGGAGGGCAGTTGAGCTATCGCAACTGCTTTATTATCCCCATTCTGTGGAGACTTCGAGGTAGCTGCCGACGTCCACAGTACCCGACCTCTTTCTTTTTATCATTTTGTTGTCTCCATTTTGGTTAGACTTGATTGTGTAGTAGATCTCAATTGTAGAGGCTCAGACTTGTGACGCCACGATTTGGTTGGGACTGTGTTCTTGTATTTCATTTCTACACTTCTTGATTTGTTATGAAAACAGGCTAATCACGCCGATTAATTAGTATTAATTATACTTGGCTGGTTTAATTGGATAAGACGGTCGGGCTTGCCTAGCAATGTGTTGGGCGCCATCACGACCGGGGTTTGGGGTCGTGACAACATGTTGCACGTTAATCAAAGCATATAAGGAATTCAGATATAAACAAAAACAGCAATTTAAATGAGCTCGAATTCTTAAACCCTGAACCGAAGTTCTGGGTTTCTTATCCCCAGCAGAGTCGTCAGAGCTGCCATACCTCCTTTTTCTTACCCGCTTATTAATACTACACCCTCGGAAGGGATATAATAAAAAAAGGAAAGGAGTTTTTCCAATTAAAGGACAATCGGAACATGATTTATTTATTAAATTTCAGAGTCGCCACTTGGGAAAATAATGGTGTCCTAAGTCACCGGTTTAATCCCGAACCGAGGAAATTATGACTCTGTTACAGTCTGCAAATCAGAAATCCGGATAAGGAATTATGTTAACCCGGGAGAAGGTGTTAGGCACTCCCAGATTCTGTGGTTCTAGTACGGTTGCTCAACTGTTGTTTTTATTTTTATCTTATTTTTCATATGCTTCATTTTTATGCATTATTAATGTCCCGCTTTGTCCTTTTTAAAGAATTGCGAAGTTGCGAAAACGCATTTCGAGTCACACCATACTAGTACGCCTGTGACTTTAGTGCATTTCAACTTCGCCGGGATTTGGATTTGGGTAACATAAATGTGAACCTGTATTAGAAATGTAATATTATTAATCATGCCTAAAGTATCTACGTCTTTATTAACTTTGGGAAAGACTGTGAAATTCGCTAAACGGTCCTTCCGAATCTAGAGTTTTTATGTCGAGAATTATTTGAGGCCCCCACAATTAAGTATTTGTGGTTTAGTGAGGCCCATCTCTATTTTATTAAAGTCCAATCTTAAATGGGCTACATTTTCTATTTTTTGGTTTTTCATCCTAAATATAATTGTTTCTGCATCAATCTCACATTGTTGAATTTTAGAGTCCAGGCCATTATTTATTACTGGGCCTGGACTTTGAACTAGCTCAGCAGTTTGCAAAGGTGCGTTGAACCTCTGGAGTCCAGCATATGTTTTCGCTTCTATTCAGAGGCACGAATGCCATATTAATTAGATCTGGGCATGTATTCACGGCTAGGCCCAGATCACTTACATCGAACACAAGGTTAAGGCAGATTAACATTTCAATAACAGCGCTATGAACAAATATTATTCAGTACTAACAATTAACTGCTTCTAACAACGCCAAATTACATTTGATCATACGAATTTCAATATTGTCAATTCACTAAGAATATCAACACTAGTTTAATCAATTTGTTGCTGTTTAACTTCTAAATTAACAGAGTATGAATTTATGAGTTATCTATCGGTTGAGACACTATTTGCAAAGTTATTAGGTTGTTCTTTATTCAACTGGAAAACAGTATCTCTATGTCTTCAACTAAGACACATTCGAATTACCATCTACATTTCATTCATATTCAGATTACTATTTACATAGTTTGACATAAGTTTTATAGCTAAAACATCTTCAGTTGTGTTAAAACAGTAACGTGATTTGAAATTCAACTACTTCATATTTTCGAATTAAATGATTCAGATTCAGAACTTGATTAACAAAATATCTAAGTATTAGTATTACACATCTAATTGATAATAGTTATGTATCTATAAGCGAATCAGCTAGGTTTAGCCAGTGTTAGTTTTAGATTTAAGTGTTCAATTTACTAACCTATTTAATCAATTATCTACTACGACTAGAATTTGAATTATGTTCGTTCAGTCCCGTCCTTATTAAATCCCAAATCCTACATGAATTACATAAAATCTACATACTTATAGCTACAAAGAAAAAACAAAAATACAACTTCAAACAAAATTAATCAATAATTTTCATTCCTTCATCGCGTTTCAATTACATCTTCAGGAGATAGTAGTGTACCTGATCAAACGAAAGGAAACGATGAGTCCTAAGGGATGAAGGAGAAGAGAAATTAGCAATAGCAGCAACCAAATATCAACAGCAGCAGAAGTAAATATCATAGAGCAAAGACAACTTCAGAATAGAGAACCAGCAAATTCAACCAAGCAAATAGGAGAAACCCAGCGAACTCAATCAAAATCAATGAAGAACAACGAACAGAAAACCCAAAGTACCACTCGAACTAATAGCAAAGAAACAGTAGAAGTATTAATGTATTTCAGTATATGAACTCTTTCAAAATTGGAACCAGAAATAGAATCCTTAATTCTCTGAAGGTTGGAACCCTCAAATTTTGAAAATTCAGAAGTCCTTTAGTCGGGTTTGAGACAGCCTATTTATAGAATAAATTTGGGAGGGAATTTTGAATTAGTTATTCCTATTTTCCACCCCAACTCTTTTTAAATTCAATCAGTTAAGTATAGCATAATTCTAACGGGAATACACTTGAACCCCTGCTGGAAGGTTTTAGGCTATTCATTATTGTTCTATTGGGCGGATTTGACCTAGTTACCCTCACTTGCTAAGGTTTATTACACATTTGCCTTTTAGCTATGCCTAGTCTACCCCTTATTGTTCACATATTTTCAGTAAAACCAAGCCTCAATTTCATTAATACCCCCATTACTTCTATATAATCTACAGAAATACCAATTCCCTTCCCCTTTTACCCCTTACACTCAATGATATTAACCCGAACTATCATTAGGTCTGCCAAGACTTGGGGTAATTAACATATTTAAAATATAACCCCTGAGACCCTACTTTAAATTTTAGACAGTTTCCGACCCTACTTTAAATTTTAGCCAGTTTCAGAATTAACCACTCTTACAAAGATAGCAACAAATAAACTTTACAAAATCAAAGACTTACACTGTGTTTCAAATATAACCACAATGTACATTTTACACATATAACCTAAATGTGACTAAGCACTCAGAAGTTCAGAAGAAACAAACATATAAATCATATTGCAAATGTAGCCAGTTTTATGTAGTCTTGCACAAATAGCCCTAATTACGACTAGCATTTAAAATTAATCAGAACACAGAGAGACAAATTGATAATGGTTGAATTCCAATTAATCAAAACCGTAGTCGAGACAGGATCCATCGAACAATAGCATAAAACAACTAATAGCATATGATTTACAGGTAGTTATAGTTAGAACTAAGAATACATAGTCGATTTTAGTCATACACATGTAATAGGCTCGGGTTTTTAGCAAATATGAACACAGAAACACAAAGTATAGAGATTTTTCTAAACAGATCCAAGTTTTAACAGATAAGAACACAGAAGCACAGAACAAAGGCGGGTTTCAGGGTACTTAGCTTTTAGGGTTTCTTTTTTTCTCCTTTCTTTTTTCTTTTCTTTCGTTCTTTTCTTTCTTTCTTTCTTCTTTCTTTCTTCTTTTCTTTCTTCTTTTCTTGGTTTTCCAGTGTTTTAGAGACTTGGAGTCTCTTTGATGATGGATCTTTTAGGCAAACTTTTGGAGGTTGATTTGAGTGTGACAGGGAGTATTCAGAGACCCAAGATGTGTTTTTGAATGGATTTGATTTTGGGTGTTCGTCGGAGTAGGGTTCCGGCGACACATTTTTTAATATTCAAAGAGTTTGGGTTATATTCGAGGTATGGGACTAGGATGGGGTGAAAGATCGCTTTATGGTGGTTCTGGGTGTTAAGGTTGAGAGTTGATTCATAGTTTGGTGGTTGCCGGCTAGGGTTCCGGCGACCGGAGTTTCAAGAACTGGAATACTAATGGATTTTTGGGTGAGGTTAATGGAGATAAGGGTGTTAGAAGATGAAGGAAGGGGTTCAGGGGAGTGGCCTGAGCCGGAGAAGACAACAGGAGGCTGATCACCGGTAGGGTTCCGGTGGTCTTGTGAGAGAAGGTGGGGGAAGAAGGGGCGGCTAGGGTTTGTATTGTGAACGTGTGTGTGCGTGTATCATGATAGGAAATGAACGGGGGTCTGGGATATATACTGAATCTAGGTTATTGGTTTTCAGCCATTAGATTGGCTATGATGAACATGCCAGATCATTTTGTCCTTAAACGTCATCGTTTGATTTAAATGAACCCCTACTCGCGTCTGTTGGATTAAGTTATTAGACGGCTGTGATTTAATTGCCTAAGCTACGCCGTTGAAGTGAGACACTGTTCCCATCCGTTTGATCAATGAAATGAACGGCCCTGATTTCTTTTCTTAACGGTGTCGTTTCATTCACAAGGTCACCGCCTTATTTGGTCCATTGATCAATTGCATCAACGGTCCAGATTTGTTGTGTTATACGGTGTCGTTTGGTTCTATTGTGAGACTAGCCAATCTTTTGACCTTGGGTCTGGCCTGTGGGTGTTGTATTTGGGAATAATAATTTGTGTATTTGGCCCAATTCCTTAGTATTTTTTGTATTTTTGTTATTTATCCTATTCTCTATTTACAACTTGTATTTATTTATTTAATTTCTGTATTTTCCTTTGTATTTTAGATTTATTTTCCTTGTATATTTTATTCTTATATATTTTCTTTTACTTTCAAATTATTTTTGTATTTTTCTTTGATTTTTTCCAATTTCCTAGTATTTACCTTATATTTTTGATATGTTTCAATTAATTTCCTTTTGTATTTCATTTCAAATTTCTTAAACAAACAGTGGTATTTTCTATATACTAATCAAACCAATTGCAATCAAAAATCATTTTTGTATTTTTATTTTGGAATTAATTGCTTGGGGCAAAAATCACGTGCTTACACTAGTTTGATGTGGTTTAAGAAATCCAATTGTCCATAAGATTACAAATATTCAAAGTGTAGCATATTTTTGGGTCCAAGACTACCCGGACAATAACATAATAGTAGCTACGCACGGACTCTCGTCACCTCATGCGCACGTAGCCCCCCACAAATAGGAGCACATAACCAATTAACTCACCTATGGGGACAATTCCCTCTTACAATGTTAGAAAGGAGACTCACCTTGCTCCGAAGCCTATATTCCGATTCAAGAACGCACTCAAACTTCCAATTTAGAGCCGAACGATCCACAACTATTCAAATAGGGTAAGAACTAGTCAACACATGCTTAAAAGTTCATATTCTAACTGTTAACCCAATTTCCTAACCTTAAATTCAAGGTTTCTATAATCCGACCCCGTGCCCATATGCCCAGATTCTAAAATATTTCGAAGGAAGTTGTTCTCTATAACCCAAGGATAAAAATATATGATTTCTACTCCATTCCATAACCTATTGCGTGGTTAAATCTTTTTTTTTAACTAAACCCTAGGTTTTACTCTATTCCCATAGTTTTCACTAATTTAACATGTGTTAATCTACCCAAAACTCAAGTATTAAACTAAGAATAGGTGGGATAGCTTACCTCAAGATGCTAGGTGGGAGTCTTCTCTCAAAATCTCCCAAAATCACCCAAGAAATGAGTGAAAAATGAGTAAAAATGGACTTGAGCCCGAATAAATGAAGGCCACTGCCATCTGCGATTTTCGTATATGCAGTAAAGGCTACACCTGGGACCACCGCTTCTGCGGAAATAGGACCGCTTCTACTATCTGGGGCGCTTCTGCGGACAGGCCCACCGCTTCTACGGTTTCGCTTCTGTGGATATTCGGCCGCATCTGTGGTCTTGACTGCCTGGCCTTAAGCCGATTATGCGGACACGCCCACCACCACTCCTACAGTTATACTTCTACGGATTTAGGGCCGCATTTGCGATCTTAGCCACTTCCACGAATGAACAATTGCTTCTGCGGTTTCGCAGCTACGATCGACCAACCGCAGGTGCTGTTATGATAGAAGCAGATGCTTCATCACTTCCAAAAATCCCTTTTTGATCCGTTAACCTTCCGGAATCCACCCGAGGTCCCCGGGACCTCAACCAAACCTACCAACCAATCCTAAAATATGTTATGGACTTGCTCGAGGCCTCAAATAAAATCAAACAACGCTAAAACCTTGAATTACACCACGATTTGAGCTTTATGAACTTCAAACTTTAAAACTTCTACTTCCGATGTTTTAAACCTATCCAATCATGCCCGATTGACCTCAAATTTTGCACGCCAACCATATTTGACATTGTGGACCTACTCAGCTTTTGGAATCAGATTCTAACCTCAATATCAAAAAGTTCACTTCTGATCAAACTTCTCACAACTCCAAATTTCTATCTTTAGCCATAAGGCTCCATAATGACCTACGGACCTTCGAATTCACTTCCGATCGCGCCCCCCAACTCCAGAATCACCATAAGGAGCTATTCATAATCCAGGAATCCCAAACGGACATCGATAACATAGAAATACACTTCAACCCAAACATAAGAAAATTTTTCCAAAATGCTAACTTCCACAATAGGTGCCAAATCGCTCCCGGATTATCCAAAACCTGAATCGGGCATACGCCCAAGTCCGAAATCATCATACAAACTTGCTGGAACCTTCGGATCCTTATTCCAAGGTCGTTTGCTCAAAATTCCCATCCTAGTCATTCTTTTAACTTTAGGCTCCTGAAATAAGAATTCTCTGCCCAAATCAACTTCGAATTTCCCGAAACTCAATTCCGACTATGCGTGCAAGTTATAATACTTGAAATGAAGCTCCGCATGGCCTCAAACCTCTTAAGGACGCGCTGCTCAAAATGAACATCCAGGTCGTTACACTTAATCGGTAATTAGTAATGAGTAAAAATATTCACAACTAGAGTCCAGAAAAAGGCGACTAGCGTTGGTTGCTTATTGGCCAAAAAGTGACCAACCACCCCTGGTCGATATTAAGCTGGTCCTTGTACCTGAGAGACCAAAGTTGGTCGCAACTTTGGTCTCTCAGGTAAAAGGACCAAATTTTCCGGGCAAAGCATATAGCGACCAACTTTGGTCGCTCAAATTTTTTAATATTATATATTTGGAGACCAAAGTTGGTCTCCAGAAGTAAATAATATTTTATTTTTATTTATAGTTAATCATATTAAGCGACCGACTTTGGTCGCTATATTAATAAATTTTATAACTTTTTTATTTAACGTGCGACCAAAATTAGTCGCCAATGGCGAGAATTAATTTTTCTTAACTATAAGCGACCAACATTAGTTGCAAAAGTACCAAAAAAACATTTTAAAATATAATAGCGTCCAAGATTGGTCGCTATTGCTTAGAAAATTGTATTTTTTTAAGTGAAAAGCGACCAACTTGAGACCAAAGTTGGTCGCTTTTTTTGGTATATTTTTGGCAGAAATTGCCTATTTTGGCTGCTACTCCACTTGCCAGCTTATACCAAATATCCTACACATGCATTTTATGCCAACAACAACAACAACACTAAAACGCAACAAAATATAAAGATCAATAGAACTAAAATATTAAGCTAACAAAACTAAGTTAACATTTATTGCAAGCTCATTCGAGAACTAGTTCTATTGTCTAGTTCAAAGTATATAAAGTACTCAAGGAGTGTTGTTTTAGCATCCTCGTTCAAAAGCTGGATTGCCTCGGCCGACTCGTTAGGTGGCTGACTGCGTATAAATTCCCTGACATCAGTTGTGAAGAGAACCTATAAAATAATTTATATTGAATTAATATTTTAAAATTTATATAGAAGTAAATCAACATACTTAATAAAAAGTAAAACACTTACATGTATAGTCGAGGCTCGACCCTCGACCCACCATTCAGAATCAGTCTCTTTCTTCTTCTTTACAATACGATTTTCACTGAATAACTCAGCTTACTTCATTGCCATCATAAAACTATCTGGTGGCTTTGGTGATTATCCTCGTGGTACTATTACTCGGGATGAACTTGGAGACAGAGATTAACTTGGATACAGTAGCTGATAGGGTGTGTCTTTTGATCAATTATTTTTCTCGTTAGCGAAAATGATGTTGAGACTGTAATGACATGTGTTTCAACTAGTGATAGTATAGCCAGGAATTTTAACATTTTCTAAGTAGATAAAAGAAAGATTATAGAGGAATTCTCTACTTCATTTTCCAAGAAGAAAAGAAGTTTAATTGAGAGCGACAAGGGAATGGTGATGGAATATTTTTTGTTGGTCATAACAGTTCCCATAAAACGACGATCATAAGACTTTATGATGATAAAGATTATAGAAAGATTTGTTCTCAACTTTCTTCCAAGTCTGACCCGAACAAGCTTAATGGGATATTGGTGATATATTCTTCGGATTCAGACAATTATTTGACTGACAAAAGTATGAAACTACTAATCAAAAGAATTAAAGCATTTCCATACTAATCAAAAGAATTAAAGATTATAATATTTATTTTTATCTAATTAACTAAAAAATACTAAAGCAATAAAACTATCAATAAACAAGGATAAGAATTGGAGACAAGATTACGGAGCTCTAGAGTTATGATTTTCCCTATTGACTGAATCCTTTCCGCTACGTCTTCTATAAATTTGCCTAACTCTTCTCTACCGATCATGAGCACTCTGACTGTTGTAACTCTCCCTCGATTAATTATCATAATTTACCTGACATATTCTCCCGAATTACACTAGCTGGCATTAAGTACGGCTCACTTGGATCGTACCAAGGTTTTGTTATCCCTAATCCCACTTTTAAACCCTCCGTATTGATCCCTCGTATACGTTAGGAGTCATGCTGTTCAATAACTACCTAAATATGCACTCTCTCCTTGAGTAATACACATTAAATAAGCATAGTTTATTGAGAGATCTTCAACCAACCACAATGATAACGTAGTTGAACAAATAGAGAAAATACTACAACAAATCAATATTAACGTAACAGGAAACTCATCCTCCGATAGGTTCCATCGTAACCCAAGATAACAAATTATCTATTTATAATAGTATGCATAACTACAATTGTGAACACCTAATTTTTTACCACACCCAAATTCCATACTATTTTAGTGTAAATATATATTTTTACATTAGATCTAATCTTAATATTTTAAATTTTTATTTTTTAGGTTTCATTTGAGAAAATTAAATATATATAAATACCTATGGAACATATTTTATTTGTAAAGAAAAAAAAGTTTACAAAAAATATATGATTTATTTTAATTAGAATTTTTTTTAAAAATGTAAGTTATGGTATTTTAGTTAGTATAATTCAACTATAGTGTAAATATTTAATTTTCTTCTGTATATGATATCTATGATTCAAAGTAGTTGGACGATATTTTAACTATGTAATTTACTCACTTTACCTAATTTTATATATATATATATATATTATATATATTTGCAAATCTTGAGTCAGTTAATTAATATTTTTGTCCTAGTATTTTTATTGAATTTTACTTGAAAATAAAATTAATTAAAAAAAAGAGAAAAAAATTAACAAAGCAAACCTCCCAATTTCCCACTCCCCCATTTCCCTCACGTTCTTGCACAAACACACACACGATCTTGCACGACACACACATGATATTAGCACACACTTACACGACAAAAATGGGGGATTTGGTTTTAAAAAATATATATATAAAAAGAGAGGAAGATTTTGAATAGGAAAGAGGACTAAAAAGAAAAAAAGAGGCTCGGCCACAAAGCAAAAAGAAAGGAAAACAAAAATTTTGTTCATTTTTCAATCTTGGATTTTGGGTTTTAAAAATAGATTTCTCTTGAAATGTTTGGAATTGGGTTCAAATCCGGTTGAGGTGTAGATAATTCGGAGTTGGCTCGTGGTTCCGTTTGAGTTTTTGTCAAATTTACGTTTGAACTGTAGCGTTTGATTCATTTGCTCGTGTAACTGCTGGAAATTTTATTAATTGAAGTTTATAGAGGCAAACTTCCATTATATTACACTGTAAGTTATAATATAATTTTTCAATCTATGTGTTTCTTTGTTTAATTCAATTAATGATTATGCTACTTTAAATCTGTTTTTTTTTATATTTTAGATTCTTTGTTATTATGTTAATAATGGACAATCAGAAATTTAAAAGAAAATATCAGTTCATTATTAGGAAAATAAATTGTTGCATATCTTTTGCATAAAAAATATTAACGGTAACAATATATAACTATAGTTTTATTTATTATAATTTTTCATGGATGTTGTTGAGTATTACAAAAATCAATTAAAATAAAAACTAAAAAAACAAGACAATAAGTACCTCTGCTGCATGATTATATCTCTTATTTATAATATTATGATTAGTTCACGTTGTAACTTTTTTATCATCAAGTTTCTCCGAATTAACAAAAATATCCATACTTAGGAAATAATAAAGTTATTAACATAAAATATTTTTTATTATTATTTTATGTAGTTGAATGGAGATAATGCATTAATTAATACTTCTAACATTACAAGAAAAAGGTGTTATCTATTCATTGTATACGGAAAACATGTCAAAAATAAGATATCTTAAACTAATTACTAAATAAGGTCTTTCAAATTTATTATTCCGTTGGTTAGCCCTAATTATTTTTATGTGAAATATTAAATTGCTAACCTAATATGTTTTGTTCCGTACATTCATTTTTATGAAGACATTAGGGTTGAACTTATGTTTTGTCTTTTTTAGCCTACATTCACATATTATAAGTGTATTATTATTTCATCTACAAAGTAATTTTAGTAATGTATGCCCCATAATAATCTCAAACTCAAGAAAGAAATAAATCATGAATACACTAGAAAAATTATAAATGTGCTTTCAATATTAGCCCATATGTTCATACCCGAACCTTGCATTGATATGCTTAAATAATAAAAGGATCAGGTGCGTATTCTGCGTCTCGATGCCTTCAGTTTTAAAATAATGTTATAATCATGTGTACTTTCCGTATCTTGGTTTAATATTTCATTTTAAAGAAGTACCTAGTGTGCGTTTCGCAACTTGGTAAACACAATTAAAAATATATAATAATTAATTAAGCGGTAAGCAATAAGCCTTAATCAATAAAATACAAGAATAGTCAAGAATTGATTTAAACCAAATATGAGTCAATAAAAGCGATCGTGCTAGAACCACGGGACTCGAGGGGTGCCTTACACCTTCCTCTCGGTCAACAGAATTTCTTACTCAGTCTTCTTTTTTCGTAGACCATAAATAAGAGTCAAACCTTCCTTTTGAAAGGTATTCGAATAAAAGGTGACTTGGAACACCAAAACTCAATTCCAAGTGGCGACTCTAAATAATAAATAATCCCTTTTCAAAATGTCACTTCAATTGGATAAACTCTTCCAACCCAACCTCATAATAGGGTTGTGTGACAAAAAAGTGGTGTGACAGCGATGGCGACTCTACTTGAAATAATTAATAAGAATTCGAGCTTTGTATATTGATTCTTATTTTTATTTTATCATGTTTTTGATATTATTGCATTTGGAAGCCTAATTTGCTATTTGTCGCTTATTTATCGCTTTAATATTTATTTGAACTGTGATATAAATTGTATCCTCTCTCGCACCCCTCGTAGTCTTCTAATAGGTAGTTATGTTGTGTTTGCCTATCAGCATCACCAAACTTCTATCTTGAGATAAAGCCGGATAGCCTACCAACTTCCAGTGAAGGATTTAGTCACACATATTTAGGCAGGAGAGCCGTTAGCTAGCTAGTGTTGTTCTACTACTGGTGACGCTTAACGCTCCTCGGCTCGGTTGTCTACCCGGGTAAGCCAGGTCTAGGTACCATCTCTTTTAGGATTTGAAATATTAGAAGAACAAGCCACAAGCAATGAATATCCCTAGTAGGAACGTTTGTTTGCGTCATGTGCATTTGACTTTGCGGACTCAATATAGGGGTTAGGTCCATATAGAACAGGTGTACCCGAGAATTACAAGACCATCCTGATGCATCTTATGTGCTACTTGTGCATTATATTTGATTTGGCTAGTGCATGTTGACCGGCTTCTAACAAATAATAAAATAAAATCAAAATATAAAAAATTGAGGGAAAACCAGAAGGGATGAAATTTTACCTTGTTTTGAAAACTGTGAGTACTTACCCCAAAAAGATTATTATGAAATAAGCCTAAATTTTTCAAAAAAAAGTGTCATCTTATTCTTGAAACATTTACGAACTACGCGGGTCTGATTCTCATCGGATGTGAGATTCGTAGGCAAACCTTATCGGTTTTGACCCCCAATTTTCAAAAATTCAAAAAAAAAAATTACTTTCCTTTAATTCCTTCTTTAGATGTTTTTCTTTAAGACATCAAATTTAAAAATCCATAAAGAATATCTTTCTTTTTTTTAGAAGTACTTTAAAAAAAATATAAAAAGTAAAAAAAATAAAAACAAGTTCAAAACCCAAAAATATTTTCTTATTGTAGAAACTCTGATAGTCCGAGTTCACATAAGAAAAAGAAAAGAAAAAAAATAAAGAGATTTAGTTTATTTATTTTATTTTTGATCTTCTTGAACTACGCACAATCTGATTCATGTCTCCATATGATACGTAGGCAATCCACATCATTGAATCATTTTGAAAAAAAAGAAAGAGAATAAAGTTGTAAAAAAGAAGAAATAAAAGAGAAAGTGTTTATTCTAACACGTTTGTTGTATTGAAATAAAAGCTAATTAAATGTGGTCGGTTTGTTGATTTGCAATGGCGAGTCACGCGAACAATCCAAGTTCCTCGGAAGTAAAAGCATATTCTCAACAAATAGAACAAGCACCATTGCTGTTGAACCAAGATCAAGAAAAGGTAAGTAGGCAAGTTGGCGGTGAAAGATAAAAAAATGAAAGCAAATGTGGGACTGACCTTACGAGATAGTAAAAGGACATGGCCTGTTTGGGATGATTTGATGATGGGTAATTTGATCCAACATTGAAAGCCATAATAGACATTGCAGCGGCAGAAGAGAAATAAAAAAAATGGGCACCAAACCAGAAACTTTCCCTATTAGACGGGAGTCTCGGTAGCCGGTCTTGCTATCTTTTCTAACTTTCAAGTTATTTCAGTGTGTCATCTAAAATTTTTACTTTACTGTCTTACATTTTGATGTATACCCTTATATTTTTTTTCTCTTTCCAAATAAATGAAATCAATATTTTATCATCCATGTTTGTCTCTTTTCTTAATCTTGTCACCTTTCTTATTGTAACGACTCGGCCCGTCGTTACGGGAATTACCACCCCGTTACCTTGCATTTACATATCTTATGCTTTTATATCAATATTAGAGTATATCGGGTGAGTTAGGAGTGATTCGGGTTGAAAATGAAACAAATAGCATGTTGGAAGGAAGCTTGAATATGGGAAGTCAACCTAGAGTTGACTATTGAGTTAGAGTGCTCGGAACCGGATTCTGATGATTCGACTAGTTTCGGGGGATCATTTATGACTTAGGAGAACAATCGGAATTGAATTCGGAGGTCCGGTGTAGTTTTAGGCTTGAATTGGCGAAGGTTGAATTTTGGCGGAAACCGGATGGTAGGTGAGATTTTGATTCGGGGGTCGGAATGGAATTCCGACAATTTCTGTAGCTTCGTTATGAGATTTTGGATATGTCTGCAAATTTTCAGGTTATTCGGACATCGTTTGATCGGGTCTTGGATTGAATATTAGTTTCGGATTTGAAGAAACTTAGGCTTGAATTCGTGTGTAAATGGTGATTTTGATGTTTAGGATGGTGTTTTTGTGATTGGAACAAGTCCGTATCATGTTTTGGAGTATGTTGGTGGTTTTCATTGGGGTCCCGGGGGCCTCGGGATGATTTCGGACCATCAACCGAGCAATTTGAACTTGGCAAAATCTGCAGAAAATTGCAGGTTACTGCCCAGGCATTTAAGCCTTCGCGTTCGCGTGGTGTGGGTTGCGTTCGCGAAGGCCAGGCAGATCAAGCATCGCGTTCGCGAGCAGGGGCATTGTGTTCGCGTAGACAAGGTAGGGTGAAGCTTCACGTTCGCGTGACTGGGAGTCGCAAACGCGTAGAAGGAAAGGGGAGAGCTTCGCGTTCGTGTGGGAGTGTACACGTTCGCGTAGAAGAAGAACCTGGCGGCTGGGAGATTTTACATCGCGAACGCGTGGTGGAGCGTCGCGTTAACGAAGGGTAAACTGGAGCTGAGCATCGCGAACGCGTGAAGACCATCGCGAACGCGTAGAACAAATTGGTCTGGCAGTGAAATTAAATTGCAGAATAGAGGGCTTACGGGTTCATTCACCCAAAACATAATTTTGAGCCCTAGAGAGAAGAAAACACGAGGAAAACACTGAGAAATCATCGTGTATTCATCGGAGGTAAGATTCTTGACTCAAAACATAATTTTATGGTAGAATTAACATCAATCTTCATGAATTTGGGTAGAAATTTTGAAGAATTGTGGCCTAGGTATTGAAAACGGTATTTTGAGTTTTGAAAGGCCATTTGAACTCCGATTTTGATAAATTTTATATGCACGGACTCGTGGCGAGACGAGGATCGCGTTGGTACTAATTTCGGAATTTTCCGAGCAGTGGGCCCGGGGTCGGGTTTTTACCAACTTAGTGTATTTATGCGAATTTCATGTAAATTGAAATGGGTTATGATTCTTTGACCCGTATTTGATATAATTATTGTGGTTTGACTAGATTCTACGCACGAGGGAGCGAATTTCAAAGGAAAAGGCATCACGGACGAGTCTGCGACCGGCTAAAGGTGAGTAGTTTGTGTATATGGTAGCCTGAGGGTTCGAAACCCCGGCTTAGCACATTGTGACGCTAGTAGGGAATGGCTCGCACCCCGTGGCAGGTGCGGGACTGATTGTGACTGGGGATTGAGACTTAGTCCATCCTGAATGAGTATGATATGATAATTGTGGTTGAAAAACACTTTGTTTGATATAATTATGGGCTGTAAGCCTTGTTTGGGGCCTTGTGCCGACCTGTAGTATCCTTAGAAGATAATATTTATGTGATAGCGATATTTGCATAATCACTGATCTCAGTCCTGGAAATTGAAATCACAGTATTGATATGCTAAGTCACCGGCTTTTGCAAATTTAATAAAGTTAAAGTATTTTTCATAAATTATGAACTGGAAACTGGAATTAAGAAAAATGAACTGTTTTGTGACTTATCTGATTATTGTGGACTGAGGATGGATCGGGCTGCACGCCGCAGCGGTTATTATGATATGAGGATCGGGCTGCACGCCGCAGCGGTATTTGCGCTTGGGCTGTAGGAGCCCCTCCGGAGTCTGTACACACCCCCAGTGAGCGCCGTCGACGTTAAATGGATCGGGCTACACGCCGTAGCGGTTATGTGCATTGCATTGCATCTTTATTTGTTGAATTATTCTGTGGTAGCTGTATTGTACTGTTGATGTTAGTTCGTAGGAGATTCGAACTGTAGTGTAGCTTCATATTGTGGTATGTTGTGGATCTCCTACTTTCAGCTGCTTTTATATATTTATTACTCACTGAGTACTTAGTACTCACCCCTACTCCCTGCACCTTTTGTGTGCAGACTCAGGTACTCAGGAGCAGTAGACAGGCATTTCCAGTGGTGTCAGAGTCATACCGAGTTGCTGAGGTAGCTGCCGACGTTCGCAGAACTTAGCTACTCCTCCTCCTTCCAGTTGTTATTTTGTATTCAGACTTGAGTATTTCTATACAGTATTCTCTATTCTTGTTGGGTTTTGTTAGAGGCTCTAGACTTGTGACTCCAGATCTTTGGGAGTGTCAGTTATTTTCACACTTCTCCGTATTTTGTTCATTATTATTATTATTGGAGTTCTTTAACTCATATATTCTTCTTGGGATGTCCATTTGGGACTGGTATTCGATGTGATAAGTAATTGTTGGTCTGGCTGGCCTAGCTTGATTGTTGGGTGCCATCACGACCGGATTTGGGTCGTGACAAGTTGGTATCAGATCATAGGTTACTAGGACTCACGAGACATGAGCCGGTTTAGTAGGCTTTCGCGGATCGGTACGTAGACGTCCGTATCTATCCTCGGAGGGCTACAGACACTTTAGGAAAAACCTCATTTTCTTGGATTCATATCGTGCGGTTTGTATTATCATGAAATTAAATTTTTCCATATTATATTCGCTCGCAGATGGCGAGAACACGGGCTAACGGACGTGGCGAACGACCACCATTGGCACCCAGAGGTCGTGGTCGTGGTAGAGGTAGGGCAGCAGTACCAGCACCTGCTGACCCACCAGCTGACCAGACTCAGAGTCAGATTCCTGCACCAGTGACCCAGGCTTAGGACCAAGTTCCAGCTGTAGACGCTCTGGCAGCTCAGGTTCAGGCACCGGCAGTGCCCATTATGATACTGGGTCTTCAGGAGACCTTGGCCCATTAGTGGTGCTGAGGGCGAGGACGCCCAGGGTTTTCTTGATAGATGTCAGCGCATGCTTCGCACCGCGGGTATTCTAGAGTCCAGCGGTGTTTCATTCACCACTTTTCAGTTCACAGGTGCAGCATTTCAGTGGTGGGAGGATTTCGAGAGACGTAGGCCCGCTGGGGCAGTGCCCCTCACTTGGCAGCAGTTCTCCACGGTATTTTTGGAGAAGTACGTGCCTCAGTCTCAGAGAGAGGAGCTGCGACGTCAGTTTGAGTGGCTGAAGCAGGGAGATATGACGGTTACTCAGTACGAGATGAGATTCACACAGCTGGTCCGTCATGCCATGTGGATGGTTCCTACGGACAGAGAGAGGATTCGAAGATTTATTGATGGCCTTATTTATCCCATCCGCATATTGATGACCGGGGAGAGAGCTTCGGCAGTTACCTTTGAGGAGGTGGTTGATGCTGCCCGTCACATTGAGACTGATCGCCGCAGAGAGCGGGAGGAGAGAGAGGCTAAGAGGCCTCGTGGTTCTGGAAGTTTCAGTGGTGCTCCATCTAGGGGACAACCCTTGTATAGCAGGGGTCGTTCTTTCAGGTCTCATCGATCTGGACGTGTAGAGTCCAGTGGGGTTTCATCAGATCGTGGTCGTCAGGGCCATCAGGGTTATCAGGGTCAGCAGAGCTGTCAGCAGAGTCAGCCTGCACTGAGTGCTCTTCCAGCTCAGAGCTCTGCTCCTGCTTCCTCGGCACAGGGTTCATCTGTAGCGAGGGGTCCTCAGCAGCCCCTTCTTCCATCTTCAGGCCGTTGTTTTGAGTGCGGTGACTTGGGCCATATCAGGAGAGAGTGTCCTCAGTGGCTTCGTAATAGGTCTCAGCAGAGGGATCAGCCCTCGTCTTCTACTCTTGTTTCTTCAGCGCCAGCACAGTCGGCTAGGACTGGTGGCCAGGTATCCAGAGGTCGCCCTAGGGGTGAGGATCGTACTGGTGGAGGCCAGGCTCGTTTCTATGCTCTTCCGGATAGGAAGGATACTAGTGCTTCAGATGTGGTCATTTCAGGTATTATCTCAGTCTTCCACAAGGATGCTTCTGTCTTATATGATCCCGGATCCACCTATTCTTATGTTTCTACTTATTTTGCACATCACTTGGGTATGACCCGTGGTATTCTTGCTTTGCCCGTACATGTGTCTACCCCAGTGGGGGATACTGTTGTTATGGATCAGGTATATCGATCCTGTCTTATTACTATTGGGGATCTGGAGACCCGAGTTGATTTATTACTAGTGGGCATGGTAGATTTCGATGTGATTCTAGGCATGGATTGGCTATCACCTTACCATGCGATTCTGGACTGTCATGCCAAGACAGTCACACTAGCTATCCCAGGTAATCCGAGGATTGAGTGGCGTGGCTTGACTAATTATGTGTCCGACAGGGTGATTTCTTATATAAAGGCCCAACGAGTGATTGGCAAGGGTTTTTTATCTTATTTGGCCTTCATTACAAATGTTGAGGCTGAGTCACCCAGTCTTGATTCGGTCCCCATTGTGAGGGAGTTTCCGGATGTATTTCCAGCATACCTGCCGGGCATGCCGCCTGACAGGGATATTGACTTTGGTATTGACTTGGTGCCGGGCACTCAGCCAATTTCTATTCCTCCCTATCGCATGGCACCAGCGGAATTAAAAGAATTGAAAGAGCAACTTCAGGAACTCTTAGATAAGGGTTTCATTCGCCCGAGTGTGTCACCTTGGGGTGCACCGGTATTGTTCGTGAAGAAGAAAGATGGCACAATGAGAATGTGCATTGATTACAGGCAGCTAAACAAGGTAACAATGAAGAATAAGTACCCATTGCCTCGTATTTAGGACCTATTTGATCAGCTCCAGGGAGCTAGTGTATTTTCTATGATTGATCTTCGATCGGGCTATCATCAGTTGAAGATCAGGGACTCGGATATTATGAAAACAACGTTCAGGACGCGATATGGGCACTACAAGTTCCTCGTGATGTCTTTCGGGCTGACTAATGCCCCAGCTGCATTCATGCACTAGATGAATAGCGTATTTCGGCCGTACCTTGATTCTTTTGTGATTGTGTTTATTGATGATATTCTGGTCTATTCACGCAGCCAGGAGGAGCATGCACAACACTTGAGGGTGGTATTGCAGAGGTTGAGAGAAGAGAAGCTTTATTGAAAATTCACTAAGTGTGAGTTCTGGCTTGATACTGTGACTTTTCTGGGACATGTAGTGTCCAATGATGGTATTCGGGTGGATCCACAGAAGGTCGAGGTAGTGCAAAATTGGCCCAGACCCTCCTCAGCTACCGAGATTCAAAGTTTTCTCGGCTTGGCAGGCTATTATCGCTGGTTTGTTCAGGGTTTCTCATCTATTTCTTCACCGTTGACTAAGTTGACACAGAAGAATGCTCCATTTGTGTGGTCTGATGAATGTGAGGAGAGCTTCCAGAAGCTCAAGGAGGCTTTGACCACAGCTCCCGTACTTGTGTTGCCATCAGGCCTCGTGGTCATATACGGTGTATCGTGATACTTCTAGAGTTGGGCTCGGTTGTGTGTTGATGCAGGAGGGTAGAGTTATTGCATATGCTTCTCGTCAGCTAAAGCCCCACGAGAAGAACTACCCCGTTCATGATTTGGAGTTAGTTGCTATTGTTCATGCCTTGAAGATTTGGAGGCATTACCTATATGGTGTATCTTGTGATGTATATACAGACCACCGCAGCCTTCAGCATTTGTTTAAGCAGAAAGATCTAAATTTGAGGCAGCGGAGATGGCCTGAATTGCTTAAAGACTATGATATTACTATCTTGTCCATCCCGGGAAAGCCAATGTAGTGGCTGATACATTGAGCCGGAAGGCTATTAGTATGGGCAGTTTGGCGTATATTCCAATTAAGGAGAGACCCCTTGCAGTTGATGTTCAAGAGTTAACTAATCAGATGGTGAGACTGGATATTTCTGAGCCCAGTCGGGTGATGGCTTGTGTAGTAGCTCGTTCTTCTTTATACAATCGTATCCGAGAGCGCTAGTGTGATGATCCACACCTACTTGTCCTTAAGGATAGAGTTTAGCATGATGATGCCAGAGATGTTACTATTGATAGTGATGGTGTATTGCGGATGCAGGGCCAAATATACGTGCCTAATGTTGATGGCCTTCGTGAGTTGATATTGGAGGAGGCCCACAGCTCGCGGTATTCCATTCATCCAGGAGCCGCGAAGATGTATCAGGATTTGAAGCAGCATTACTGGTGGAGGAAGATGAGGAAATATATTGTGAGCCATGTGGCTTGGTGTCTAAACTGTCAGCAGGTCAAGTATGAGCATCAGAGACCTGGTGGTGTATTCCAGCGTATTGATATTCCTGAGTGGAAGTGGGAAAGGATTACTATGGACTTTGTTAGTGGACTCCCTCGAACAGCGAGGAAGTTCGATTCAGTTTGGGTGTGGTGGATAGGGTGACCAAGTCAGCTCACTTCATCCCAGTGTGTACTACATACTCCTCAGAGCGGTTGGCAGATATTCATCCGTGAGATAGTGAGATTGCATGGAGTTCCCATTTCTATTATATCAGACAGAGGTACCCAGTTCACTTCTCAGTTCTGGAGGACATTTCAGCGAGAGTTGGGTTCACAGGTAGAGCTGAGCACAGCATTTCATCCACAGACAGATGGACAGTCTGAGCGTACTATTCAGATATTGGAGGACATGTTGCGTGCTTGTGTCATTGATTTTGGTGGTTCGTGGGCTGATTATTTGCCTTTGGCGGAGTTTGCTTATAATAATAGCTATCAGTCCAGACATTTAGATGGCACCGTATGAAGCTTTATATGGGAGGCGGTGTAGGTCTCCGGTCGGTTGGTTTGAGCCCGGCGAGGCTAGGTTGTTGGGGACAGAGTTAGTTCAGGATTCCTTGGACAAGGTGAAGGTGATTCAGGAGAGACTTCGCACAGCCCAGTCACGTCAGAAGAGCTATGCGGACCGGAAGGTCCGAGATGTGTCCTATTCAGTGGGTGAGAAGGTGTTGTTGAAGGTTTCGCCTATGAAAGGCGTTATGAGGTTTGGAAAGAAAGGAAAGTTGAGCCCAAGGTCATTGGACCTTTTGAGGTGCTTAGGAAAGTTGGGGAGGTGGCCTATATGCTTGCTTTGGCACCCAGTTTGTCGGGAGTTCACCCGGTGTTCCATGTATCCATTCTCCGGAAGTATGTCGGAGACCCGTTTCATGTGTTAGACTTCAGCACGATACAGCTAGATGTGGACTTGACTTATTATGTGGAGCCAGTAGCCATCTTGGGTCGATAGGTTCGTAAGCTGAGATCCAAGGATATAGCTTCAGTGAAAGTGCAGTGGAGAGGTCATCCCGTGGAGGAAGCAACTTGGGAGACCAAGCAGGAGATGCGGAGCAGATATCCTCACTTGTTTGATGCTCCAGGTATATTTCTTAACCCGCTCGCGGACGAGCATTTGTTTAAGTTGGGGAGAATGTAACGACCTGGTCCGTCGTTTCGGGAATTACAACCCCGTTACCTTGCATTTACAAATATTATGCTTTTATATCAGTATTAGAGTATATCAGGTGAGTTAGGAGTGATTCGGGTTAAAAATGAAACAAATAGCATGTTGGAAGGAAGCTTGAATATGGAAAGTCAACCTTGAGTTGACTATTGAGTTAGAGTGCTCGGAATCGGATTCTGATGATTCGACTAGTTTCGGGGGATCAGTTATGACTTAGGAGAACAATCGGAATTGAATTCGGAGGTCCGGTGTAGTTTTAGGCTTGAATTGGCGAAGGTTGAATTTTGGCGAAAACCGGATGGTAGGTGAGATTTTGATCCGGGGTCGGAATGGAATTCCGACAATTTCTGTAGCTTCGTTATGTGATTTTGGATATGTCTGCAAATTTTCAGGTCATTCGGACATCGTTTTATCAGGTCTTGGATTGAATATTAGTTTCGGAAGTTTTGAAGAAACTTAGGCTTGAATTCATGTGTAAATGGTGATTTTGATGTTTAGGATAGTCTTTTTGTGATTGGAACAAGTCCATATCATGTTTTGGAGAATGTTGGTGGTTTTCATTGGGGTCACAGGGGCCTCGGGATGATTTCGGACCATCAACCGGGCAATTTGAACTTGGCAAAATCTGCAGAAAATTGCAGGTTACTGCCCAGGCATTTAAGCCTTCGCGTTAGCGTGGCGTGGGCTGCGTTCGCGAAGGCCATGCGGATCAAGCATCGCGTTCATGAGCAGGGGTGTCGCGTTTGCGTATACAAGGTAGGGTGAAGCTTCGCGTTCGCGTGACTGGGAGTCGCGAACGCGTAGAAGGAAAGGGGAGAGCTTCGTGTTCACGTGGGAGTGTACGCGTTCACGTAGAAGAAGAACCCGGCGGCTGGGAGATTTTACATCGCGAACGCGTGGTGGAGCGTTGCGTTCTCGAAGGGTAAACTGGAGCTGAGCATCACGAACGCGTGAAGACCATCGCGAACGCGTAGAACAAATTGGTCTGCCAGTGAAATTAAATTGCAGAACAGAGGGCTTACGGGTTCATTCACCCAAAACATAATTTTGAGCCCTAGAGAGAAGAAAACACGAGGAAAATAGTGAGAAATCATCGGGTATTCATCGGAGGTAAGATTCTTGACTCAAAACATAATTTTATGGTAGAATTAACATCAATCTTCATGAATTTGGGTAGAAATTTTGAAGAATTGTGGCCTAGGTATTGAAAACGGGATTTTGAGTTTTGAAAGGCCATTTGAACTCCGATTTCGATAAATTTTATATGCACGGACTCGTGGCGAGACGAGGATCGCGTTGGTACTAATTTCGGAATTTTCCGAGCAGTGGGCCTGGGGTCGGGTTTTACCAACTTAGTGTATTTATGCGAATTTCATGTAAATTGAAATGGGTTATGATTCTTTGACCCGTATTTGATATAATTATTGTGGTTTGACTAGATTCTACGCACGAGGGAGCTAATTTCAAAGGAAAAGGCATCGCGGACGAGTCTACGACCGGCTAGAGGTGAGTAGTTTGTGTATATGGTAGCCCGAGGGTTCGAAACCCCGACTTAGCACATTGTGATGCTAGTAGGGCATGGCTCGCACCCCGTGGCAGGTGCGGGATTAATTTTGACTGGGGATTGAGACTTGGTCCATCCCGAATGAGTATGATATGATAATTGTGGTTGAAAAACACTGTGTTTGATATAATTGTGGGTGGTAAGCCTTGTTTGGGGCCTTTTGCCGACCTGTAGTAACCTTAGAAGATAATATTTATGTGATAGCTATATTTGCATAATCACTGATCTCAGTCCTGGAAATTGAAATCACAGTATTGATATGCTAAGTCACCGACTTTTGCAAATTTATTAAAGTTAAAGTATTTTTCATAAATTATGAACTGGAAACGTATTTTCATAATTAATGAAATGGAACCTGGAAATAAATAATTTAAGCTATTGTGTGACATTACATGATTGTTGTGGACTGAGGAAGGATCGGGCCGTACGCCGCAGCGGTATTTGCGCTTGGGCTGTAGGAGCCCCTCCGGAGTCTGTACACACCCCTTGTGAGCGCCGTCGACGTTAAATGGATCGGGCTACACGCCGTAGCGGTTATGTGAATTGCATTGCATCCTTATCTGTTGAATTATCTGTGGAAGCTGTATTGTACTGTTGATGCTAGTTCGTAGGAGGATCGGACTGTAGTTTAGCTTCATATTATGGTATTCTGTGGATTTTCTATTTTCAGCTGCTTATTATATATTTTTTACTCACTGAGTACTTAGTACTCACCCCTACTCCCCGCACTTTTGTGTGCACATTCAGATATACATGAGGGTTAGACAAGCACTCCAGCTTATATCAGAGTTATTTCGAGTTGCTGAGGTAGCTGCTGGCGTTCGCAAAACCTAGATTCTCTTTCCATTCAGTTATTACTGTATTCGGACTTGAGTATTTCTATACAGTATTCTCTATTCTTGTTGGGTTTTGTTAGAGGCTCTAGACTTGTGACTCCATATCTTTGGGAGTGTCAGTTATCTTCGCACTTCTCCGTATTTTGTTCATTATTATTATTATCGGAGTTCTTTAACTCATATATTCTTCTTGGGATGTCCATTTGGGATTCTGGTACTCGATGTGATAAGCAATTGTTGGTCTAGCTGGCCTAGCTTGATTGTTGGGCGCCATCACGGCCGGATTTGGGTCGTGACACTTATTCTCTTTTCAGTTCTATAAATGCAGATTTTAATAACATGACATGCTTGCGGCCTTGATGCCTAGATCCTAAAACGCTGTCAGATTTCGAAATAATGAATCAAGAAGTAGAATGTGTTGAAGATAAGAAGTGTAAGAGAATAAATAGAGAATTGGAATAGTAAGCCTAAATCAAATTCAAATGAAGTCGCCCTTACTAGATTGCTTTATGGAACTGAAGCTGTGATACCCTTAGAAATTTAAATTCCTTCCCTTCGGATCATTATTGAAGCCAAGATCGCTGATGAAGATTGAGTCAAGACCCAAATAAAACATTTTCTTTGATTAATGAAATGTGATTTGCTGGAGGCTACCATGGGCAGTTGTACAACAAAGAATGGTCCATGTTTACAACAAAAAGTACGTCCCAAGAAATTTGAAGTGGGGCAACTCGTCTTGAGACATATTCTCCCGCACCATAAACAATTTAAGGAAAATTTTGCTCCAAATTGTAAAGGTCCATATATTGTAACAAGAGTATGTCCAAATGGAGCATTGTATTTGGGAGGCATCAAAGGAAATATCCCTTAGACAACAGTCAAATCAGATGTAGTTAGAAGGTACTATGTGTAACGACCCGACTCGTCGTTACGAGAGTTATCGCCCCATTTTATTCATTCAATACTTCAATATGCTAATTTATATGTGTGGAAAGTTAGAAGCAAAACGAAGCGAATTTAGATAGAAATGAGGCCATAAACCTCTTTTTGAGAAGGATATGCTGGAAAAGTCAACCAAATATTGACCGATGAGTTAGACAGCTCAGAATTGAATTCTGATGATTCTACTAGTTTTGGGGGATCATTTATGTCTTAGGAGAAGAATCGGAATCGAATTCGGAGGTCCAGCGTAGTTTTAGGCTTGAATTGGCTAAGGTTGAATTTTGGCGAAATCCGAACGAATGTGAGATTTTGATCCGGGGCTCGGAATGAAATTTCGAGAGTTGCAGTAGCTTCGTTAGGTGATTTTTGCGTGCAAATTTTCATGTAATTCGGAGGTGTTTAGGTCGGATTTTAGATCGAATGTTAGTTTCGGATGTTTTAAAGAAGCTTAGGCTTGAATCCGTGTGAAAATGGTGATTTTGGTGTTTACGATGGTGTTTTTATGTTACGAGCAAGTTTGAATGAGGTAATGTGATGTATTTGTGCTTTTGGTTGAGGCCCCGGGGGTCTCGGGATGATTTCGGATGCCCAACGGGGATTTTTAGTTAGAAAAATGCAGCAGAAGCTGCCAGTGATTCTCTTCACTGAGATCGCGAGCATAGGGCTGCGATCGCGTAGAAGAGAAAATGGGAAGCCAAAATTTCCTCTATGCGATCGCGTGAATAGGACTGCGATCACATAGGATTGGGAAGTTACTCATCGCGATCGCGTAGTGGACCTTACGATCGCGGACGGGCTCCTGCGATCGCATAAGGCAAATGAGAGCTTGGGGGAAATTTGTTCATCGCGATCGCGTGCAGGGTGCCGCGATCGCATATGGTTAATTCCGGGTCTGATAGAGGGGTTTAATAACATAACCCCCGCGAGCAAAGCCTATTTTTCATAAAAAACTAAGCGTTTTGGAGAGCTTTTGGACGAGAAGTAAGAGGATTTTGTCGGGGAAACATTGGAGGTAAGTTTCTTGACTCAAAAACACGATTATATACAAGAATTAACATCAAAACTCATGAAATTGGGTAGAAATTGTGAAGAATTAGGGCCTTGATTATGAAAATGAATTTTGACTTTTGAAAGGCCATTCGAACCCCAATTTGGATAAACTTTATATGCAGGGACTCGTGGCGAGACGAGGAATCCGTTGGTATGAATTTCAGAATTTTTCGAGAAGCGGGCCCAGGACCCGGGTTTTACCAACTTGGTGTATTATTGCGTATATCAAGTAAATTAGATTGGGTTATGTTTCTGTTACCCGTATTGATATAATTGCTATAGTGTTGACTGGATTCTATGCACGAGGCGGCAAATTCAAAGGGAAAAGGCATCGCGGACGAGTCCACGGACGGCTAAAGGTGAGTAGTTAGTGTATATGGTAGCCTGAGGGTTCGAAACCCCGGCTTAGTACATTGTGACGCTAGTATGGCGTGGCTCGCACCCCGTGGCAGATGCGGGATTGATTATGACTGGGGATTGAGACTTGATCCATCCCGGATATGAATAACATGATATATGTGGTTGAAACACACATTGTGTTAGATATATTTGTGGGCTATAAGCCATGTTTGGGGCCTTGTGCGAACCTGTAGTATCCCTAGGGAATAGATATACACGTGATAGCTTGATTAGCTTAATCACCGATCTTAGTCCTAGTCTGAAATCACCATGTGGAAATGCTAAGTCACCGTTCTTGGAAAATAAATAAAAATTAAAGTATTTTCATTATTAATGAACCGGAACCTGAAGATAAATAATTTGAACTGTTGTGTGACTCATATGCATGTTGTGGACTGAGGATGGATCGGGCTGCACGCAACAGCAGATGATATGATGATCGGGCTACACACCGCAGTAGATGATATATTTTACTTGGGCTGTAGGAGCCCATCCGGAGTCTGTAAACACCCCCACTGAGCGCCGTCGACGTTAAATGGATCGGGCTACGTGTCGTAGCGGTCATGTGCATTACATTGCATTTTTATCTGTGAACTATCTGTGCTATTTGTGATGTGCTATTGTTGCTAGTTCGTTGGAGGAATCGGACTGTAGTTTAGCTTTGCCATGTGGTATTCTGTGGATTTCCTGCTTTTAGCTATTAATATATACTTTTTACTCACTGAGTACTTAGTACTCACCCCTTCCCTGCACCTTTGTGTGCACATTCAGGTAAACATGAGGGATAGACGAGCACTCCAGCTTCTACCAGAGTTATTTCGAGTTGCTGAGGTAGCTGCCGACGTCCGCAGAACCTAGCTTCTCATTCCAGTTATCATTATATGTTTCAGACTTGAGCATTTCATTCAGTATTTGTATTACTATCCGGTTTTGTTTAGAGGCTCTATACTCGTGACCCCAGATCTTTGGGAGTGTTATTTCAGTTTCACACTTCTCAGTATATTATTCATATTATTATTATTGGAGTATCTGTTGACTCATATATTCTTCTTGAGTTGTCCATTTGGGACTGATAATTGATTGTGAAAACAACTGTTGATCTGGCTGGCCTAGCCTTAGTGTTGGGCGCCATCACGACCAGAGTTGGGTCGTGACAAGTTGGTTTCAGAGTCTAGGTTACTAGGACTCGCGAGTCATGATTAGTAGGCTTTCGCGGATCGGTATGTAGACGTCCGTATCTATCCTTGGGATGCTACAGAACTTTAGGAAACACTTCACTCTCTTGGGTTCATATTGTGCGGTGTGTGTTATCGTGAAACTATATTTTTTCATATTCTACTCTCTCGTAGATGGCGAGAACACGTGCTAGCGAACGTGGCGGACGACCATCAGTGGCACCCAGAGGCCGTGGTCGTGGCAGAGGTTGGGCAGCAGTGCCAGCACCCGCTGACCCACCAACTAACCAGACTCAGGGTCAGATCCCAGCGGCAGTGGCCCAAGTACAGGATCGGGTCCCAGCTCCTGGCATCCCAACTGCTCAGGTTCAAGCACCGACAGTCTCTATTGAGATACCGGGTCTTTAGGAGACTTTGGCCCAGATTTTATCAGTATGCACTAGCTTAGCTCAGATGGTTGCAGCCTCTACTGCATCGGTTTCTTCACAGGCAGGAGGAGGAAATCAGACCCCCGTGGCTCGCACACCCGAGCCGGTAGTTCAGGGTATACAGGCACCTGAGGCAGTTCCAGCTTCAGCCGGCTGCACCAGTAGCACCAGCCCCAGCTCATGTGGTCCCAGCTATACCTGATGATGATCAGTGTCGGTTGGAGAGGTTCGGAAGACTATATCCTCCGACATTTAGTGGTGTTGAGGGCGAGGATGCCCAGGGTTTTCTGGATAAGTGCCAGCGTATGCTTCGTACTGCGGGTATTCTGGAGTCCAGCGGTGTTGCCTTCACTACCTTCCAGTTCACAGGACCAACATTTCAGTGGTGGGAGAATTTTGAGAGGCGTAGGCCTGCTAGGGTAGCGCCCCTCACTTGGCAGCAGTTCTCCATGGTATTTTTGGAGAAGTATGTGCCCCAGTCTCAGAGGGAGGATCTGCGTCGTCTGTTCGAGTGGCTGAAGTAAGGAGATATGTCGGCGACTCAGTACGAGTTGAGATTTATGCAGCTAGCCCGTCATGCCATGTGGATGATTCCGACGGATCGAGAGAGGATCAGGAAATTTATAGATGGTCTCATCTATCCTATCCGTATATTGATGACTAGAGAGAGGGGTTCACCAGTTACCTTTGAGGAGGTGGTTGATGCGGCTCGTCAGATTGAGACAAATCGCCGCCGAGAGCGTGAGGAGAGGGAGGCTAAGAGGCCTCGTGGTACTGGTAGTTACAGTGGTGCTCCATCTAGGGGCCAATCTCAGCATATCAGAGGTCGTTCTTTCAGATCTCCTCATTCAGGTCGTGAAGAGTCCAGTGGAGCTTCTTCAGGCCGTGGTCATCAGAGCCATTAGGGTCAGCAGGGTCGTCAGCAAAGCCAGCCTGCATTAAGCACCCTTCCATTTTAAAGCTCTACTCCTGCTCCTTCAGCTCAGGGGTCCTCACTAGTCCCTTTCTCCAACTTCAGGCAGTTCCTTTGAGTGTGGTGAGTTTGGCCATATCAGGAGAGAGTGTCCTCGGTTGCTTCGTAAGCGGTCTCAGCAGGGGGACCAGCCATCGTCTTCTGCTCCTGCTTCTTCAGCACCAGCACAGTCAGCAAGGAGTGGTGGCCAGGTAGCCAGAGGTCGCCTTAGGGGTGAGGATCGTACTGGCGGAGGTCAGGCTCATTTTTATGCCCTTCCGGATATGAGGGACGCTACTGCATCAGATACAGTCATTTCGGGTATTATCTGACTCTGCCACAGGGATGCTTCTATCTTATTTGATCTTGGAACCACCTATTCCTATGTTTCTTCATATTTTACGCATCATTTGGGTATGACCCGTGGTATTCTTTCCTTTCCCGTGCATGTGTCTACCCCGATGGGTGATACAGTTATTGTGGATCAGGTATATCAATCATGTCTTGTTACTATTGGGGGTCTAGAGACCCGAGTTGACTTATTACTATTGGGCATGGTGGATTTTGACGTGATTCTAGGCATAGATTGGTTATCTCCTCACGATGCGATTCTGGACTGTCATGCCAAGATAGTCACATTAGCTATTCTAGGTGATCCGAGGATCGAGTGGCGTGGCTTGACTGATTATGTATCCGACAGGGTGATTTCCTTTATAGAAGCCCCACAAATGATTGGGAAGGGTTGTTTATCTTAATTAGCCTTCATTAGAGATGTTGAGGCTAAGACACCCAGTCTTGATTCGGTCCCCGTTGTGAGGGATTTCCCGGATGTATTTCCAACAGACCTGCTAGGCATGCCGCCTGACAGGGATATCAATTTTGGTATTGACTTGGTGCCGGGCACTAAGCCCATTTCTATTCCTCCCTACCGCATGGCACCAGCTGAGTTGAAAGAGTTGAAAAAACAACTTCAGGAACTCTTAGATAAGGGGTTCGTTCGCCTGAGTGTGTCACCTTGGGGTGCACCGGTATTATTCGTGAAAGAAGAAAGATGGCACAATGAGAATGTGCATTGATTACATGCAGTTGAACAAGGTGACAGTGAAGAATAAGTACCCATTGCCTCGTATTGAGGACTTGTTTGATCAGCTCCAGGGAGCAAGTGTATTCTCTAAAATTGACCTTCGATCGGGTTATCACCAGTTGAAGATTAGGGATTCAGACATTATGAAGACAGCTTTCAGAACGAGATATGGGCACTATGAATTTCTGGTGATGTCTTTTGGGCTGACTAATGCCCCAGCCGCATTCATGCACTTGATGAACAATGTATTTCGGCCGTACCTTGATTCTTTCGTGATCGTATTTATCGATGATATCCTGGTGCACTCACGCAGCCAGGAAGAGCACGCACAACACTTGAGGGTGGTACTGCAGAGGTTGACAGAGGAAAAGCTTTATGTAAATCTAAGTGTGAGTTCTTTCTTGATACTGTGACGTTTCTGGGACATGTAGTGTCCAGTGATGGTATTCGGGTTGACCCACAGAAGGTCGAGGCGGTGCAGAATTGAACCAGACCTTCCTCAGCTACTGAGATATGAAGTTTCCTCGGCTTGGCAGGCTATTACAGCAGGTTTGTTCAGGGTTTTTCATCTATAGCTTCACCTTTGACTAAGTTGACATAAAAGAATGCTCCATTTGTGTAGTCTGATGAATGCGAGGAGAGTTTTTAGAAGCTCAAGGCGTCTTTGACCACAGCTCCGGTACTGGTGTTGCCATCAGCTTCAAGGTCTAATACGGTGTATTGCGATGCTTCGAGAGTTGGGATCGGTTGTGTATTGATGCAAGAGGGTATAGTTATTGCATATGCTTCTCGTCAGCTAAAGCCCCATGAGAAGAACTACCTTGTTCACTACTTAGAGTTAGCTGCCATTGTTCATGCCTTGAAAATATGGAGGCATTACTTGTATAGTGTATCTTGTGATGTATATACAGACCACCGCATCCTTCAGTATTTGTTTAAGCAGAAAGATCTCAATTTGAGGCTACGGAGATCGCTCGAATTGCTTAAAGACTATGATATTACCATTTTGTGCCATCTTGGGAAGGCCAATGTAGTGGCCGATGCCTTAAGCCAGAAGGCTATTAGTATGGACATCTTGGCGTACATTCCAGTTGGGGAGAGACCCTTTGCAGTTGATGTTCAGGTGTTTGCTAATCAGATCGTGAGGCCGGATATTTCTTAGCCCATTCGGGTGATGACTTGCGTGGTATCTCGGTCTTTCTTATATGACCGTATTCGAGAGCGCCAGTATGATGATCCCCACTTGCTTGTCCTTAAGGACAGAGTTCAGAATGATGATGCTAGAGATGTCACTATTGATAGTGATAGTGTGTTGCGGATGCAGGGATGGATATGCGTGCCCAATGTTGATGGCCTTCGTGAGTTGATATTGGAGGAGGCCCACATCTCGCGATATTCTATTCATCCAGGTGCCTCAAAGATGTATCAAGATTTGAGGCAGCATTACTGGTGGAGAAAGATGAAGAAAGATATTGTAAGTCATGTGGTACGGTGCCTAAACTGTCAGTAGGTCAAGTATGAGCATCAAAGACCTGGTGGTATGTTCTAGCGTATTGATATTCCCGAGTGGAAGTGGGAAAGGATCACTATGGACTTTTTTAGTGGACTCCCTCGAACAGCGAGGAAGTTTGATTCAGTTTGGGTAATTGTGGATAGGCTGACCAAGTCAGCTCACTTTATTTTGGTGTGTACTACATACTCCTTGGAGCGATTGGCAGAGATATTCATCCGCGAGATTGTGAGATTGCATGTGGTTCCAGTTTCTATTATATCAGATAGAGGTACCCAGTTCACTTCTCAGCTCTGGAGGACATTTCGGCGAGAGTTGGGTTCACAGGTAGAGTTGAGCACAACATTTTACCCACAGAAGGATGGGAAGTCCGAGCGTACAATTCAAATATTATAGGACATGTTGCGTGCTTGTGTCATTGATTTTGGTGGTTCATATGCTCATTACTTGCCTCTTGCAGAGTTTGCTTATAATAATAGCTATCAGTCCAGCATTTAGATGGCTCCGTATGAAGCTTTATATGGGAGGCGGTGTAGGTCTCCAGTCGGTCGGTTTGAGCCCGGCGAGGCTAGATTGTTGGGGACAGAGTTAGTTCGGGATGCCTTAGACAAGGTGAAGGTGATTCAGGAGAGACTTCGCACAGCTCAATCGCGTCAGAAGAGTTATGCGGACCGGAAGGTCCGAGATGTGTCTTATTCAGTTGGTGAGAAGGTGTTGCTAAAGGTTTCGCCTATGAAGGACGTTATGAGGTTTGGAAAGAAAGGAAAGTTGAGCGCAAGGTTCATTCGACCTTTTGACGTGCTTAGGAAAGTTGGGGAGGTGGCATATATGCTTGATTTGCCACCCAGCTTGTCAGGAGTTCACCCGGTGTTCCATGTATCTATGTTTCGGAAGTATGTTGGAGACCCGTCACATGTGTTAGACTTCAACACTATACAGTTGGATGAGGACCTGACCTATGATGTGGAGCGATAGCCATTTTGGGTCGATAGGTTCGTAAGCTGAGATCCAAAGACATAGCTTCAGTGATAGTGCAGTGGAGATGTCGTCCCATAGAGGAAGCAACTTGGGAGACCGAACAGGAGATGCGGAGTAGATATCCACACTTATTTGAGACTCCAGGTATGTTTCTTAACCCGATCGCGGACGAGCGTTTGTTTAAGTTGGGGAGAATGTAACGGCCTGACTCGTTGTTACGGAAGTTATCGCCTCGTTTTCTTCATTCAATACTTCAATATGCTAATTTATATGTGTGTGGAAAGTTAGAAGCTAATCAGAGGGAATTTAGATAAAAATGAGGCCATAAACCTCTTTATGAGAAGGATAGGCTGGAAAAGTCAACCGAATGTTGACCGATGAGTTAGACAGCTCAGAATTGAATTCTGAAGATTCGAAGAGTTTCGGGGGATCATTTATGACTTAGGAGAGCAATGGGAATCGAATTCGGAGGTCCGGTGTAGTTTTAGGCTTGAATTGGCTAAGGTTGAATTTTGGCGAAATCCGAACGGTAGGTGAGATTTTGATCCATGGCTCAGAATGAAATTCCGAGAGTTGCAGCAGCTCCGTTAGGTGATTTTGGATATGCGTGCAAAATTTCATGTCATTCGGAGGTGTTTAGGTCGGGTTTTAGATCGAATGTTAGTTTCGGAAGTTTTAAAGAAGCTTAGGCTTGAATCCGTGTTAAAATGGTGATTTTTGTGTTTACGATGGTGTTTTATGTTACGAGCAAGTTTGAATGAGGTAATGTGATGTGTTTGTGATTTTGGTTGAGGCCCCGGGGGTCTCGGGATGATTTCGGATGCCCAACGGGGATTTTTATTCAGAAAAATGCAGCAGAAATTGCAGCAGAAGCTGCCAGTGATTCTCTTCACTGCGATCGCGAGCATAGGGATGCGATCACGTAGAAGAGAAAATGGGAAGCCAAAACTTCCTCTATGCGATCGCGTGAATAGGCCTGCGATCGCATAGGCTTGGGAAGTTACTCATCGCGATCGTGTAGTGGACCTTGCGATCGCGTAAAAGGATAAACTGGTTCACTGCGATCGCGGACGGGCTCCTGCGATCGCATAAGGCAAATGAGGGTCTGGGTAAATTTATTCATCGCGATCGTGTGCAGGGTGCCGCGATCGTATAGGGTTAAGTCCAGGTCTGACAGAGGGGTTTGATAACAGAACCCCCGCGAGCAAAACCTATTTTTCATAAAAACTGAGCGTTTTGGAGAGCTTTTGGACGAGAAGTAAGAGGATTTTGTCGGGGAAACATTGGAGGTAAGTTTCTTGAATCAAAAACACGATTATATACAAGAATTAACATCAAAACTCATGAAATTGGGTAAAATTGTGAAGAATTAGGGCCTAGATTATGAAAACGAATTTTGACTTTTGAAAGGCCACTCGAACCCCGATTTTGAAAAATTTTATATGCACATACTCGTGGCGAGACGAGGAATCCGTTGGTATAAATTTCAGAATTTTTTGAGAAGCGGGCTCGGGTTTTAACAACTTGGTGTATATTTGCGTATTTCAAGTAAATTAAATTGGGTTATGTTTCTTTGACCTGTATTGATATAATTGTTGCGGTTTTGACTAGATTCGACGCACGAGGTGGCAAATTCAAATGGAAAAGGCATCGCAGACGAGTCCACGGCTGGCTAGAGGTGAGTAGTAAGTGTATATGGTAGCCTGAGGTTTCGAAACCCCGGCTTAGCACATTGTGACACTAGTAGGGCGTGGCTCGCACCTCGTGGCAGGTGCGAGATTGATTATGACTGGGGATTGAGACTTGGTCCATCCCGAATATGAATAACATGATATATGTGGTTGAAACACACACTGTGTTAGATATATTTGTGGGCTTACAAGCCATGTTTGGGGACTTGTGCCGACCTGTAGTATCCCTAGGGGATAGATATACATGTGATAGCTTGATTTGCTTAATCACTGATCTAAGTCCTGGTTTGAAATCACCATGTGGAAATGCTAAGTCACCGTTCTTGGAAAATTAAATAAAAATTAAAGTATTTTTATTATTAATGAACTGGAACCTGGAGATAAATAATTTGAACTGTTGTGTGACTCATATGCATGTTGTAGACTGAGGATGGATCGGGCTGCACGCCGCAGCAGATAATATGAGGATCGAGCTGCACGCCGCAACAGATGATACATTGTGCTTGGACTGTAGGAGCCCCTCCGGAGTCTGTACACACCCCCAGTGAGCGCCGTCGACGTTAAATGGATCGGGCTATGTGCCGTAGTGGTCATGTGCATTACATTGCATTTTTATCTGCGAACTATCTGTGCTATTTTTGATGTGCTGTTGTTGCTAGTTCGTAGGAGGAATCAGACTATAGTTTAGCTTTACCCTATGGTATTATGTGGATTTCCTGCTTTCAGCTATTAATATATACTTTTTACTCACTGAGTACTTAGTACTCACCCCTACTCCCTGCACCTTTGTGTGCAAATTCAGGTACACAGGAGGGATAAACGAGCACTCCAGCTTCTACCAGAGTTATTTCGAGTTGCTGAGGTAGCTGCCGACGTTCGCAGAACCTAGCTTCTCATTGCATTCAGATATCATTATATGTTTCAGACTTGAGCATTTCATTCAGTATTTATATTACTATTCGGTTTTATTTAGAGGCTCTATACCCGTGACCCCAGATATTTGGGAGTGTTATTTCGGTTTCGCACTTCTCAGTATATTATTCATATTATTATTATTGGAGTATCTGTTGACTCTCATATTTTTCTTGAGTTGTCCATTTGGGATTGATATTTGATTGTGAAAAATCATTATTGGTCTGGCTGGCCTAGACTTGGTGTTGGGCGCCATCACGACTGGAGTTAGGTCGTGACACTATGTTTGACCCACTATTCGGTGTTAACATTCTTTGATTGGGATGACGAAGGCTTTTTTCCTTACTACCCAAATACCATTAACCCTTTTGCAAAACCTTTGAGTCGGTCCCTCTCTTTGACTACCCTCTTTGGAATCTGGAAATTATTATTAAAGAATGTCAAACAAAATGAAAGAAAAGAAAAAAAGAAAAAAAAATTAGACAAAAAAAAAATTCAAAAACAAAGTTTTCTGAACTACGTTTGACTTGATTCCAAAAGGATACATAGGCAGCCTCTCTCTGAGGTTCACTCACACCAAAATAAAAATCCAAATTCCCCAAAAAGTGAAATTGGGGTAGATATTATAATGTTTCGGCAATATTTTTGTCTAAAAGGTTCGAAAGTTGTAATTCAATCCAAATTCTTTTTACCCAAGTCCTTCCGATCAATCAGCGAGAATGTTTAAAGAATTAGAGGATACAATCTTTTGGATCTAATGTGACCAAATGAGAGAAATAAAATGAGAGAGTCCTATTGGTAAAAACCCTCATGGGCACTGTAGGGCAAAGGTGAGTAGAGAAAATAAAAATGAGAGAGTCTTATTAGTGAACACCCGCAAAGGGTATTATAAGACGATAGTGAGAAGAGAAATGAGAGAGATCAGCTAGTGAAAATCTGCAAAGGGCACTGTTGATTGAAAAGAGGATACACACAGACGTAGCATCAACACAATCATGATCAAGGTTTTCCGCTTTCAAGTTGAACATTGTGATGAGTTTTTGAGAATCGGACGGTTTATACATATAGGCATCCAGTCCAAAATGCATGTCATGTTCATTGATGTCTGCATGTACTCCCAAATAAGTCCGAATTTCTTTTCCTTGAATGGGACACCTCTTTGTGTTAAACTCATTCTCTATTCCATTGTTTGTTTTTTTTCTTTGAATCCCATTTGGTCTAACTTTGTTCCAAAACTAAAGCAAAGAAAAGATGCCAAGACCGATCTACAGGGTTCTCGTCTGAAGCGAGCTGATATATTCAAAAGGTGCCCCAACCTCAACAAAGGCATCAAGTTGACCCCGACTGTCCATGATTGGCCGATGTTTTGAAATGAAAAACTTTGAAAGAAGTCAAAAGTGAAATGCCCACAAATGCAAAAAAAAAATTTGAAAATGGTTAAGTACCGCCATGGTAAAGTTTGGGAAATCTAAAGGTTCTCCAGAGTCAGAAATGCGGTTGGTATTCAGAAAGTAACCGTTTGCACTTGAAATCATTAAAGAAGATGAGCCGAGATCAAGAGAATGAAATAATCAAGGCCACAAACCGACCACCATTTTAAAACTAACGAATCTTTCTTTGTTCAAAAAAGGACAAAATAATTTTAAGAAATAGTTCGTCAAAAGGTGAACTCCGCCCAACGAAGTTCGCAAATCCTTGATTTTTTTTTCAATATACATGTAATTATTTTATTTTTAATTTCATTATAGTAAAACAATACCTTATCTTCAACACAGGGTACTACATCCCCTGTCTGCATTACCTTTTACCTTCATAGGGTGCTACATTACCTAGTAGCATTATTTTCTTCTTACATAGGGTACGACATTCCCTAGTAGAATTTTGGTTTGCCAACAACCTCGATTTATTGTCAACACAGGGTACTACATCCCCTGGTTGCATTTCTTATTTCCAACACAGGGTACTACATCCCCTGGTTGCATTTTTATTTTTTACATAGGGTACGACATTCCCTAGTAGCATTTCAGATAGCCACGAGCCTTATTTTATTGCTAACACAGGGTACTACGTCCCCTGGTTCCTTACTTCTTGTTGCCAATACAGGGTACTACATGCCCTGGTTGCATTTTTATTTTTCTACATAGGGTACGACATCCCCTAGTAGCATTTTAGAGAGTCATGAGCCTCATTTTGTTGCCAACACAAGGTACTACATCCCCTGGTTGTATTTTTTATTGTCAACACAGGGTACTACATCCCCTGGTTGCATTATATTCTACATAGGGTACGACATTCCCTTGTAGCGTTTCAGAGTGCCCCGAGCAGAAGTTTGTTGCCAACATAGGATACTACATTCCCTGGTTGCTGTCACGACCCGGATTCCCCCACCATTGGGATCGTGATGGCGCCTACTCGTGGTAGATAGGCAAGCCAATTCACTCATCATCTTCCTGTTTATACAACCACTTTGTTTAATATTTAATAGCAAGAATAATACTCATATTTTTAAATGCGGAAGTCTTTCGAATAAAAGATGAATAATAGTGTAAAGTAACTGACATAAATCCTCTACCCAAATGTGGAGTAACAAACTCACGATCTACTAAGGAATAACTACACATAATGGTCTAAAAGAAATAAATAATAACCGTCTGTCTCGGAATAATGAGACCACAACAATAATAAAAGCAAATAGAGGAGACGTCGGGCCTGCGGACGCCTGCAAGCTACCTCAGTCTCGGAAGTACGATAATTCCGCTAGTGTCCTACCGCTGCTGCTCCTACTCAAAATCTGGACCTGTGCAAAAATGCACAAAAGTGTACTATCAGCACAATCCAACCCCATGTGCTGGTAAGTGCCTGGTCTATCCCGGCGAAGTAGTGACAAGCCTAGGACCAGACACTCACATAAACTTGTGCAGTTCTATATATGTATATACCACAAAATAACAGAGATACTGAGTAACACAACTAACAAAGGAGGTAGCATGCTGGGGGAGCACAATTAGCAACACATAATAAATCAGTAAGATAAAAACAGAGTGTAGTAAAAACAGTTATTGCAAAGCAAGAAATTTAAACGGTTGCACGGCATCACCCTTCGTGCTTTTACTCTCATACTCACCAAATAATCAAATAAAAGTGCACGGCATCACCCTTCGTGCTTTTACTCTCTTCCTCACATCCATGGCACGGCATGATCCTTCGTGCATGGTTTAAGTAACAACGGCACGGAATGTCCCTTCGTGCATAAATAATAAACATGGCACGGAATGATCCTTCATGCATAAATCATGTAACAATGGCACGGAATGTTCCTTCAATGTAAAACAAGGTGCGGAATGATCCTCCGTGCTAACATAAGTAAAAATGGCACGACATCACCCTTCGTGCATTATCACTCTTCCTCGCCCAAATAACAATCACAGTCAACGGGCAAACGAATGAAACAAGTAATATGTACCGTCCCGGCAAGGGAAACAATAGTCATAACAATATCCCGGCAAGGGAACAACATCAACAACACAATAAGGTCCAGGAAAGGGAAACAATAGTCATAACAATATCCCGGCAAGGGCTCAAGAACATGACTTAAGAATATTCCACATTAACTCATAACATGTATCAACAAATGACTCACGGTCATGCTAGACGGCGGTGTATAGATGCTCGTCAGCACGCCTATACACCGCACTCGATCACATAGCAATTAGCAATTATCACACTCAATTATATTCCCTCAAGCTAGGATAGGCCAAACACTTACCTCAAAGCCTTGAAGTCTGATTAACCTCCAACTATCGCTTTACCTCGAAATTCAACCTTCAACTCGCTCGAATATAATCACAATTGGTTCAATTACTTTAATAAATACTATATAAATTGGTTTGGATGCATAAAAATGGTTTTATCAAAGTTTTACCCAAAATTTCCCAATATGCCCCCAATCCCACTTGGTCGAAACTCGGTGTTCGGACAAAAATCCGGTTACCCATTCCCTCACGAGTTCAATTATATGATTTGTTTCGAAATCGGACCTCAAATCGAGGTCCAATTCCCCAATTTATGAAAAACCTAGGTTCTACCCAAAAACAACAATTTCAACCATAAAAACCTTTGATTTCTCATGGAAAAAATGTTTAATGATGTTACGAATTGAAAGAGTTGAGTTAAAATTGACTTACAAGTGATTTGGAGTGATATTATCGTTTGTGGTGTTTTGGGTTTTGAAAGAATGGTGAAAAAGGGGTTTAAAATCGTTTAAGTATCAGATTGCATAGCTGCGGATATGGAAATTGCAAATTTCACTATTGTGAGCATAGCAGGTCCTAGCTGCGAAATTCGCATTTGCGAGGGAATGGTTCGCATTTGCGAACACAGGCCAATTCTGGCCACTTCACATTTGCGAAGCTTCATTCGCATTTGCGAACCTGGGCCTTTCCTGGGCAACTTCACATTTGCGAATCGTTGCTCGCATTTGCGAACCAAGGCCTATTCTGGGTCTCTTCGCATTTGCGAAGCTTTGTTCACATTTGCGAACTAAGGCTATTTCTGGGACATCTCGCAATTGCGAGTAATTCTTCGCAAATGCAAAGCTATCAGCTGAGGAAAAATACCAGCTGTGTTATTTTTCAAAATTTGCTCTAACGACCCATCAAATCTTTACCCGAGCCCTCGGGCTCCAAACCAAACATGCACACAACCTCAAAAACATACCACGAACTTACTCGCGCGATAAAATCGCCAATATAACATCGTTTTCATATAATTAAGCCTCAAATTCATGATTTCTTCTTTTAAACTTCATAAACTTTCAAATTTGGAACTCATGGTTCAAAATACATCAAACGACGTTCAAATTCCGTCAAACTTTGCAGGAAATACTTAAATAATATATAAGATTTGTACCGGGCTACCATGGTCTTTTAATCAATTTTCATTTCCATTTTCATTAATAATTTCAACAAAACAATTTAACGGAAAAGTGCATATCTTGGGCTCTAGGCCTCGGAATTCGACCCCGGACACATGCCCGAGACCCATATTTTCCTACGGACCTTCCGGGAACGTTCGATCTCGTGTCCGGGTCCATTTACAAAAAATGTTGACCGAAGCCAACTATATTAATATTAATATCAAATTTCTTCAAATTTTCCATAGAGTTCACATATTCTAACACAAAAATTTTCCGGCTATGTGCCCGGACTACGCACGTAAATCGAGGTAATATAAAATGAGGTTTTCATGGCCTCGGAAGCGCGAAACGGATAAAGAAAACAGGTGATGACCCTTTGGGTTGTCACATCCTCCACCTCTAAAACAACTATTTGTCCTCGAACGGACAAGAGAAGGAAGTACCGGAGTCGGGGAACAAATGTGGGTAACGGCTCCGCATATCAGACTCGGACTCCCAGGTCGATGCCTCAGGAGGCTGACCTCTCCACCGAACACGCACGGAAGGAAAACTCTTCGACCTCAACTGTCAAACCTGCCTGTCTAGAATGGCCACCGGCTCCTCCTCGTAAGATAGATCCTTGTCCAATTGGACAGTACTGAAGTCTAACATGTGTGTAGGATCGTCGTGGTACCTCTGAAGAATAGATACATGAAAAACTAGATGCACGGGTGATAAGCTAGGTGGCAGTGCAAGTCTATAAGCCACCTCTCCCACTCGGTCCAGAATCACAAATGGACCAATATACCAAGGGCTGAGCTTGCCCTTCTTTCCGAACCTCATCAACCCCTTCATAGGCGATACTCAGAGTAATACCCGCTCACCAACCATGAAATCCACATCTCGGACCTTATGATCCACATAAGTCTTCTGTCTGGACTGAGCTGAATGCAACCTCTCCTGGATAGTCTTGACCTTGTCTAAGGCCTCCTGTACTAGGTCTGTACCTAGCAACCGAGTCTCTCCCGGCTCAAACCATCCGACTGGAGACCGACATTGCCTACCATACAACGCCTCATACGGAGCCATCTAAATGCTAGACTGGTAGCTGTTGTTGTAGGCGAACTCTGCTAATGGCAGAAACTGGTCCCACGAGCCTCCAATATCAATGACAGAAGCTCAGAACATGTCCTCTAGGATCTAAATAGTCCTCTCGGACTGACCGTCCGTCTGAGGATGAAAACCGGTACTCAACTGAACCTGGGTGCCTAACTCCTGCTGGACCACTATACAGAAATGCGAGGTAAACTGCGTACCCCGATTTGAGATAATAGACATCGGCACCCCATGAAGGTGAACAATCTCCCGGATGTAAATCTCTGTTAGTTCTCCGATGAGTAAGAGACAGATACTGGAATGAAGTGTGCTGACTTGGTCAGCCTATCAAAAATGACCCAAATAGCATCAAATCTCCTCTGAGACAAAGGGAGTCCAGTAATGAAGTCCATTGTAATCGGCTCCCATTTCCACTTGGGAATTTCAATTCCCTGGAATACACCGCCAGGCCTCTGGTGCTCATATTTAACCTGCTGACAGTTTAGACACCGAGCGACATATGCAACAATGTCCTTCTTCATCTTATGCCACCAATAGTGCTGCTGCAAGTCCTGATACATCTTCGCGGCGCCCGGGTAAATAGAATATCGCGAACTGTGGGCCTCCGCTAAGATCAACTCTCGAATCCCCTCAACATTGGGCACACAAACTCGTCCCTGCAATCTCAATACTTCGTCATCATCTAGAGTTACCTTCTAGGCACCTCCCCACTGTACAGTATCCCTCAGGCCACGCAAATAAGGATCATCAAACTGCCTCTCACGGATACGCTCTAATAGAGAAGAACGAGCGACTATGCAAGCTAACACCCTTCTAGGCTTAGAAATGTCTAATCTCACGAACCGATTGGCTAAGGCCTGGACATCTATAGCAAGTGGTCTCTGGCTGACCGGAATATAAGCGAGACTACCCATGCTGGCAGACTTCCTACTCAACGCATCGGCCACCACATTGGCCTTACCTGGGTGATATAAGATAGTAACATCATAGTCCTTCATCAACTCTAACCATCTCCTCTGTCGCATATTTAACTCTTTTCGCTTGAATAAATACTGAAGACTTTTGTGATTCGTGTATACCTCGCACGCCACACCATATAGATAATGCCTCCAGATTTTTAAGGCATGAACAACTGCTACCAGCTCAAGATCATGAACCGGATAATTCTTCTCATGGATTTTCAACTGTCTCGAAGCATAAGCAGTAACCTTGCCACTCTGCATCAATACCGCTCCAAGCCCAGTACGGGATGCATCACAATAAACTATGTAAGGCCCTGAACCCGTGGGTAAAATCAACACTGGTGCCGTAGTCAAAGTTGTCTTGAGCTTCTGAAAGCTCGCCTCACACTCGTCTGACTACTTGAACTGGGCACCCTTCTGGGTCAACCTGGTCATCGGGGCTGGAATAGAAGAGAACCCCTCTACAAATCGATGGTAGTAGCCTGCTAACCCCAAGAACCTCCGGATTTCGGTCACTGAAGCTGGTCGAGGCCAATTCTAGACTACCTCAATCTTCTTTGGGTCCACCTGAATACCCTTTACTGACACGATATGACCTAGGAATGCAACCGAACTCAACCAGAACTTGCATTTTGAAAACTTGGCATATAACTGATTATCCTTCAGAGTTTAAAGAACCACTCTGAGGTGTTGCTCGTGCTCTTCCTGGCTGTGGGAGTATACCAGGATATCATCCATAAATACTATCACGAACAGATGTAGATAAGGCCTGAACACTCGATTCATCAACTATATAAATGCTGCTGGAGCATTGGTCAACCCGAAAGGCATGACCACGAATTTATAGTGCCCATACCGAGTGCGAAAGGCTGTCTTAGGAATGTCAGCCGCCCTAATCTTCAGCTTATGGTAGCCCGACCTCAAGTCTATCTTCGAGAACACCCTCGCTCCTTGGAGCTGGTCAATCAAATCATCAATCCTCGGCAATGGATACTTGTTCTTTAACATCACTTTGTTTAATTGCCGATAATCAATACACATCAGCATCGAACCATCCTTCTTCTTCACAAATAACACCGCTGCACCCTAGGGAGAAACACTAGGCCTGATAAAGCCCTTCTCTAGAAGGTCTTGCAACTGATCTTTTAACTCCTTTAACTTTGGCGGGGCCATGCGATATGGTGGAATAGAGATGGGTTGAGTGCCCGGTGCAAAATCAATACAGAAATCAATATCCCTGTCGGGTGGCATACCCGGCAGGTCTAAAAGGAAGACCTCGGGAAGATCCCGTACAATAGGAACTGAATCAATAGAAGGAATCTCCGCACTGGAATCACGAACATATGCCAAATAAGCTAGACACCCCTTCTCGACCATGCATCGAGCCTTAACATATAAAATAACATTATGAACGGAGTGGCCTGGGGTCCCTCTCCATTCTAGCCGGGGTGATTCTGGCAAGGCCAAGGTCACTGTCTTGGCATAACAATCTAGGATAGCATGATACGGGGACAACCAATCCATCCCCAATATGACATCAAAATCCACCATTTCTAATAGAAATAAATCCACACGGGTCTCAAGACCCTCGAATATAACCATGCACGAACGATGCACCCGGTCGACTACTATAGAGTCACCAACTGGTGTAGACACATAAACTAGAATGTCCAGGGCATAGCTAGGCACGGCCAGGTATGGTGCAAAGTAGGAAGACACATATGAATATGTAGGCCCAGGGTCAAATAATACTGAAGCACCTCCATCACAAACCAGAATGGTACATGTAATCACAGCATCTGATGCCTCCGCCTCTGGTCTAGCTGGTAAAGCATAAAATCGGGGATCGACACCACCTCTCTGAACTATGTCTCTGGGACGGTCATCTACCGGCTGACCTCTACCTCTGGTGGGATGGTCTCCACCTATACGGTCTTGACCTCCACCTCTACGATCCCTACCCCCGCCCCTGGTTCGCTGGGCAGGCTGTGGGTCAGCCGGGGCCTAAATTATGGGGCGAGGACCCCGCTGCTGAGTGACACCCGCTGCTCGAGGGCAAAACCTGACGAGATGACCTGAGTCACCATAACCGTAAAAACATTTTGGCTGCTGGGACTACTGACCCTGACGACCTGAATGGCTACCACGAACACTCTGAAAAGGCTGAGCACTGATGGGAGGCTTGTCTGAATATTGCTCACGAAACCCACGATCACCTGAACCACCTAGCGAAGCCTGGAGAGCTAACTGATAAGGTGTGGAAGACTGGCCCGTTTCATAAGAATTCCTTCCTCCGGATGAAGTACCACTAAATCTGCCGGAATGACGAGGCCTCTTATCTGAAGGATAACCACCTCCCCGAGCAAAAGCCATCTCAACCCTACGAGCTGCATTAGCCTCATCCTAAAAAGATATGTCACTCCTAACTCCCATAGCCATCTAAAGTCGGATCGGCTGATTAGCCCATCTATAAACCTGCAGACCCTCTCCCGATCTGTGGGGAGTATCACAACCGCATGATGTGCAAGATCAACAAACCTCATCTCATACTGTATAACAATCATAGAACCCTGCTGGAGGCACTCAAACTGCCTCCGAAGTGCCTCTCACTGGGTAACAGGGAGAAACTTCTCCAAAAAATAACTCCACAAACTGGTCCCATGTTAAAGCCGGGGACCCTGCTGGTCAAGTCAAAGAGAAATCTCTCCACCAAGTCTTGGCGGATCCTGCAAGCCTGAATTTGCAAAAATCAACCCTATTGGATTCCACTATTCCCATAGTCTTGAAAATCTCATGGCAACTGAATAAGAAGTCCTGGGGATCCTCTGATGGGACACCGCTGAAAGTGGTGGTAAAAAGCTTGGAGAACCGATCAAGTCTCCATAGAGCATCAGAAGTCATGGCCGCTCCGTCTCCGGCCCGGGCTGTGGTGCCTGACTGAGTGGCCACAGCTGGCTGAACCACTGGTGCCTGAGGCTGGGGAGCTACTGGCTCCGGAGTACGTGCAACAGGAGTCTGGACCCCTCCTCCAGCCTGAAAAGCGGCTGGTGCAGCTGGTAATAAACCTGCTCTGGCAACACTGTCTTTGAAACCCACTATTCTGACCAGAGCCTCCCGAAGTTCCGGGGTAAATAAGACCTCCCCCGGGACCTGAGCTGGGCCACTGGAGCTACTGGTACTGGAACATCCTTACCAATCGCAACATGAGGCACCACATTTGGAATCGCTGCCTGGGGCTAAGCTCTGCCCCTACCACGGCCTCGGCCTCTGCCCCTCGCGGGAGCTGCTTGGGGCTCAGGCTGCTGATCAGCGGATGAAGAAGCACGTGTCCTCACCATCTGCGAAAGGACAGAGTAGAAATTTAATCAGTATTTGAGGAACAAATCGCATGACAAGAAGAAACAAATGAGAGACATTTTTCTAACTCAATAGACTCTGGAGGACAAGTACAGACGTCTCCGTACCTACCCCTCAGACTCTACTAATCTTGTTCGTGAGTTGTGATACCTATGTAACCTAGAGTTCAGATACAAACTTGTCACGACCTAGATTTCTCCCACCATCGGGATCATGATGGCGCCTACTCGTGGCAGCTAGGCAAGCCAATTCACTCACCATCTTCCTGTTTATACAACCACTTTATTTAATATTTAATAGCAAGAATTATACTCATATTTTTAAATACGAAAGTCTTTCGAATAAAAGATGAATAATAGTGTAAAGTAACAGACATAAATCCACTACCCAAGATGTGGAGTCACAAACTCACGAACTACTAAGGAATAACTACACATAATGGTCTAAAAGAAATAAATAATAACCGCCTGTCTTGGAACAATGAGACCACAGCAATAATAAAAGCAAACAGAGGAGACGATGGGCCTGCGGATGCCTATAAGCTACCTCGGTCTCGGAAGTACGGTAATCTTGCTAGTGTACTACTGCTGCTGCTCCTGCTCAAAATCTGGACCTGTGCAAAAACGCACAGAAGTGCAGTATCAGCACAATAAGACCCCATATGCTAGTAAGTGCCTGGCCTATCCCGGCGAAGTAGTGAAAAGCCTAGGACCAGACACTCACATAAACCTGTGCAGTTCTATATATGTATGTACCACAAAATAACAGAGATATTGAGTAACACAACTAACAAAGGAGGTAACATGCTGGGGGAGCACATTCATCAACACATAATAAATCAGTACGATAAAAACAAAGTGTAGTAAAAACACTTATTGCAAAGCAAGAAATTTAAATGGTTGCACGGCATCACCCTTAGTGCTTTTACTCTCATCCTCACCAAATAATCAAATAAAAGTGCACGGCATCACCCTTCATGCTTTTACTCTCATCCTCACATCCATGGCACGGCATGATCCTTCGTGCATGGTTTAAGTAACAACGACACGGAATGTCCCTTCGTGCATAAATAATAAACATGGCACGGAATGATCCTTCGTGCATAAATCATGTAACAACGGCACAGAATGTTCCTTCGTGCATAAATAGTAAAACAAGGCACGGAATGATCCTTCGTGCTAACATAAGTAAAAATGGTATGGCATCACCATTTGTGCATTATCACTCTTCCTCATCCAAATAACAATCACAGTCAACGGGCAAAAGAATGAAACAAGTAATATGTACCGTCCCGGCAAGGGAAACAATAGTCATAACAATATTTCGGCAAGGCAACAATATCAACAACACAACAAGGTCCCGGCAAGGGAAACAATAGTCATAACAATATCCCTGCAAGGGCTCAAGAACATGACTTAAGAATATTCCACATTAACTCACAACATGTATCAACAAACGACTCACGGTCATGCTAGACGGCGGTTTATAGATGCTCGTCAACACGCCTATACACCGCACTCGATCACATAGCAATTAGAAATTATCACACTCAATCCTATTCCCTTAAGCAAGGATAGATCAAACACTTACCTCAAAGCCTTGAAGTCCAATTAACCTCCAACTATCGCTTTACCTCGAAATTCAACCTTTAACTCGCTCGAATCTAATCACAATTGGTTCAATTACTTTAATAAATACTATATAAATTTGTTTGGATGCATAAAAATGATTTTCTCAATGTTTTACCCAATTTTCCAAAATGCCCCCAGTCCCACTTGGTCGAAACTCGGGGTTCGGACCAAAATCCGGTTACCCATTCCCTCACGAGTTCAATTATATGATTTGTTTCCAAATCGGACCTCAAATCGAGGTCCAATTCCCTAATTTATGAAAAACCTAGGTTCTACCCAAAAACAACAAATTCAACCATAAAAACCTTTGATTTCTCATGGAAAACATGTTTAATGATGTTAGAAATTAAAAGAGTTGAGTAAAAATTGACTTACAAGTGATTTGGTGTGATATTGCTCTTGGAATATCGTTTGTGGTGTTTTGGGTTTTGAAAGAATTGTGAAAAAGGGGTTTAAAATCGTTTAAGTATCAGATTGCATAGCTGCGGATATGCGAATTGCGAACATATGTTCGCAATTGCAAGAATAGCAGGTCCTGGCTGCGAAATTCGCATTTGCGAGGGAATGGTTCGCATTTGCGAACACAGGCCAACTATGGCCACTTCGCATTTGCGAAGCTTCCTTCGCATTTGCGAACCTGGGCCTTTCTTGGGCAACTTCGCATTTTTGAATGGTTGCTCACATTTGCGAGCCAAGGCCTATTCTTGGTCTCTTCGCATTTGCGAAGCTTTGTTCACATTTGCGAACTAAGGCTGTTTCTGGGACATCTCGCAATTGCGAGTAATTCTTCTCAATTGCGAACATATCAGCTGGGGAAAAATACCAGCTGTGTTAATTTTTAAAATTTGCTCTAACGGCCTATCAAATCTTAACCCGAGCCCTCGGGCTCCAAACCAAACATGCACACAACCTCAAAAACATACCACGAACTTACTCGCGCGATCAAATCGCCAATATAACATCGTTTTCATAGAATTAAGCCTCAAATTCATTATTTCTTCTTTTAAACTTCATAAACTTTCAAATTTGGAACTCATGGTTCAAAACACATCAAACGACGTTCAAATTCCGTCAAACTTTGCAGGAAGTACTTAAATAATATATAAGACTTGTACCGGGCGTCGGAACCAAAATGCGATCCCGATACCATGGTCTTTTAATCAATTTTCATTTCCATTTTCATTAATAATTTCAGCAAAACAATTTAACAGAAAAATTCATATCTTGGGCTCTAGGCCTCGGAATTCGACTCCGGACGCATGCCCGAGTCCCATATTTTCCTACGAACCTTCCGGGACCGTTCGATCTTGGGTCCGGGTCCGTTTACCAAAAAAGTTGACCGAAGTCAACTATATTAATATTAATATCAAATTTCTTTAAATTTTCCATAGAGTTCACATATTCTAACACAAAAATTTTTCGGCTACGTGCCCGGACTACGCACGTAAATCAAGGCAATATAAAATGAGTTTTTGTCATCACAATTGCATTTTTTATTGTCAACATAGGGTACTACATCCCCTGGTTGTATTATTTTTTACATAGGGTACGACATTCCCTAGTAGCGCTTCAGAGTGCCCCGAGCCTCATTTTATTGCCAACACAGGGTACTACATCCCCTGGTTGCATTTTGCTTTTCTACATAGGGTGCAACATTCCCTAGTGGCATTTCAGAGAGCCACTAGCCTCATTTTATTGTCAACACAGGGTACTACATCCCCTGGTTGCATTTTTTATTATCAACACAGGGTACTACATCCCCTGGTTGCATTTTTTATTGTCAACACAGGGTACTACATTCCCTGGTTGCATTATTTTCTACATAGGGTACGACATCCCCTAGTAGCAATTCAGTGTGCCACGAGCCTCTTTTTGTTGCCAACATAGGGTACTACATCCCCTGGTTGCATTTTTTTTTCTACATAGGGTACTGCATTCCCTAGTAGCATTTCAGAGAGCCACGAGCCTCATTTTGTTGCCAACACAGGGTACTACATCCGTTGGTTGTATTTGTTTTTCTTTTCTACATAGGGTACGACATTCCCTAGTAGCATTTCAGAGAGCCACGAGCCTCATTTTTTTTTCCAACACAGGGTACTACATCCCCTGGTTGCATTTTTCTTTTCTACATAGGTTACGACATTCTCTAGTAGCATTTCAGAGAGCCACGAGCCTCATTTTGTTGCCAACATAAGGTACTACATCCCCTGGTTGCATTTTTGTTTTCTACATTGGGTACGACATTCCCTAGGAGCATTTCAGAGAGTCACGAGCCTCATTTTGTTGCCACACAGGGTACTACATCCCCTGGTTGCATTTTTGTTTTGTACATAGGGTACGATATCCCCTAGTAGAATCTTAGAGTGCTACGGGTCTCATCTTAACGTCAACACAGGGTACTGCATCCCCTGGTTTCCTTGATTCTTGTTAACACAGGGTATAACATTCCATTTTCTTTAAAAAAGAAAAAAATATGTGTCTCTTTTTCAATTCTTTATTCTGCAATAACAAAGATAGTTTCATGTGTTTTTAATAACTCACAAAAATTTCCTAGTGCAAACCGGGGCAGAAAATTTTTGTTCGTTTTATTTGTTTATGTTGGCTTGTTGGGTTTCTGTAAAGTACGAATTGGATGTACAAAAAAGTAAGATTCCAGCTCTTGCCAAAAAATGGAATGTTTGATCTCAATACCAGCCAAAACTAGCTTTGACATAATGCATGCAGAAACATATGGTCAAGATCCATCTTTCCATCATCTGATCAAGAAACAAGCATGAAACAATATTTCATAGTATGTTGCATCGAGAGCATCAAGTTTCAATTCAATGTCATTGGGAGAAGCAAGTCAAGAATCAAGACAAGACTCCATATGGCATTTAGATAGGAATTTTACTTCAAGAGTATGTAATTTTCTTTTCATTTTGATGTAATAGTAGGAACCACGGATCGGAACCTCGACGGAACTTCAATGGACTCTCCATCTAAGTATACTCCATCACTCCTCTTTCTATTTGACTACACGTGACCTGATTCCCTTATAACCCGGGATATGTAGGCTGCCTAAAACTAAGGCTCGATCATATCTTTTTCCTTTACCTTTTTTCCCTTTTAAATAATAGTGAGGCCAAAAATTAGTCACCTTGTTCATTTTCCAAGCAAAGAGGGGCATGTTGTGAACTCTTCATGTTTTCAAGCAAAGAGGGGCATGCTGTGAACACCTAATTTTTTACCACACCCAAATTCCATACTATTTTAGTGTAAATATATATTTTTACTTTAGATCTAATCCTAATATTTTAAATTTTTATTTTTTAGGTTTCATTTGAGAAAATTAAATATATATAAATACCTATGGAACATATTTTATTTGTAAAGAAAAAAAAGTTTACAAAAAATATATGTTTCTTTTAATTAGAATTTTTTTTAAAAATGTAAGTTATGGTATTTTAGTTAGTATAATTCAACTATAGTGTAAATATTTAATTTTCTTATGTATATGATATCTATGTTTCAAAGTAGTTGGGCGATATTTTAGCTATGTAATTTACTCACTTTTCTCTATATATATATATATATATATATATATATATATATATATATATTTGCAAATCTTGAGTCAGTTAATTAATATTTTTGTCGTGGTATTTTTATTGAATTTTACTTGAAAAAAAAATTAATTAAAAAAAGAGAAAAAAAATAAACAAACCAAACCTCCCAATTTCCCACTCCCCCATTTCCCTCACGTTCTTGCACGCACACACACACGATCTTGCACACACACGATCTTGCACGACACACACATGATATTAGAACACACTTTCACGACAAAAAGGGGGGATTTGGTTTTAAAAAAATATTATATATATAAAAAGAGAGGAAGATTTTGAAAAGGAAAGAGGGCTAAAAAGAAAAAAAGAGGCTCGGCCATATAGCAAAAAGAAAGGAAAACAAAAAATTTGTTCATTTTTCAATCTTGGATTTTGGGTTTTAAAAATAGATTTCTCTTGAAGTGTTTGGAATTGGGTTCAAATCCGGTTGAGGTGTAGACTATTCAGCGTTGGCTCGTGGTTCAGTTTGAGTTTTTGTCAGATTTACGTTCAGACTGTAGCATTTGATTCATTTGATCGTGTAACTGCTGAAAATTTTATCAATTGAAGTTTATAGAGGCAAACTTCCACTATATTACACTGTAAGTTATAATATAATTTTTCAATCTATGTGTTTCATTGTTTAATTTAATTAATGGACAATCAGAAATTTAAATCTGGTTTTTTTTATATTTTAGATTCTTTGTTATTATGTTAATAATGGACAATCAGAAATTTAAAAGAAAATATTAGTTCATTATTAGGAAAATAAATCGTTGCATATCTTTTGCATAAAAATTATTAACGGTAACAATATATAACTATAGTTTTATTTATTATAATTTTTCATGGATGTTGTTGACTATTACAAAAATCAATTAAAATAAAAACTAAAAAAACAAGACATTAAGTACCTCCGCTGCATGATTATATCTCTTATTTATAATATTATGATTAGTTCACGTTGTAACTTTTTTATCATCAAGTTTCTCCGAATTAACAAAAATATCCATACTTAGGAAATAATAAAGTTATTAACATAAAATATTTTTTATTATTATTTTATGTAGTTGAATGGAGATAATGCATTAATTAATACTTCTAACATTACAAGAAAAAGGTGTTATCTATTCATTGTATACGGACGCCTTCGAGAAGCAAGCATGTAAAACTTTTTTCTCTACAGAACCTACTTCTTCGTCAACATGAATCTTTATCATTCAACTGATAATACTTTAGTTAATGATTCCGAGCATCATGATATTGGAAAAATGCAAATTGGTGATACATCTTCTCTTTCTAAACCAAAATCATTTTTACAAATACTGTTATTAGATAACACACTTTCACCAAGTTTAGCAATTCCAACTACTTCAAATACAGTTCTAGACTTAAATAATGAAAGTATATTGCGTGAGGAAACGGATGACATATTCATTCCTATTTCAACTACTGATAATTCAAGAGTGTATGAGCCTTGGAAATTTTCAATCATAATTAAATTGTTTGATAGCACATCATATACTTAAAAATAAGGTTATTGTTCTATGGAAACCTACAGAAGATACTCCTCTTATTGATTTGGGATCATGATTTTTTTTTATCAAATTTCTAAAAGAGGAAAACATGGTTAAAGCTTTACATGGTGGACCTTGATTTGTTCTTAACCATTTCTTATCCGTAAGACGTTGGGAACCTAAGTTCACTGCTTCAGCTACTCAACGCACTTATTCGGCACTTTGGCTGCGTCTCCCTGAACTTCCAACGGAATTTTATGATTTAGAAATCCTTCGGCGTGTTGGTTCTAAATTAGGAAAGCTTTTACGGGTTGATTCATGTACTTTATCAACCACTAGGGGTCGGTATGCAAAAATCTGTATTGAAGTTCCACTGGAAAAACCATTAAAAACTCACGTCAATATTGGTCATCATCGACAACAAATTCATTACGAAGGTTTAAACATGTTATGTACAAATTGTGGATGCGTTGGACATGCAAAATTTAACTGTTCTTCAACAAATATGTCTACTGTTTCTACATCAACTTCCACAGACCAAAAACTATCTACAGAAGATGCATGGCACCTGGTGGAATTTCGTAGACATTTTAATTCAACTTCTTCAACTTTAAAAAACACCATGAACATGGCGGTGGATCAGAAGCTGCATGAACCACGTAAGTTTTCTATCTGTCATGGCCAAGAGGTGGTTTCTAACCCGGTAAGGCCCACTACAATAAAGCCCAATATTGAAAGTGTTAATCCCTTTAATTATCTATCAAATTCTGGTAATATTAATTCTACTACTAAACCAATAAAACCAGATGCTTTAACTGACAAGTTTTCTAATGAAGCTTCTAATTTAAACGTTACTAATAATTCCCTCGTTAAACTGTTCCACTCCCCTAATATTTTGCCTCAAAATCAGACCAATCCTCTTACAGATAATACCATAATTAATCCTCCCTCTTCCACAGATTTTATCACTAATACAACTCATCCTACACAGACACATAAGTCTATTTCTCCATGTAACTGCATTGCCTCTTTCAACAGCCATTCAGCAATTGCCAATTCAACTCCTTATCAGTCCCTACATGACACCTCCTCCACTGTAATTAGCTTGCTTAATGAGAATTTGCATGCTAGAGTAAAGCCAACTCAATACATCCAAATTCACACTTCTTCTCAGGAACCAAATGATTGCACTGCATGTGACAATCCTCACCAATTGCTTCCACCTATTACCCTGCCTACTATTACACAACCAGCTCTAAAACACACTCTTAAATCATCCCTTTCATTAGTTAGTGCATATTACACTAATTCCTCTGCAACCATAACATCTGATAATGCCTCGCCCTTTCCTTCTTCACAGCAATTACTATCCAACCATGCAAGACAATCTTCAAGCAAACAACGATCTATTTCACCTACCTCGTCTGACAATGCAAGGTCCCCAACTACCTCACCTATCAAATCCCTTGGTTTTCACATCCCAGCTCCCATCAACAGACCTTCCTCTACAATCATGGTTAGAGATGGGATTGCAGGGTTATGCACTAACCTTTACAATGGAATTGAATGGCCAGGAAGTGATTCTTCTTATTCAAAATCCATCTCACCTAGCCGAGATAGTAACAGAAGGAATGAGACTAGGTTTGGAGGCTTACACACAGAACCAATGGTTCACCACCCAAACTCCCATTCCAGTCCACACTCAACCATCATCCTCGACTTAACCCTGGGATTACCACATGAATCCCTTGAATCTCCATGCAAATCCAATTATCAGTCTGATGCCTTTTTACCCACCCCATCATATGGGCCAAACATTTGCTCCATGAATCCAATCCCTCAACACATTCAACCCTCTATCTCCATATGCCAGTCCAATGAGTCCATTGAAAAACTACAGTCAACTCGAATCTCCCCCTCACACACCTCCACAATCTCCATACGCACTAGAAAGTCCTACAAGGAGAGAGTTAACAGAGACTCTACTGGAAATGAGAGAAACAAGGACGAAGTTTTGGTGGGTCAAGGGGATTCTTCTTTACGACCTAAAAGAATAGTACGAAAAAAAATTTGTTCTCAAATGTCCACCCGATCTAGAAGCATGCAGTCTAAACTTTAGGAGAACCTTAAACCCATCGATAGTGAAGTATGCAATGGTAGTAATACCCACTCTTCATCAGCATTCTCTGCTGAATGTTGAACAGTCTCCCTCCCTTCCCATGCAGAGGAGTCCAGTTCCGGAGGACAACACATCTTACCCTAATTCCGTTATGAATATCATAATATGGAATTGTAGGGGATCACATAATCCAGAGTTTAGGCGCCATTTTAGATCCTTATTGGATAATCATCGACCTGTGTTAGTTATACTCTTAGAAACTCACATGCATGATCATTCTAGGCTTCGTGATGATTTTGGTTTTAACCGTATGTCTCAAGTACCAGCTAATGGCCTTTTAGGGGGTTTGGTGGTTCTTTGGAAGGAAGAAGGTATTACAGTGTCTGAATTAGTAACTTCTGATCAGGAAATACACTGCTTGGTTCAGGTATGTTCACTTAATCATCCTTGGTTATTATTCGCGATTTATGCTAAGCATACTGCTTCTAGACGTCAATCTCTTTGGGATAATCTAATTTATATTAAAAATAATTACAATATGCCTTGGTTAGTTGCTGGTGATTTTAATGAAGTTGTTAATTATAATGAAAAGTATGGAGGATTACCTATTAGCAATACTAGAGTAGATAAATTTCTTGACTGTTTGAATATTTGCCAATTATTAGATTTAGGTTTTCATGGTAGTAGATTTACTTGGACAAATAAACGTGCTCCTGGTTATACAATTTTGGAACGACTTGATCAATGTTTAGCCAATTTCGATTGGCTTAAATTATACCCAGACTCTATGGTAACTCATTTACCCAGGACTTATTCGGACCATTGTCCTCTATTACTATCATTGGAACCAAATAATCTAATTCATACAAAAAAATTTAGATTTGAACCTATGTGGACAACACACCCTCAATTTTCTAATTTAGTCAGAAGTATTTGGTCTGGAAATTTTAATCTAACTACTACTACAACTAGGTTCCAAGAAGCTGTTAATTTTTGGAATAAAAATTAGTTTGTTAATATTTTTAAACAAAAAAGGAATATTCTTGCTTGACTTGCTGGAATTCAAAGATCTATTCATTACCCTACTAGTTTATTCCTACAAAATCTTGAAAAAAATCTATCAATGGAATATAGTAAAATTTTGCAGCTTGAAGAACAATTTTGGAAATTAAAATCTCGTATAAATTGGCTAAATGATGGTGAGGCCAACACTAAATTTTACCAGCTAACTACTATTAATAGACGTAGAAGAAACATAATTTTCACTATTCGTGACTCTGTAGGTAATTGGATTTCATATCATAATGAACTTCTTAATTATATTTTAAAGTTTTATCTCAATCTCTATACATCTGATCAATTCCGCTCTTCAAATTGTTATTCTGATATTCCTCCTCATAATATTTCAAATAATGATATTAATTTGTTAAACCAACCTTTTACTCCTTTAGAAATTAAGAATGCTTTATTTAGCTTTAATCCTTTTAAATCTCCTGGCCCAGATGGACTACACCCTTTTTTCTATCAAAAATACCGGGCAGAGGTTAGTCATAAGGTTATTCCTTTTTGCTTAGAAATTTTCTCCAATTATACTATTCCTCGAGAGTTAAATAAAACTTTTATATGCCTTATTCCTAAGGTTAAACATCCTACTTTGATTCAACTATATCGTCCCATTAGTCTTTGTAATACTCTCTATAAATTAATCACAAAGTTAATTGTTATGCGACTAAAGTTAGTAATTTCAAAAATTATAGGACCTACTCAATCGAGTTTTCTTAAAGGGAAATATGCTTCAGATAATGCTATAATAATTCAGGAAATTTTAAATTACTTTACGACCACTAAAGGTAAAACTTCTTACATGCTATTAAAATTAGACTTAGAAAAAGCTTTTGATAGATTAGAGTGGGCTTTTATTAGAAGAACTCTTACCTATTTTGAAATACCTGAGCCTATGATTAGGCTTATCATGTTGTGCATAACAACATCTTCCTTTTCGATCCTTATTAATGGATCTAGAACTCAATTTTTCAATCCTACACGTGGTATTCGACCAGGGGACCCTTTGTCTCCTTATCTATTTATCATGTGTATGGAAATGCTTTCACGGAGCATATCAATTTCAGTCGAACATCTCCAATGGAAACCTATCAAACTTTCCACAAAGGATCCTCCATTATCACACCTTCTATTTGCTGATGATATTGTGTTACTGTCCAAAGTTACTACTAAAAGTTGTCACACTATTATTGACACTCTTGAATATTTTACAGCTTGTTTGGGCCAAAAAATTAATTTTGATAAATCGAGAATTTTCTTCTCAAAAAATACTAATTTATCTAATAAGAATTTCGTATTAGAATCCTTTTCTGTTAAGGAAGGTATCTCTTTTGGCAAATATTTAGGTTTTCCTATGTTCACTTTTAGGCCTAAAAAAGAACATTTTCAATTTCTTCTTGATAATTTTAAAAATAGGCTAGCAGGTTGGAAAACAAATTTTCTAACTTTGACGGGTCGATCCACTCTTATTAAATCAACTTTAAATAATCTTCCTAATTATGTTATGCAATATATTAAGATTCCTAAATATATTATCAATAAAATGGATCAATATCAAAGTAATTTTTTATGGGGTACTACATCCACGAAGAAAAAGGTGCATCTTCTTAATTGGTCTTTGGTAACCACTAACAAAGATCAAGGAGGACTAAGAATTCAAAAGCTTACTACTAAGAATAATGCTTTGTTAGCAAGTCTTGCTTGGCGGTTCTTCCAATCACCTAATTCTCTATGGTCTACAATTCTATACAATAAATACCTTTCTAAGCAAAATAGTCATAATTGTTCTAAAACATGGACAAATATCCTTAATAGATGGCATTCTTGCCAAAGAGGTTTGCAATGGAGAGTTGGCAATGGCAAGTTTATCAATCTGTGGCAGGACCCTTGGATTAAACCAAGAACATCCCTTCGATCTTTAATCATGGTCCTCTAATACAAGATCAATTGCATCTTACACTTTCTGATATTAGAGATCCCCTTGGTTGGAAATTGGATAAATTATCTTTTGAACTTGATCATACCACTAAAAATATGATCGATGTTGCTTATATGTCTAATCTAGTAACTAATAATGACTTTTTATACCGGGGAATTACTGTTGATGGTATTTTCTCAGTTAAATCTATGTACAACTGTTTAATATTAGATAAACAGAATTTTACTAATACTGGTCATAGTTACAATTGGATTTGGAAACTACCAATTCATCCTAAAATTAAGAGTTTCATTTGGCTTCTTTGTCACAATAGACTACCTACATGTGCTTTCTTACATCATATAACTATTTTGCCAACTGCCAATTGTTTCTTTTGTGATAAGGAGGATGAAACTACTAAACACATTTTTTTGGACTGTATAAATGCTAAGGCTCTTTGGAATCACTTAGGTATCGCAAATCACATTAAGTCTCTCCTTCATACTCATAACACTCACTTATGGGTTTATCAACTCATTAAGATTAAATCAAATATGTTTGCTTATAACATTAATCCACAAACTTATTTAGCTTATACGTTTTGACATATTTGGCTCACTCGTAATAATAATATTTTCAATCATAAAAAGGATAATATTTCTCATTCTATTATTACTTATCAATCGGCGAAATATACTTACCTAACTTCTTATCATTTTAAGCCAATTCATAAAGCTTTGGTAAGTAATAATATCAAATGGAATCCGCCTATCACTAATCACTATAAACTAAACACTGATGGGGCTTTTTCTAAAAAAGGAGCTGGCATTGGAGGAGTAATTAGAAATTCTAATGCTGATTGGATAATAGGTTTTACTGGTTCATCACCTTATGTCTCATCTATTTACTCTGAGTTATTTGCTTTATTACAAGGATTAAAATTAGCTTTGATCGTAAATTAATGCCACTGGTGGTGGAGGTGGATGCACTTGCACTTATAACTCTATTACAATCCACAAATATTACTTTATCTAATTTGATTATGGATTGCAGGTTCTACCTGGACGAGCTAGGTAACTCGCTTATTAACCATGTGTGCAGAGGAAAAAATATGGTGGCTGACCAACTAGCTAAGAAGGGACATCTTTTTGCAAGAAATCCTAGGCCTACAATTTTGGAAATTGTTCCTCTTTTTGCTGCGTTATATTTTGATGCTGATAGGCCAGTTAGTCAATTTAGTATCAACGACTGTCATGATGATAATTCTACTAAGAATGCCATGACAGATGTAATTATAACTACTACTAGTTCTATGGTTTGTAATAGGATGCCATATATGCATCACTCATCTGTACACACAACTTAATTATTAATAGTATTATCTTTGTTTACCAAAAAAACCATGTCAAAAATAACGTAAAAAATAAGATATCTTGAACTAATTACTAAATAAGGTATTTCAAATTTATTATTCCGTTGGTTAGCCCTAGAATTATTTTATGTGAAATATTAGATTGCTAATCTAATCTGTTTTGTTCCGTACATTCATTTTTATGAAGACATTAGGGTTGAACTTATGTTTTGTCTTTTTTAGCCACTGCACTACATTCACATATTATATTGTTTGTTTAAAGTGTATTATTATTTCATCTATAAAGAGATTTTAGTAATGTATGCCCCATAATAATCTCAAACTCAGGAAAGAAATAAATCATGAATACACTAGAAAAATTATAAATGTGCTTTCAATATTAACCCATGTGTTCATACCCGAACCTTGGATTGATATGCTTAAATAATAAAAGGATCATGTGCGCATTCTGCGTCTCGATGCCTTCAGTTTTAAAATAATGTTATAATCATGTGTACTTTCCGTACCTTGGTTTAACATTTAATTTTAAAGAAGTACCTTGTGTGCGTTTTGCATCTTGGTGAACACAATTAAAAATGTATAATAATTAATTAAGCGGTAAGAAATAAGCCATAATCAATAAAATACAAGAATAGTGAAGAATTGATTTAAGCCAAATATGAGTCAATAAAAGCGACCGTGCTAGAACCACGGGAATCGAGGGGTGCCTTACACCTTCCTCTCGGTCAACAGAATTGCTTACTCAGTCTTCTATTTTCGTAGACCATAAATAAGAATCAAACCTTCTTTTCAAAGGTATTCGAATAAAAGGTAACTTGGAACACCAAAACTCAATTCCAAGTGGCAACTCTAAATAATAAATAATCCCTTTTCAAAATGTCACTTCAATTGGAAAAACTCTTCCAACTCAACCTCATAATAGGGTTGTGTGGCAAAAAAGAGGTCTGACAACAATACTAAAATCCATACCCATTAATGAAAATACGAAGAAGGAAGTAAAAAACTTGTAGAAAAATTCTCCACCTTACTCCTAATGTGTTCTTGCCTCCTTAGGTCGAATCTCCAATCTAATGTCGGTCTCTCGCTGTCCAACCCCCGGTCTCCTCAAAAGTGGCATTTTAGGTCTATTTATATTTGTAGAAAAAAACCTAAACGTGTAGGCCAAGTCCTAGTTAAAATAGGAGAAAAAATAAGCCTTCAAAGCTCGGAATGTACGCGCCCCAGTCCTGGTCTCGGGGGGTCTACCGCCAGCTTGAGCTTGCCCCAGGCCTAGTGTCGCCAGCTCTAATGCAAGCTAAAGGCCTAGCGCCGCCATGTATAAAGCCTGACCTGCTATAGGCCTGTAACGACCCGACTCATCGTTACGGGAGTTACCGCCCCATTTTCAACATTTTATACTTTAGTATGTTCATTTATATGTGTTTGGAGAGTTAGAAGCAAATCGGATGGAATCCAGTTAGAAATGAGGTAATAAACCTCTTTATGAGATGGTTAGTTTGGAAACGTTAACTGGATGTTGACCGATGAGTTAGGAAGCTCAAAATAGATTTCTGATGATTCGACTAGTTTCGGGGGATGATTTATGACTTAGGAGAGCAATCGAAATCGAGTTCGGAGGTCCGGTGTAGATTTAGGCTTGAATTGGCTAAGGTTGAATTTTAGCGAATTTCGGACGGTAGGCAAGATTTTGATCCGCGGTTCAGAAAGAGATTCCGAGCATTGCAGTAGCTCAGTTAGGTGATTTTAGATATGTGTGCAAAATTTCAGATTATTCAGAGGTGTTTAGGTCAGGTTTTAGATCAAATGTTAGTTTTGGCAATTTTAATGAAACTTAGGCTTGAATCCGTGAGAATTTGGTAATTTTGATGTTTATGTGTGATGACCCAAACCCGGTCATGATGGCGCCCAACCCAAAAGCTAGGCAAGCCAGACAACCAACTGTTTCCACGTTTAAAGACCAGTCCCAAAAGGACAATTTCAAGAAGAATATATTTGAGTTAATAATAATACTCCAACGATAATAGTAGAATAAAAATACTGAGAAGTGTGAACACCGAAAATAACACTCCCAAAAGATCTGGGGTCACGAGTCTAGAGCCTCTAAACAAAATTGGATAATAATATCTGAACGAAATACTCATGTCTGAATAATGTATATATAAATAAAAACTAGAATAAGAAGAGAAGCCAGGTCCTGCGAACGTCAAGAAGCTACCTCAACCACTATGCTAACATGGAAACGAGACTGCTCAGCTAACCTCCGATGTACCTAAATCTGCACACAAAGGTATAGGGAGTAGGGGTAGTACTAAGTACTCAGTGAGTAAAAAGTATATAAAATAGGTGAAAGCAGGAAATCCACAGAATACCACAGAGTAAAGCTAAAATTACCGTCCAATACCTACCACGAACTTACAACAACAGCAAACCACAAATATCACATGTAATTCACAAAAAAGAATGCAATGCAATGCACATGACCGCTACGGTGCGTAGCCTGATCCGTTTAACGCCGACAACGCTCACTGGGAGTGTATACATACTTCGGAGGGGCTCCTTCAGCCCAAGCACAATATTCATATCATCCGTTGCGGCGTTCAGCCCGATCCATCCTCAGTCCACAACATGCGTATGAGTCACACAACAGTTCAATTTATTTATTTCCAGATTTCCAGTTCATTAACAATGAAAAATACTTTAATTTTATTTAATTTTTCAAGAACAGGTGACTTAGCATTTCATAATAGTGATTTCAAGCCAGGACTGAGATCAATGATTCTACAAAGCATGTTATCACATAGATATCTCCTATCCCCTAGGGATACTACAGGTCGGCACAAGGTCACAGACATGGCTTATAGCCCACATATATACTTAACACAAGGTGGGTTTCAATCCCCAATATAATATTATTCATATTCGGGATGAACCAAGTCTCAATATCCAGTCATAACCAATCCCGCGCCTGCCATGGGGTGTGATTCACGCCATAAATACTGTCACAATGTGATAAGCCGGGGTTTCAAACCTTCAGGCTATCATTTACACAAACTACTCACCTCTAATCGGCCGTGGACTCATCTGCGATGCCTTTTCCCTTTGAATTTTCCACTTCGTGCGTCAAATCTAGTCAAAACCACAGCAAATAGATAAATATGGGTCATAGAAACATAACCCAATCAACATTACTCGGAAAATGCAACAATTCACGAAGTTGGTAAAACCCGTGCCCCGGTCCCACTTATCAAAAATTCCTAAAATTATACCAACGGATTCCTCATCTCGCCACGAGTCCGTGCACATAAAATTTATCGAAATTGGGGTTCGAATGGCCTTTGAAAACCCAAAAACTCGTTTTCATAATTTAGGCCCTAGTTCTTCACAAATTCTACCCAATTTCATGAATTTTGGTGTTGATTCTAGCATAAAACCATGTTTTTGAGCCAACAAACTTACCTCCAGCGATTACCCATTGATTTCTCTCTTCAAAGCACTCAAAACCCTCCCTTGACGAAGTAAAGTGGTGTAAAATAGTGAGGGTTCGCGTCTGATTTTTAACTTAACTTTTCTGTCACTGACGCCTTGTTCTATGCGATCGCAATGCCCCTATGCGATCGCATAGAGTAAAATTTTCCAGGCCATTTTTTCCTTCTATAAGATCGCAATTCCCACTATGCGATCGCACTGCACAATAACTTAAGCCTATGTGATCGCACTCCTTCACTATGCGATCACATAGCACGAATTTCCCGCCCCCCAAACAATGCCTTATGCGATCGCAACCGTCACCATGTGATCGCATTTCACCAACATTTCACACTGTGCGATCGCAGCCCTCAGTTACGCGATCGCATTGAACAATCTTACACCCCCTCAAGAACCTTCTATGCGATCGCATGACTCCCTCTGCGATCGCATAGAGCAAATATCTTCTGCAATTTTTCTGGTGCACTATTCATATTCAAAACATTCCGTTAGCCATCCGAATTCACCCCGAGACCCTCGGGACATCAACCAAATGCATGGATATGCCATATTACTTCATTCAAACTTGCTCGCAACATAAAAACACCATCATAAACATACAAATCATCAAATTCTCACGGATTCAAGCCTAAGTTTCACTAAAACTTCTGATACTAACATTTGATCTAAAACCCGACCTAAACACCTCCGAATGATCTGAAATTTTGCACGCATATCCAAAATTACCTAACGGAACTACTGCAGCTCTCAGAATTTCATTACGAGCCCCGGATCAAAATCTCGCTTGCCGTTCGGAATTTGCCAAAATTCAACCTTAGCCAATTCAAACCTAAATCTACACAGGACCTCCGAATTCGATTCCGATTGCTCTACTAAGTCATAAATCATCCCCCAAAACTAGTCGAATCATCAGAAATCAATTCCGAGCTTTCTAACTCATCGGTCAACATTCGGTTGACTTTTCCAAACTAACATTTCCCTAAAGAGGTTTATTGCCTCATTTCTAACCGGATTCTATCGGATTTGCTTCTAACTCTCCAAACACATATAAATGAACATATTAAGTGGAGCAAACGGGGCGGTAACTCCCATAACGACGAGTCGGGTCGTTACATTCACCCCAACTTAAATAATGCTCATCCGCGAGCGCATCGAGAGTTGTTATAGAAGCCATCCAATAGCTGAATGAATTTACCAATCATATACCCGGGGTGATCCCTCATCACCTTATCTCGCATAGACCCGATAACACATAACATTCGAACTTTCATAATCCATTTAATCTATAACCTAACCATAGAACCATGCCGCACTTTCTGAAATCATACACCAGATCAGAAATACACATTCGTACTCAGAGTAAGCCCGAACCAGCTGTAATACCCCATACTTGAACCCTTAAGTGAACACATATGATATGCCACCTAAACCAACACTTGGAATCATAACTTCTATTCACAGCAGTTGTCCTCAGCTACCAATTTTCGGCAGAGAACCTTTTATTAGCTAGAGCCTTATTCCCATACTTTCCTATATTGCCAACGATGAATGAAACACGCTATAAACCGTAATCATCTCTTTGATCAACCATTCCTGAAACCACTTCCCTTGACTGATATCACAACAGATTTCAGGTTCAAACTTCGATATTATCTTCCTAACAAGCTAAGATCAAATCTGTCCATATTCATTAATGAACCCAAGGATCACCTCGAATCCAACACCACTCTGGTGATATGATACCTCAATACAAGTCTAAAACACATCTTGCATAATACACGCACCAGTAAGAACGATCTGAACACACTCAAATCATGACAAAGGACTCAAACGAAAGAGTTGTACCTCAAGCTCATAAATGCCATTACAATACAAGGTTGAGACTCCGTCTCACATCATAGAAATAGAAAGCCTGAATCCACTCCAAAAGGTCATAACTCTCGTAGCCTCGCAACAACGCGTGATCCTATCCGAACACCGTTACACCTGAAGCACCTCAACCCGCTATGCTCAAAATCAACAACCAAACACATTTAATGTCTGAAACTAATGCAATTCATTACACCCATGGTGAAACAGAGAACACACAATCTGATAGACCATAACCAATGCTCTATACACAGATCAACACTCAATTACTCCTCCCACTCGACTTTCTCAATGAATTCTCAATAGAACCGCATCACATGTGCCCATAACTAACAAATCACAATGTCACACAACATTGAAAAATAATTTATAGCTTTCCTCAGATCGCTGACAAGCTCAATAACGATAGACTCAACCTATTCCTCAACAGTACAACTTAGGGTCAACCAAGCTAACTCAAGCTAAATGTGTAGCCATATCGGCCTGCCAACGAAATCCGTACCAAGAAGCCTGATAATGTTTCTTCCACTTCTATAATTCCTGCTGAAGGCACCAAATAAATATTGATAGCAACCTCTGCACTGACAGCTATCATCAATGCCCAATTAAGAAAGTACTTATTCCCAGCTATCCGTTGGTTCTTTGAAATACAAATCATTCTGCTAAAACATATTCTAACGCACTTCACCACATAACCCGTGGCATTTCTGGCATAGCTCCTAATGCAATAGTTCAAAATCACCCAACACTACGATAACCAGTCTGAATTCCAACATCACGTCCAAAATATAACATACCAGCGTAAAGGTCCACCACTACAACATAGCATGTACATCAGAACTCCATATAATACAAAATCACCATACCTGATCCCAGTTTTCACTGTGCGAATACCTGTACCCATTTGATACCTAATCATTCCACATTAGATAATCAATATTTACCTGTGCTACCAAGCAAACCCGAATACCACTAGGGGTTCCAACAAGATCATGCCGCAATACTACTGAAATTTAATCAATTTAATCACATTACCCTTTTTCTAAAACACATACTCACGTCAAATCACTTCCGCTTAGCAATACCATCTTCCCTAATCATCTAAAGCTCTCTTATCTAATCGCTTAGAAGGAACCACTACACATCCCATGCCCTACATGACATACATATGCACTATGAAATTTTTTACAATAATGACACGACGGATGAGATCTGTATACATTCTTAGCCACCGTCGGGACAACAATTTATTAGTTTTATACCCTTGGCAAGAACTATCACCTCATTCCGAGTCAAACTATGGTTTTAGCTCTTTACTTTACTTTATATACTCAGATTGCACTGATGCCGAATTCAATGATCTCGTCTCACTCAGTACGAACTACTCGGGCAATAGGCCACTCCAGACATAATTAAATGTCGCATATGATGCCTCAATGTTTCAATAGGCTACCAATTCGGATACGGTACTAAAGAAAATGAGCTTTAGAAGGAATTATCAAATCCTACGTACTAACACAGACTTTCCTTGGAAAACAGGATGCAAGGCATACAAAGACAGCATATAAAAAATTATACTCGATATCACACTGTTGCAGCGTGCAATCCGCTCCAGATAGCATACCCGGGGCGGCGTGCCACAAGATCCACACATAAATCTCACATAAGGAGATGCACATCGAGCCAAATTTGCTCATTACAACATAATACCGAGTATCGGTCGTACGCATGCTAAGTGCATGATATCATCCCCGAGGGATATTTAACGTTATAAACTACAAAGCTCAAGCACAACTAAGGTGTGATGTACAATTGGAATTTCAAAAGCCAGATGCTCATATAACATCATTCCTACGCGGATTCTTAACATATAGCAATTTTCTCAAGCTGCCTCACAGCCCGCACAGCGCAATGCATCACTACGCAAAATATCCGACAAAGAAACATATACTAACTACTCTTCCACAAGGTCCGCATTACAAAATGTACACATCTGGCCTGATATATGGCCATTATCCACATTAAATCTATCCACCGGCTTTAAGACGATTTTGATAACACTGAACTAGTCTTATAACCTTTCACCGGTCCATAATAACTTCCATTTTCTTCATAGAACATAAGAACAACCATCATAATCGAAGTAATCCTCCCCAGTTCACAACCCCGTATGCCAAGCGCCCTCCAGGCATGAATTCCTTAATTTAACGACACTATCACAACCTCCATACTTTGTTTACATATTTAACCAGTCAAGTGACTGAAAGACACACTTACATAATCTTCCAGTGGAACACACTCCCACAACCTACCACAACAATATTTGAGTGCACCTCTAAACCATTGGTCGCATTAACGCTGAAAAGCGAACAAGAATCATTAACCAAGACACAACACTGCTCTTAGGTGACGCTGAAGACGATACTAATTTATCTTAACCATCGAAACTTCCTTCCTGCTCATCCAATTTCTTGACATCTTGTCAAAAAATTTCCTTCACCCGTGCCGTTCTCGGCCCAATTTCCGCAATAAGAACTGGTTTACCAGTATACTTTAAGACAGAACCAACATAGCACATAATCTTGCAATCAGCTAATCAACGGCAACCTCCCCAACTTAGCTCGAAGCCATATATATCACAACACATATACTCTATTACTGTCGTAATACCATGGTGAGATTAAACTCACTCTTTCACAAGCTTGTGGAGACACATATCATCAGAAATTTTAACCCTTCTGCCCTTTTCTTGCATTCACCCACATAACAGTTAAACCTACTCTCTAGGTGTCCAAATTTTTACTAAGTCCCAAATTTTTCAAAAATTTCGATAGAGTTTCCTTTGTAATTGAGCCTATCCACCTGCTAAAATTCACCAAAACCATCCTAACAGCACGGCTACAACATAACAAAACATCACCATGTATATTAACAACATTAATCTCAAGACTAGTTGTATTATACTATCAAAATCGATATAAGAACACGTGTTGCACTTGTTTGAATCATAACACATATAAAACATTGCTAATTTAGTCTTTCTGAGTCTGAACTCATACCGCCACACATATTGCACTTAACTTTCGAACTAAGAGATACGTCAATATTATTCACGCGCCCATAACTTGAGACTACACAAGTGATCGCAATAGGAACGAATCGCTTAACAGTTCCTCTATCATCCCACAAACTTCTTCGTCACTTCCAAGATCACATAGACACACCTCACATCACTAACTTTCTCATCACGTGGATATTCGACCGCCATCCTGGTTAATAAGGACATTACCGAACACATAAGTTCAAGCACTTGCTTGTATAATCAGCACTTCGGTGCTCATGCCATAGGCGAAGATTCGGCCTCAAGTCCTCCAGACTGGCCCAACATGAACTCACGGAGATTACATCTCGCCCCTCGATTGGGGAATCACCAGCCATCGATGCAGATGTATTACTGAATGCTCGCGTGCGCGTACAGATGGGTGGAAGGAATTTCAAGAGTTATTTCTCAAGCTGAATCAAATACGCACGATAATAATTCCAAGAAAGTGAAGTGTTTCCTAAAAGTTCTGTAGCCTCCCGAGGATAGATACGGACGTCTACGTACCGATCCGCGAGAGCCTATTAAATCGGCTCATGACTCGTGAGACCTAGTAACCTAGGCTCTGATACCAACTTGTCACGACCCAAACCTAGTCGTGATGGCGCCCAACCTTAAAGCTAGGCAAGCCAGACCAACAATTGTTTCCACGTTTAAAGACCAGTCCCAAAAGGACAATTTCAAGAAGAATATATTTGAGTTAATAATAATACTCCAACGATAATAGTAGAATAAAAATACTGAGAAGTGTGAACACCAAAAAGAACACTGCCAAAAGATCTGGGGTCATGAGTCTAGAGCCTCTAAAAAAACCGGATAATAATATCTGAACAGAATACTCAAGTCTGAATAATGTATATATAAATAAAAAATGGAATAAGAAGAGAAGCCAGGTCCTGCGTACGTCAAGCAGCTACCTCAATTACTCTGGTAACTTTGGAAACGAGACTGCTCAGCTAACCTCCAATGTACTTGAATCTGCACACAAAAGTGCAGGGAGTAGGGGTGAGTACTAAGTACTCAGTGAGTAAAAAGTATATAAAATAGCTGAAAGCAGGAAATCCACATAATACCACAGAGCAAAGCTAAAACTACAGTCCGATACCTACCACGAACTAACAACAACAGCAAACAACAAATATCACAGGTAATTTACAAACAAGAATGCATTGCAATGCACATGACCGCTACGGTGTGTAGCCTGCTCCGTTTAACATCGACGGCGCTCACTAGGGGTATGTACAGACTCCGGAGGGGCTCCTTCAGCCCAAGCGCAATATTCATATAATCCGATGTGGCGTGCAGCCCGATCCATTCTCGGTCCACAACATGCATATGAGTCACACAACAATTCAATTTATTTATTTCCAGATTTCCAGGTCATTAACAATGAAAAATACTTTAATTTTATTTAATTTTCCAAGAATGGGTGACTTAGCATTTCATAATAGTGGTTTCAAGCCAGGACTGAGATCAATGATTTTACAAATCATACTATCACATAGATACCTATCCCGTAGGGATACTACAGGGCGGCTCAAGGCCCCAAACATAGCTTATAGCCCACATATATACTTAACACGGTGCTTTTCAACCGCCAATATAATATTATTCATATTCGGGATGGACCAAGTCTCAATCCCAAGTCATAACCAATCTCGCATCTGTCATGGGGTGCGAGTCATGCCCTAAATAGCGTCACAATGTGATAAGCCGGGGTTTCAAACCCTCAGGCTATCATATACACTAACTACTCACCTCTAACCGACCGTGGACTCATCAGCGATGCCTTTCCCCTTCGGATTTGCTGCCTCGTGTGTCGAATCTAATCAAAACCACATCAAATCCATAAATACGGGTCAAAGAAACATAACCCAATCAACATTACTCGAAAAATGCAACATTTCACGAAGTTGGTAAAACTCAAGCCCCGGGCCCACTTCTTCATAAATTTCAAAAATCATACCAACAGATTCCTCATCTTGCCACGCGTCTGTGCATATAAAATTTATCAAAATCGAAATTCGAATGACCTTTCAAAACCCAAAAACTCGTTTTCATAATTTAGGCCCTAGTTCTTCACAAATTCTACCCAGTTTCATGAATTTTGACGTTGATTCTACCATAAAATCATATTTTTGAGCCAAGAAACTTACCTCCAGTGATTACCTATTGATTTCTTTCTTCAAAGCACTCAAAACCCTCACTTGACGAAATAAAGTGGTGTAAAATAATGAGGGTTCGCGTCTGATTTTTAACTTAACTGTTCTGCCACTGACGCATTGTTCTATGCGATCGCATAGAGTAAAATTTTCCAGGCCATTTTTTCCATCTATGCAATCGCAATGCCTAGTATGCGATCGCACTGCACAATAACTTAAGCCTATGCGATCGCATAGCACGAATTTCCTGCCCCCAAAAATTGCCTTATGCGATCGCAACCGTCACCATGCGATCGCATTTCACCAACATTTCACACTGTGCGATCGCAGCCCTCAGTTACGCGATCACATTGAACAATCTCACACCCCCTCAAGAACCTTCTATGCGATCGCATGACTCCCTCTGCGATCGCATAGAGCAAATATCTTTTGCAATTTTTCTGCTGCACTATTCATGTTCAAAACTTCCCATTAGCCATCCGAATTAACCCCGAGACCCTCCGAACCTCAACCAAATGCACAGGTATGCCATATTACTTCATTCATACTTGCTCGCAACATAAAAACACCATCATAAACATCGAAATCATCAAATTCTCACAGATTTAAGCTTAAGTTTCACTAAAACTTCCGAAACTAACATTTGATCTAAACCCCTACCTAAACACCTCCGAATGATCAAAACTTTTGTACTCATATCCAAAATAACCTAACGGAGATACTGCAGCTCCCAAAATTACATTTCGAGCCCCGGATCAAAATCTCGCCTGCCGTTCAGAATTCGCCAAAATTCAACTTTAGCCAATTCAAGCCTAAATCTAGACCAGACCTTCGAATTCGATTTCGATTGCTCTTCCTAAGTCATAATTCATCCCCCGAAACTAGTCAAATCATCAGAAATCCATTCCGAGCTTTCTAACTCATCGGTCGACATCCGGTTGACTTTTCCAAACTAACTTTCCCGTAAAGAGGTCTATTGCCTCATTTCTCACCGGATTCTATCTGATTTGCTTCTAACTCTCCAAACACATATAAATGAACATATTAAGGTATAAAATGGAGAAAATGGGGTGGTAACTCCCGTAACGATGAGTCGGGTCGTTACATTCTCCCCTACTTAAACAAATGCTCGTCCGCGAGTGTATAAAGAGTTGTTATAGAAGCCATCCAATAGCTGAATGATTTTACCAATCATATACCCGGGGTGATCCCTCGTCACTCTATCTCGCATAGACCCGATAACACATTACCGTCAAACTTTCACAGTCCATTTAATCTATAACCTAACCATAGAACCACGCCTCACTTTCTGAAAATCATACACCAGATCATAATTACACATTCGTACTCAGAGTAAGCCCGAGCCAACTGTAATACCCCATACTTGCATCCTTAGGTGAACACATATAATATGCCCCCTAAACCTACACTTGGAATCATAACTTCTATTCACAACAGTTGTCCTTCGCAACCAATTTCTGGCAGAGAACCTCTTATTAGCTAAAGCCTTATTGCCACACTTTCCTATACTGCCAACGATGAATGAAACACGCTATAAACTGTAATCATCTCATAGATCAACCATTCCTGAAACCACTTACCTTGACTGCTATCACAACAGATTTCTGGGTCAAACATCGATATTATCTTCCTAACAAGCTGAGATCAAATCTGTCCGTATTGATTAATGAACCCAACGATCACCTCCAATCCAACACCACTCCGATGATATGATACCTCAATACAAGTCTAAACCACATCTTGCATAATACACGCACTTGTAAGAACGATCTGAACACACTTAAATCATGACAAAGGACTCAAATGAAAGAGCTGTATCTCAAGCTCATCAATGCCATTACAATACAACGTTGAGACCCCGTCTCACATCATAGAAATAGAACGCCTGAATCCACTCCGAAAGGTCATAACTCCCGCAACCTCGCTACAATGCGTGATCCTATCTGAACACCGTTACACCTGAAGCACCTCAACCCGCTATGCTCAAAATCAACAACCACACACATTTGATACCTGAAACTAATGCAATTCATTACACCCACGGTGAAACAGATAACACACAACACACAACTCGATAGACCATAACCAATTATTCATACACCGAAAAACACTCAATTACTCTTCCCACTTGACCTTCTCTATGATTTCTCAATGGAACCGCACCTCATGTGCCCATAACTAACAAATCACAATGTCTCACAAAATCGAAAAATAATTCATATCTTTCCTCAGATCGCTAACAAGCTCAATAACAATAGACTCAACCTATTCCTCAACAGTACAACTCAGGGTCAACCAAGCTAACTTATGCTAAATGCGTAGCCATATCGGCCTGGCAACGAACTCAGTACCAAGAAGCCTGATAATGTTTCTTCCAATTCTATAATTACTGCCGAATGCGCCAAATAAATATTGAAATCCACAATCTCACCCGGTTATGTGCCCGGCCACACGAAATGACTCCAAAAAGTCCCTCAATAACAGAACATGATCAATGATATCAACCTCTGCACTGACAACTATCACCAATGCCCAATTAAGAAAGTACTCTTTCCCAGCTATCCGTTGGTTCTTTGAAATACAAATCATTCTGCTAAAACATATTCTAACGCACTTGACCACTTAACCCATGGCATTTCTGGCATAGCTCCTAATGCAATAGTTCAAAATCACCCAACATTACGATAACCCGTCTGAATTCCAACATCACGTCCAAAATATAACATACCAGCGTAAAGATCTACCACTACAACATAGCATGTACATAAGAACTCCATATAACACATAAAACATCATACCTGATCCCAGTTTTCACCGTGCGAATACCTGCACACATTTGATACCTAATCATTCCACATCAGATAATCAATATTTACCTGTGCTTCCAAGCAAACCCGAATACCACTAGGGGTGTCACGACCCTAGTTCACCAATCATGAACCTATCATGACGACACCCAGTCTTCGCGGCTAGGTAAGCCCAACACGATGCGGAATATATAATTTTATGAACATTAAATAAGAAATAGCGGAAACGATATAAAAGGAATATAATCAGTGCCGCTTGGCACATACATTCATCAACCACACCATAAAGCATACCACCAAGACCCGGAATCCAACGGGTAACACAGACTAAAAAGAGAGAGTACAACTGTGGCTCTATACATCAAGAATATCTAAAACAATGAAATGCGGGAAAATAACTACTAGCACTATGGGAGTAGAAGGAGGCTCTCCGGATCCGCGGAAGTAGAAGATCATACCTCGAGTCTCCGGATGTGCTGCTCAATCACCTGGGATGAGCCTGTCCTGATGTACCTCGATATGCACAACAAAAGTGTGCAGAAGAGTAGCATGAGTACACCACGATGGTACTCAGTAAGTGCCAAGCCTAACCTCGATGGAGTAGTGACGAGGAAGGTCAGGGCCCTACCGAGAGAACAATAACATAATGATCAAAATAGAAATAAGTAAGAATGAATTCGAAATAAAAAAAATGAAGTAATTACTACAACCGACTACGATTAGCTAACTACAAGTAACCAACACAACATAAACTCAAACCAGCAAGTCCGGAACTTGTGGGAATTAAACCCACAATCCCTCTCTATATTCAACAACTAAGGAGCTACAGGGGATTTAACCCGCAGTCCCAATATCAGTATCTCTGGGTCTCCGGGAATCGAACCCACAGCCCGTGTCTCAATATCTTAGGATCTCCGAGAATCGAACCCGTAGTCCATATCTCAATAAATATATCAATAAACTCCGGGTCTCCGGGAATCGAACCCGCAGCCCTTGGATCTCCGGGAATCGAACCCGCAGTCCACATAATACCACTCCGGGTCTCTGGGAATCGAACCCACAATCCTGGGATCTTCGGGAATCGAACCCGCAGTCCACCAACACAAACAATAAAAGAAACGCATAGAGAAAATATAATATGCTTCACTACAACTGCACAAAAACCAGTGCCAACAATTATCAAGAAGTTCAAGTAAGACAATTAGGCAATTAGACAGATAAATCTTATCTAATCATGCTTTCCTAACGAATATCAGGTAAATGTCACAATTTAATCAACTAAGAACAGGAATATCACAAATTGGACAAATCAAGTAAAGTGAGTTCCAACAATCTGGGTATGTACACGCCCATCACCTCGTGTACAAGGCATTTAAATTATCACATAATATCCTCGGGGTGAAGGTTCCCCCACACGAGGTTAGACAACCCACTAACCTCGACTCCGGTACAAAACCGCTAAGAGACAACTCTCTTGCCACGAATATCGGCCTCCACAGGCGTAGTATCTGATCAAAATCAATAGAAATACATCAAAATAGACCAACTGGGCATTACCCAATCGAAACAATTCGAAATACACCAAAAACACAAGTTGCCAAAACCCAACTTTCGGTACGCTTCTTGAAAAATTACGAAAGTTATATATTCGGGTTCCTTATCTCAACGCGAGTCTATAAATAAAGTTTACCAAAATCGGACTCTATTTGCCCATTCAAATCGACGATTTATCATAATTTAGGCCTAGGGCTAAAACCCCCCATTAATCTTCCATTAACAGCAAAATACTCAAGGATTTCATGATAAAATAACGAAATTAGGCCAAGAAACATACCTCCAATGATTAGCCGATGATTCTCCAACAATTTCGCGTCAATATCTTCTCTTAGAACTCAAAAATGGAGGTTATGGGTGAAGGGTTCGCGAAAACACTGCTCTGGTATTTTAATATATCTGACTGCCAGGCGACCATATGCGATCGCAGCCACAGGCTCGCGATCGCCAAGAACAAACTCGACCGGCTCCAAAATAACTCTACACGATCTCGACATAACCCACGCGATCGCACTGCTTCAGCCAATTAACCCTACGCGATCGCGTGCATCATTACGCGATCGCACTGCTTTAGCCCACAATACTACGCGATCGCATTGCTTTGATTTTCAGACTTACGCGATCGCACACCATACATCACGATCGCGATGCATCCCAACAAGACATTACATGATCGCATGGAGACCTCCGCGATCGCGGAGAACAAAAATGTTCTGGAATAATTGCAGCAGAAACAGCAGTGCATTAGGCACAAAATGGTCCGTTTGGACCCCCGAATTCATCCCGAGGCCCCCGGGACCCCAATGAAAACCACCAACATACTCCAAAACACGATACAAACTTGTTCCAATCATAAAAACATGCCCTTAAACACAGAAATCATCGACTATAGCGGATTCAAACCTAAGTTTTCATCTAAACTTCCGAAACCAACATTCAATCAAAAACCCGACCAAACGACGTCCGAATGACCTGAAAATTTGCAGACGTATCCAAAATCACATAACGAAGCTACAGAAATTGTCGAAATTCCATTCCGACCCCTGGATCAAAATCTCACCTATCGATCGGATTTTCAAAAATTTCAAACTTCGGCATTTCAAGCCTAATTGAGCTACAAACCGCCAGAATACATTTTGAACGCGCTCCCAACCCCGAAATCAGCAAACGGAGCTAATGGAACCATCGAATTTCCGTTCTAAGGTCGTCTTAACACTGTTCCGAATACGAGCCATTTTCCAACTATAAAGCTCTCATTTAGGGACTAATTGTCCCAAAACACTCCAAATTCCAGGACCGACCCTCCCGGAAAACCACAATAGCAGAAATGAACTTAGGGAAACAGTTAGATTGGGGATCGTGGTGTAAATTTAAAAAATTACCGGCCGGGTCGTTACATCTTCCCACACTTAAAAGATTCGTTCGTCCTCGAACGAGCATATATAACATACCTGGAGTGGTGAAGAGATGAGGGTACTGGTTGCACATATCCTGCTCGGTCTCCCAAGTCACCTCCTCGGCCGGCTGACCCCGCCACTGGACCTTTACTGAAGCGATGTTCTTTGACCTTAGCTTCCCGATTTGCCTGTCCAGAATGGCCACTAGCTCCTCGACATAAGACAGATACTCGTCTAGATGAAGAGAAGTGAAATCCAACACGTACGATGGGTCACCATGGTATCCCGGAGCATAGAGACATGAAATACGGGATGGACTCCGGCTAGGCTAGGAGGTAAGGCCAACTCATAAGCAACCTCCCCAACACGCCTCAAAATCTCAAAAGGACCAATAAATCTAGGACTCGGCTTCCCCTTCTTCCCAAACCTCATAACGCCCTTCATGGGCGAGACTCGAAGCATAACCCGCTCGCCAACCATAATAGCCACATTGCGGACCTTCTTGTCCGCATAACTCTTCTGTCTAGACTGGGCCGCACGAAGTCTGTCCCGAATCACCTTGACCTTGTCCATAGCCTCCTGAACCATATCAGTACCTAGTAACCTGGCCTCGCCCGGCTCAAACCAACCCACGGGAGACCTGCACCTCCTACCATATAGGGCCTCATACGGTGCCATCTGAATACTAGACTGGTAGCTGTTGTTATAAGCAAACTCCGCTAGTGGCAAGAAGTGATCCCATGAACCTCCAAACTCAATCACGCACGCACGGAGCATATCCTCCAAAATCCGAATAGTGCGCTCGGACTGCCCATCAGTCTGGGGATGAAATGCTGTGCTCAGCTCTACCCGAGTACCTAACTCCTGCTGTACGGCTCTCCAGAACCGTGAAGTGAACTGAGTGCCTCTATCTGAAATGATGGAAACTGGAATACCATGCAGCCGAACTATCTCCCTGATATAGATCTCCGCCAGTCGCTCCGATGAATAAGTAGTGCTCACCGGTATGAAATGGGCGGACTTGGTCAGCCGATCCACAATAACCCAAATGGAATCAAACTTCCTAACGGTCCGTGGAAGCCCGGATACAAAGACCATGGTGATGCGCTCCCATTTCCACTCTGGAATCTCAATCTGCTACATCAATCCACCCGGACGCTGATGCTCATACTTCACCTACTGGCAGTTGAGGCACCTAGAAACATAATCAAATATATCCCTCTTCATCCGCCTCCACCAGTAATGCTGTCTCAAGTCTTGATACATCTTCGCGGCACCCGAATGGATGGAATACCGCGAGCTATGGGCCTCTGCCAGAATCAACTCTCGAAGATCATCTACATTGGGCACACAAACACGCCACTGCATCCTCATAACTCCATCATCCCCAATGGTAACATCTCGAGCATCACCATGCCGAACTCTATCCTGGAGGACAAGCAAATGAGTGTCGTCGAACTGACGCTCCCTGATGCGGTCAAATAGAGGAGACCGAGAAACCACACAATCCAGAACCCGGCTGGGCTCCGAAAGATCCAATCTAACAAACTGCATGGATAAAGCTCGAACATCCATCGCCATAGGCCTCTCCGAAATTGGTAGGTATGTCAAACTCCCCAAACTCTCCACCCCGCAACCCAAGGCGTCGACAATTACATTGGCCTTGACCGGATGATAGAGAATAGTAATATCATAGTCCTTCAGTAGCTCCAACCATCTCCTCTAACGCATATTCAGGTCCTTCTGCTTAAGCAAGTGCTGCAAGCTCCGGTGATCAGTGTAGATCTCACAAGGAACCCCATACAAGTAATGACGCCAAATCTTCAAGGTGTGAACAATGGCAGCTAGCTCCAGATCATGAACAGGGTAGTTCTTCTCATGTACCTTCAGCTGTCTGGACGCGTAGGCAATCACCCTACCGTCCTGCATCAATACTGCACCGAGTCCAACTCGTGAGGCATCACAATATACTGTATAGGACCCCGAACCCGTAGGCAACATCAAGATAGGGGCCGAAGTCAAAGCTATCTTGAGCTTCTGAAAGCTCGCCTCACATTCATCTGTCCATTGAAAAGGGGCACCCTTTTGGGCCAATATGCTCATAGGTGCTGCGATCGAAGAGAACCCTCTACGAAACGATGGTAATAGCTCGCTAAACCAAGGAAACTACGAATCTAAGTAGCGGAGGAGGGTCTGGGCCAACTCTGCATGGCCTCCACCTTCCTCGGATCCACTCGAATATCATCGCTCGACACCACGTGGCCTAGAAATGCCACTGAACTCAGCCAAAATTCACATTTAGAGAACTTGGCATATAGCTGCTTCTCCCTTAGAGTCTGAAGCACTATCCTCATATGCTTCTCGTGCTCTTCCCGACTCCGAGAATATACTAGAATATCATCAATGAAAATAATCACGAACGAGTCCAGATATGGCCTGAACACACTGTGCATCAAATGCATAAAGGCTGCTGGGGCATTAGTCAGCCCGAAAGACATCACGAGGAACTCGTAGTGACCATACCGAGTCCTGAAGGCAGTCTTCGGGATATCTGGCTCCCGAATCTTCAGCTGATGATAACCAAAGCGCAAATAAATCTTAGAGAACACCTGTGCATCCTGTAGCTGGTCAAATAAATCTTCAATACATGGCAAAAGATACCGGTTCTTCACAGTAACTTTGTTCAACTGACAATAGTAAATACACATACGCATAGAACTGTCCTTTTTCTTCACAAACAACACAGGAGCACCCCAAGGCAAAACACTGGGTCGAATGAAACCCTTACCCAATAACTCTTGTAACTGATCCTTCAACTCCTTCAAATAAGAAGGAGCCATACGGTATGGTGGAATAGAAATGGGCTGAGTGTTCGGCAACAAATTAATAGCAAAATTAATATCTCTATCGGGCGGCATGCCCGGGAGATCAGCTGGAAATACATCAGCGAAATCACGTACCATTGGAACGCAATCAATAGAAGGAGTGTCAATACTGACATCCCGCACATAAGCTAGATAAGTAGCACACCCCTTCTCAACCATACGATGAGCTTTGAGAAAGGAAATAACACGGCTAGGGGTGTGATCTAGAGTACCACTCCACTCAATACGTGGAATGCCTGGCATAGCCGGCGTCACGGTCTTGGCGTGACAATCAAGAATAGCATAATGGGGCGACAACCAGTCCATGCCCAGAATAATATCAAAATCGACCATCCCAAGCAGCAATAGATCCGCTCTGGTCTCAAAATCCACCGATAGTAACCAAGCACGATCGATACACATGGTCCACAGCCAAAGAATCCTCGATCGGAGTGGAAACATAAATGGGGCCACTCAAAGAATCCCGAGGCACACCCAAATGTGAAGAAAAATAAGAGGACACATATGAAAAAGTGGAACCATGATCGAATAGAACCGATGCCTCTCTGTGACTAACCAAAATAATACCCGTGATAACAGAATCAGATGCAACAGCTGCAGCGTGATCAAGAATAGCATAAAATCTGACATGTCCCCTCTCTCGAGGTGGCCTCTGACACCCTAATCCCCGCCCCTGGCTAGCTGGGCAGGTGGAGTGGCAACTGGGTCTGAAATGATGGCCTGCTGACCTTATGAACCACGCTAAGGCTGTAAAGACTGTGGAGGTGCTCCTCTCCTACGCCTGGGGCACTCCCTGTGGAGGGCGAGTATCCCCGCACTCAAAGTAAGCTCTGGGAGGATGCAGTGGCTATGACTGACCGGCCTCACCCCCACTAGTCTGACCCCTGGAGGTACCCCACGCATGAGGCGCACTGGAAACTGGGGGAGCATAATAAGGCTCCTGAGGTGCTGGGACATCTGGAGTACTACTGGCTGCTGGCAATGCTGAATGAACTGGACGACCAGAATAACCCCTGCCAAAATGACTGGCTGCTGAAGTGCGGGCACCAGAGAAATGGCCCGACTCACGAGACCTCATGGCCTCCCTCTCTCCTCGCTCTCTAGGGAGCATACTCTCGATCCTCCCGGCAATGCTCACCGCCTGTTGATAAGGTATATCCGTCTCCAACTCCCTGGCCATGCTGGATCGGATCGGCGGAATAAGACCCTCAATAAATATCTGCACTCTCTCCCGGACTGGGCTACCAAAGCCGGTGCATGCCTAGCTAGACGGGTGAAACTAATAGCATACTCCGATACTGACATGGAGCCCTGTCGCAACCGCTCAAACTCCAACCGCCAAGAATCCCTAAGACTCTGGGGAACAAACTCCCTCCGAAACAGATCAGAAAATTGCGCCAAAGTCAATGAAGCAGACTCATCTGGACTATCCAACTCATACGTGCGCCACCAATCATAAGCGGCCCCACGAAGCTGAAAAGCAGTGAAGGAAACCCCGCTGGTCTCCACTATCCCCATGGTACGAAGGATACGATGACACTCCTCCAGAAAACCCAATGCATCATCTGTCGCCAAACCACTAAACACTGGAGGATCATATTTCTTGAACCTCTCTAATCTACACTGCTCGTCCTTGGAGGCAGCTGGCCCACCTCCGGGCTGTGCTAGGGCGGCAGGAGGCTTAACAATAATCTCCGAAACCTGTCCCCCTGGCGCTCGCTACTCAGGTGTAGCGGCTGCGGGAGTCTGGGCCCCTCCCCTGGCCTGAGATGTAGCTGCAGTGAGAGGAAGCAACCCTGCCTGAGCTAAAGTGGTGTACATACTTATGAACTGGGCCAGGGTCTCCTGGAGTGCTGGAGTGGTAGCAGCTGTAGTCGGTGTACCAGGTGCCTGCGCTCCAACCTGATCCACTGGTGGCACCTCAGCTACAGCGCACGCGGGTGGTGTGGCTGCACCTCGGGAGCGTCCTTGTCCTCTACCACGGCCCCAGCCTCTGACAGCGACAACAGGGGGCGCGTGTGCCTGATCCTCGCGAGTAGCACATGTCCTCACCATCTGTGAGATAATAGAAAGCAAAAGTTTAGATTTGGTGCCAAAAATGTCGCATGACAAGGAATCCAAAAGAAATGAAGAGTTTCCTAAACGGTTACATAGCCTCTCGTAGATAAATACAGACGTCTCCGTATCGATCAGCGAGACTCTAAGTAACCGGTCCGTGTCCCGTGACTCCTATGAACCTAGAGCTCTGATGCCAACTTGTCATGACCCTAGTTCACCAATCGTGAACCTGTCATGACGGAACCCAGTCTTCGCGACTAGGTAAGCCTAAGACGATGCCGAATATACAATTTCATGAACATTAAATAAGAAATAGCGGAAACGGTATAAAATGAATGTAATCAGTGCCGATTGGCACATACATTCATCGACCCCACCATAAAGCATACCACCAAGACCCGGAATCCCATGGGTAACACAGACTAAAAAGGAAGAGTACAACTGTGGCTCTATATATCAAGAATATCTAAAACAACGAAATGAGGGAAAATCACTACTATCACTATGAGAGTAAAAGGAGGCTCTCCGGATCCGCGGACGTAGCAGATCGTACCTCGAGGTCTCCAAATGTGCTGCTGGTATCACTTAATATGAGCCTGTCCTGATGTACCTGGATCCGCACAACAAAAGTGTGCAGAAGAGTAGCATGAGTACACCACGGCGGTACTCAGTAAGTGCCAAGCCTAACCTCGATGGAGTAGTGACGAGGAAGGTCAGGGCCCTACCGAGAGAATAATAACATAATGATCAAAATAGTAATAAGCAGAAATAATTAAGAATGAATTTGAAATAACAACAATGAAGTAATTACTACAACTGACTACGATTAGCTAACTACAAGCAACCAACACAACATAAACTCAAACCACCAAGTCCAGGACCTGTGGGAATTGAACCCACAGTCCCTCTCTATATCCAACAACTCAGGAGCTACGGGGATTTATCCCGCAGTCCCAATATCAGTATCTCTAGGTCTCCGGGAATCGAACCCGCAACCCGTGTCTCAATATCTCAGGATCTCCGAGAATCGAACCCGCACTCCATATCTCAATAAATATATCAATAAACTTCGGGTCTCCGGGAATCGAACCCGCAGCCCTTGGATCTCTGGGAATCGAACCTGCAGTCCACAATCAATACCACTCCGGGTCTCTGGGAATCGAACCCACAGCCCTAGGATCTCCAGGAATCGAACCCACAGTCCACCGATATAGACAATAAAAGGAACGCACAGAGAAATATGATATGCATAACTACAACTTCACCAAAACAGTACCAACAATTATCAAGAAGTTCAAGTAAGACAATTAGGCAATTAGACGGATAAATCCTATCAAATCATGCTTTTCTAACGAATATCAGGTAAATGTCACAATTTAATCAACTAAGAACAACAATATCACAAATTGGACAAATCAAGTAAAGTGAGTTCCAACAATCTGCGCATGTACACGCCCGTCACCTCACGTACAAGGCATTTAAATTATCACATAATATCCTAGGGGTGAAGGTTCCCCCACACGAGGTTAGACAAGCCACAAACCTCGACTCCGGTATAAAACCGCTAAGAGACAACTCTTTTGCCACGAATATCGGCCTCCACAGGTGTAGTATCTGATCGAAATCAATAGAAATACATCAAAATAGGCCAATTGGGCATTACCCAATCGAAACAATTCGAAATACACCAAAAACCACAAGTTGCCAAAACCCGACTTTCGGTACACTTCTCGAAAAATTACGAAAGTTATATATTCGGGTTCCTTATCTCAACGCGAGTCTATGCATATAAAATTTACCAAAATCGGACTCCGTTTGCCCATTCAAATCGACGATTTACCATAATTTAGGCCTAGGGCTAAAACCCCCCATTAATCTTCCATTAACAGTGAAATACTCAAGGATTTCATGATAAAATAATGAAATTAGGCCAAGAAACTTACCTCCGATGATTATCCGATGATTCTCCAACAATTTCCCGTCAATATCTTCTCTTAGAACTCAAAAAAGGAGGCTATGGGTGAAGGGTTCGCGAAAACACTGCTCTGGTATTTTAATACATCTTACTGCCAAGCGACCCTATGCGATCGCAGCCACAGGCTCGCGATCGCGAAGGACAAACTCGGCCGGCTCCAAAATAACTCTACGCGATCGCGACATAACCCACGCGATCGAACAGCGTCAGCCAATTAACCCTACGTGATCGCGTGCATCATTACACGATCACACTGCTTTAGCCCACAATACTACGTGATCGCATGCTTACCCCCGCGATCGCATTGCTTTGATTTTCAGACTTACGCGATCGCACTCTAGACATCGCGATTGCGATGCATCCCAACGAGACCTTATGCGATCGCATGGAGACCTCCGCGATTGCGGAGAACAAAAATGTTCTGCAATAATTGCAGCGAAACAGCAGTGCATTAGGCACAAAATGGTCTATTTGGACCCCCGAATTCATCCTGAGGCCCCCGGGACGCCAACGAAAACCACCAACCTACTCCAAAATATGATACGAACTTGTTCCAATCATAAAAACACATCCTTAAACACATAAATCATCGAACTATAGCGGATTCAAGCCTAAGTTTTCATCTAAACTTCCGAAACCAACATTCAATCAAAAACTCGACCAAACGACATCCGAATGACCTGAAAATTTGCAGACATATCCAAAATCACATAATGAAGCTACAGAAATTGTCGGAATTCCATTCCGACCCCCGGATCCAAATCTCACCTATCGATCGGATATCGCCAAAATTTCAAACTTCGGCATTTCAAGCCTAATTGAGCTACGGACCTCCAAAATACATTCCGAACGCGCTCCCAACACCGAAATCACCTAACGGAGCTAATGGAACCATCGGATTTCCGTTCCGAGATCGTCTTAACACTGTTACGAATACGGGCCATTTTTCCAAAACACTCCAAATTCCAGGACTGACCCTCCCGGCAAACCACAATTGCAGAAATGAACTTAGGGAAATAGTTAGATTGGGGATCGGGGCGTAAATTTCAAAAGACAGGTACAAGGGGGATCCAACATTAGCATTCCGCAATACTACTAAAATTTAATCAGTTTAATCACATTACCCTTTTTCTGAAACACATACTCGTGTCAAATCACTTCCGCTTAGCAATACCATCTTCCCTAATCATCTGAAGATCCCTTATCTAATCGCTTAGAAGGACCCACTACACATCCCATGACCTGCATGACATACATATGCCTTGTGAAAATTCTTACAATAATGACACGACAAATGAGATCTGTATACATTCTTAGCCACCATTGGGACAACAATTTATTAGTTTTATACTCTTGGCAAGAACTATCACCTCATTCCAAGTAAACCTATGGTTTTAGCTCTTTACTTTACTTCATATACTTAGATAACACTGATCCCGAATTCAATGATCTCGTCTCACTCAGTACGAACTGCTCGGGCTATAATCCACTCCAGACATAATTAAATGTCGAATATGATGCCTCAATGTTTCAATAGGCTACCAATTCGAATGTGGTACTAAAGAAAACGAGCTTTAGAAGGAATTATCAAATCCTACGCACTAACACAGACTTTCCTTGGAAAACAGGAAACAAGGCATACAAAGACATCATATAGAAAACTATACTCGATATCACACTGTTGCGGCGTGCAATCCGCTCCAAATAGCATACCCGTGGCGGCGTGACACCCGATCCACACATAGATCTCAAATAAGGAGATTCACATCGAGCCAAATTTGCTTATTACAACATAATACTGAGTATCAGTCGTACACATGCTAAGTGCATGATATCATCCCCGAGGGATATTTAACGTTATAAACTACAAAACTCAAGCACAACTGAGGATTGGAATTTCAAAAGCCAATACGCTCATATAACGTCATTCCTACGCGGATTCTTAACGTATAGCAATTTTCTCAAGCCGCATCACAACCCGCACAACGCAATGCATCACTACGCGAATTATTCAACAAACAAACATCCACTAACTACTCCTCCACGATGTTCGCATTACAAAATGTACACATCTGGCCTGATATAGGGCCATTATCCACATTAAATCTATCTACCGACTTTAAGTTGATTTTGATAACGCTGAACTAGTCTAATAACCATTTAAAGGCCCATAATAACTTCCATTTTCTTCATAGAACGCAAGAACAACCATCATAATCAGAGTAATCCTCCCCAGTTCACAACCCTGTATGCCAAGCGCCCTTCAGGCATGAATTCCTCAATTTAACAACACTAACACAACCTCCATACTTGGTTTACATATTTAACCAGTCAAGTGACTGCATGACACAATTATATAATCTTCCAGTGGAACACACTCCCACAACCTACCATAACAATATTTGAGCACACCTCCAAACCATTGGTCACATTAACGCTGAAGAGCGAACAAGAACCATTAACCAGGACACAACACCGCTCTTAGGTGACGCTGAAGACGATACTAATTTATCTTAACAATCGAAACTTCCTTCCTTCTCATCCGATCTCTTGACATCTTGTCAAAAAATTTCCTTCATTCGTGCCGTTCTCGGCTCAATTTCTGTAATCAGAACTGGTTGACTAGTATAATTTAAGACAAAACCAACATAGCACATAATCGTGCAATAAGCTAATCAACAGCAACCTCCCCAGCTTAGCTCGAAGCCATATATATCACAAAACATATACTCTATTACTGTTGTAATACCATGGTGAGATTAAACTCACTCTTTCACAACCTTGTGGAGACACATATCATCAGAAATTTTAATCCTTCTACCCTTTTCTTGCATTCACCCACATAACAGTTAAACCTACTCTCTAGGTGTCCAAATTTTTACTAAGTCCCAAATTTTTCAAAAATTTCGGTAGAGTTTCCTTTGTAATTGGGCCTATCCACCTGCCAGAGATTCACCAAAACCATCCTAACAGCACAGCTACAACTTAACAAAACATCACCATGTATATTAACAACATTAATCTCAATACTACCTGTATTATACTATCAAAATTGATACAGGAACATGTGTTGCATATGTTTGAATCATAACACATATAAAACATAGCCAATTTAGTCTTGCTAAGTCTGAACTCATACCGCCACACGTATTGCACTTAACTTTCCAAGTAGGAGATACGACAATATTCTTCACGTGCCCATAACTTGGGGCTACACAACCGATCGCAATAGGAACGAACCTCTTAACAGTTCATCTATCATCCCACAAACTTCTTCGTCACTTCCAAGATCGCATAGACACACCTCACATCACTAACTTACTCATTACGTAGATATCGGACATCCATATTGGTTAATAAGGACATTACCGAACACATAAGTTCAAGCACTTGCTTGCATAATCAGCACTTCGGTGCTCTTGCCATAGGCGAAGATTCAGCATCAAGTCCTCCAGAATAGCCCAACATGAACTCATGGAAATTACATCTCGCCCCTCGATCGGGGAATCACCAGCAATCGATGCAGATGTATTACTGAATGCTCGCGTGCGCGTACAGACGTGTGGAAGGAATTTCAAGAGTTATTTCTCAACCTGAAACAAATACGCACGATAAGAATTCCAAGAAAGTGAAGTGTTTCCTAAATGTTCTGTAGCCTCCCGAGGATAGATACGGACATCTACGTACCGATCCGCGAGAGCCCACCAAACTAGCTCATGACCGCGAGACCTAGTAGCCTACGCTCTAATACCAACTTGTCACGACGCAAACCTGGTCGTGATGGCGCCCAACCCTAAAGCTAAGCAAGCCAGACCAACAACTGTTTCCATGTTTAAATACCAATCCCAAAAGGACCATTTCAAGAAGAATATATTTGAGTTAATAATAATACTCCAACGATAATAGTAGAATAATAATACTGAAAAGTGTGAACACCAAAAATAACACTCCCAAAAGATCTGAGGTCACGAGTCTAGAGCCTCTAAACAAAACCAGATAATAATATCTAAACCAAATACTCAAGTATGAATAATGTATATACAAAGGAAAACTGGAATAAGAAGAGAAGTCGGGTCCTACGAACGCCAGCAACTACCTCAGCTTTTCGGATAATACTGATAAAAGCTAGAGTGCTCGTCTATCCCTCTTGTGTACCTGTATCTGCACACAAAGGTGCACGGAGTAGGGGTGAGTACTAAGTAAGCTGAAAGCAGGAAATCCACAGAATACCACAGAGCAAAGCTATAATTACAGTCTGATACCTACCGTGAACTAACAACAATAGCAAACCACAAATATCACAGGTAATTTACAAACAAGAATGCAATGCAATGCACATGACCGCTACGGCGCGTAGCCCGATCCGTTTAACATCGACGGCGCTCACTGGGGGTATATACAGACTCCGGAGGGACTCCTTCAGCCCAAGCGCAATATTCATATCATTGGTGCGGCGTGCAGCCCGATCCATCTTCAATCCACAACATGCATATGAGTCACACAACAATTCAATTTATTTATTTCCAGATTTTCAGTTCTATTAACAATGAAAAATACTTTAATTTTATTTAGTTTTCCAAGAATAGGTGACTTAGCATTTTATAATAGTGATTTTAAGCTAGGATTGAGATCAATAATTTTACGAATCATGTTATCACGTAGATACCTATCCCCTAGGGATACTACAGGTCGGCACAAGGCCCCAAACATGACTTATAGCCCACATATATACTTAACACAGGGTGCGTTTCAACCGCCAATATACTATTATTCATATTCGGGACGGACCAAATCTCAATCCCCAGTCATAACCAATCCCGCACCTGCCATAGGGTGCGAGTCACACCCTAAATAGTGTTACAATGTGATAAGCTGGGGTTTCAAACCCTCAGGCTATCATATACACTAACTACTCACCTCTAACTGGCCGTGGACTCGTCCGTTATGCCTTTTCCCTTCAAATTTGCCACCTCTCTAGTCAAAACCACATCAAATACATAAATATGGGTCAAAGAAACATAACCCAATCAACATTACTCGAAAAACACAACAATTCACGAAGTTGGTAAAACCCGAGCCCCGGCCCCACTTCTCAAAAAATTCCGAAAATCATACCAACAGATTCCTCGTCTCGCCCCGAGTCCGTGCATATAAAATTTTATCAAAATCGGTGTTCGAATGGCCTTTCAAAACTCGAAATCTCATTTTCATAATTTAGGCCCTAGTTCTTCACAAATTCTACCCAATTTGTTTCATGACTCAAAAATATTATTTTATGCTAGAATCAACACCAAAATTCATGAAATTGGGTAGAATTTGTGAAGAATTAGGGCCTAAATTATGAAAATGAGTTTTTGGGTTTTGAAAGGCCATTCGAACTCCTATTTCGATAAATTTTATATGCACGGACTCGTGGAGAGACCAGGAATCCGTTGGTATGATTTTTGGAATTTTTCGAGAAGTGGTCCTGGGGCTCGGGTTTTACCAACTTTGTGAATTGTTACGCTTTTCGAGTAATTTTGATTGGATTTTGTTCCTTTGACCCACACTTATGTAATTGATTTGGTTTTGACTAGATTCGACGCACGACGCAGCAAATTCGAAGGGAAAAGGCATCGCGGACGAGTCCATGGCCGGTTAGAGGTGAGTAGTTAGTGTATATGATAGCCTGAGGGTTTGAAACCCCGGCTTATCATATTGTGACGCTATTAGGGCGTGGCTCGCACCGCATGGCAGGTGCGTGGTTGTTTATTACTGGGGATTGAGACTTGGTCCATCCCGGATATGAATACTACTATATTGGCGATTGAAATGCACACTGTGTTAAGGATATATGTGGGCTTTAAGCCATGTTTGGGGCCATGTGCCGACCTGTAGTATACCTAGGGGATAGATATCTACATGATAGCATGATTTGTAAAATCATAGATCTCGGTCCTAGCTTAAAATCAGTATTATGAAATGCTAAGTCACATGTTCTTGGAAAATTAAATAAAATTAAAGTATTTTTCATTGTTAATGAACTGGAACCTGGAAATAAATAAATTGAACTATTGTGTGACTCATATGCATGCTGTGGACTGAGGATGGATCGGGTTGCACGCCATACCGGATGATATGAATATTGTGTTTGGGCTGAAGGAGCCCCTCCGGAGTTTGTACATGCCCCCAGTGAGCGCCGTCGACGTTAAACGAATCCGACTACGCGTCGTACCAATCATGTGCATTGCATTGCATTCATGCATTGTAAATTACCTGTGATATTTGTGGTTTGCTGTTGTTGTTAGTTCGTGGTAGGTATCGACCTGTTAGTTTTAGATTTACTTTGTGGTATTCTGTGGATTTCCTGCTTTCAGCTATTTTATATACTTTTTACTCACTGAGTACTTAGTACTCACCCCTACTCCATGCACCTTTGTGTGCAGATTCCGGTTTACACAGGAGGGTTAGACGAGCATTCCAGCTTATTTTAGAGTATATTCGAGTTGTTGAGGTAGCTGCTGGTGTTCGCAGGACCTAGCCTCTCTCTTTATTTCAGTTTATTTTCTATATACTTCCAGACTTGACTATTTTGTTTAGTATTCCTATTACTATTCAGTTTTTCCTTAGAGGCTCTAGACTCGTGATCCCAGATCTTTTGGGAGTGTTATTTTCGATGTTCGCACTTCTCAGTATTTTTATTCTACTATTATCGATGGAATATTATTATTAACTCATATATTTATCTTGAAATTTCTCATTTTGGGACTGGTCTTTAAACGTGAAAACAGTTGTTGGTCTGGCTTGCCTAACTTTAGGGTTGGGCACCATCACGATCGGGTTTGGGTGGTGACAAGTTGGTATCAGATCCTAGGTTACTAGGCCTCGCGGGTCTTGAGCCGGTTTAGTAGGATCTCGCGGATCGGAATGTAGACGTCCGTATCTAGCCTTGGGAGGCTACGAAACTTTAGGAAACACTTCACTTTCTTGGAATTCTTATCGTGCGTATTTGATTCAGATTGAGAAATAACTCCTGAAATTCCTTCCACATGTCTGTATGCACACGCGAGCATTCTGTAGTACATCGGCATCAATGGCTTGTGATTCCCCGATCAAGGGGCGAGATGTAATCTCCGTGAGTTCATGTTGGGCCAGTCTGGAGGACTTGAGGCCGAATTTTTGCCTATGGAATGAGCACCGAAGTGCTGATTATGCAAGCAAGTGCTAGAACTTATGTGTTCGGTAATGTCCTTATTAACTGGAATGGCGGTCGGATATCCATGTGATGAGTATGTTAGTGCTGTGAGGTATATCTATGTGATATTGGTAATGACGAAGAAGTCTATGGGATAATAGATGAATTGTTAAGCGATTCATTTCCTATTGCGATATGTTATGTAGCCCCAAGTTATGGGCACGTGAAGAATATTATCGTATCTCCTAGTTGGAAAGTTAAGTGCAATAAGTGTGGCGGTATGAGTTCATACTTAAAAAGACTAAATTGGCGGTATTTTATATGTGTTATGATTCAAATAAGTGCAACGCATGTCCCTGTATCGATCTTGATAATATAATACAGGTAGTATTGAGATTAATGTTGCTGATATACATTTTGATGTTTTGTCGAGTTGTAGCTGTGTTGTTAGAATGATTTTGGTGATTCTCTGGCAGGTGGATAGGCCCAATTACAAAGTAAACTCAGTCAAAATTTATAAAAATATTGGGACTTAGTAAAAATTTGGTCGCCTAGAGAGTAGGCTTAACTGTTGCGTGAATGAGTGAAAAAATTACAGAAGAGTTAAAATTTCTGATGATCTGTGTCTCCACAAGCTTATGAAAGAGTTAGTTTAATCTCACTACGGTATTAGGACAGCAATGAGCATACGCATTATAAGTATAATAAATTGTGATATATGGCTTCGAGCTGCGTTGGGGAGGTTTCTATTGATTAGCTGATTGTACAGCTATGTACTATGTTAGTTCTGATTTGATGCATGCTGGTGAATCAGTTCTGGTTGCGGAAATTGGATCTTGAATGACACGGGTGAAGGAAATGTTTGACAAGATGTCAAGAGAATGGATGAGCGAGAAAGAAGTTTTGATGATTAAGATAAACTAGTATTTTCTTTAGCGTCACCTGAGAGCGGTGTTGCATCCTTGTTAGTGATTCTTGATTGCTTTACACCGTTAGTGCGACCGGTGGTTTGGAGGTACGCCCCAAATGTTGTTGCGGTAGGTTGTGGGAGTGTGTCCCACTGGAAGATTATATAAGTGTGGCATGCAGTCACTTGACCGACTAAAGATGTAAACCAAGTATGATGGTTGTGATAGTGTCGTTAAATTGAGGAATTCATGCCTGGAGGCTGATCGTCGCAAACTCAACCCGAAGGTATGAGTGGGCACTAATACTCTTACCCGAATAGTGGTTCAGGGTCAATTCCTCAGGGATTTAGATTTTTGGAATGAATAATTGTGTTGCGCTAGAATTGAGTTTTGGCTTCTAGTTTATCTTCAAACATTTTAGGTATTTTCGATATATAAACTATTGTATCTACTACTATTGAGTTGTCTTAATTATGCTTAAGCTATTTCTAATTATGATTTGCTAATGGGAAAGGGGACTAGGGAAGTAGCTTATACCTAGGTGGAATAACTAATGGGTATGGAAATTCAATGCAAAGATGATACATGGGATATTCGGATAGCCGTTGATCTATGCATTCATTCTCACACCTCTCGATAGAGAGAACAATTTTGCCCAATTGACTCTCTCGAGACCAATTGGGTAGGCTAATTTGCCCAAGCAACTTTAGGCTCAAGTTGGGTAATTACTCTCTCGAGGTTTATACCCGTTACTTGGAACTACCATTCTCATGGGTCCATCCCAAGTTCTTGTTGGAATTGATTGAAAGGTTTTAGACTCTCTTTCTCAAGTAGAGTCCAAACCCACAAAAATAGATTTCATGTTTGCAACCAAAAAATCCCAATTAAACACATTCAATCAACCCAAAACCAATTACCCACAATCGTCCTTGCATTTAATATTCTAACCCTCAATTACCCACACTAGGGTTGGGCTACAACCATAGCTATGGGTTTAGCTAGCCATAGAAATTGAAGAAGATGAAGAAATTGAAGCTAAAATTGACATAATAATTAACTGGAAATGTAATCTAAAGTTAATCTAGTACAAAATTGCCCAAAATAGGCGTATTCAAGTTCCCCATGAGCTCAGCCGTCACTGTGTATTTTCTAACATAACCTAAAAAAGAAAAAGAAGCTATTTGTACTACCCTAAAATTTTCGGACAAAAATGCCCATGCGGGACTCACGCGGACCGTACATTTTTGTCGTGCAGCCGCGTAGGGCTATTTGGGTTGCTGAAGGTCTGTTGCTGGAACATGTATGCGGACCGCACACATTTGTCATGCGGTCGCGTGAGTACAGTAACGCGGACCTCATACATTTGTCATGCGGCCACACTGCACAAATCCTTTGCATGCACAGTCTCTGATCCTTTACCCACGCGGGCCGCACTGATATGGCACGCGGCCATGTGGGGCTTGTTCCTTAAATGATTTCTGCTCTGGTCTTCTTCATTGCGGACCGCATAGTTTTGGACGCGGTCCGTGTGGGTCTTGTCTGCATTTTGAGGCTTCTCTGATCTTCTCCTGCGCGGCCGCACACCAAATCAGTGCGGTCCGCGCAGATAGTGCTTGAACTTTTGAGTCTCTGAACCATCCTGTGCGGCCGCACACCAAGACAGTGCGGTCCGCACAGGCTTCCGTGAGGTCCTTCATCTCTTTGTTGACGCTTTGCCGGTTTCACTCCTTTTTGAACCGCTTTGATGATATTCATCCTTTTTTCGTACAAACCTGCAAATTAGCGCACTTGTAAGTAATTCAAAGCCATTTAATCACATTTTATGTACAAAGCTAAGGTAAGAAAGGGTTCAAAAGCATGCAAAATTCCTAGTTATCAACTCCCCCAAACTTAAACCTTTGCTTGTCCTCAAGCAAATCAAAACTAAGACCTAACCTTTAGAGAAAAAACAACGAAACACCCCTATTTGTCCGGGGTTAACCTCACAAACGTCAGTTGGGACGAACAATTGCCCCTAATGCAAATGTATCATTGACACGGTTTTCGAAAACTTTTAAGCATTGTGGTTCAAGTGTGACACAAGAGCTTTGAGGGTTGACTCGATCCATCAAGAGCCTTTGTCAAGCACTTTGGTTATTGTGGACCCCAAACTCATACACCTTCGGCTTTCCCTAAGTGCATCTCACTTTTTAGGGTATTTTCACTCAAATCAATATGGAGAATTTCACACTTGCTCTCTCAAAGAAGAGACCCTAAGCCCAACACTAAGTACCATAGGCTTGCCCTTTATGTAAGTATCCACTAATGTAGGCTTTTCTCGACTTGAGATCATATAGGGCTTTTTGGGAGTCATTGTGAAAGCTTTTTGGGTAAGGTAGGAATTTGGTTCTTAGTGGTTCAACCTTCCCTAAAGCGTTTCTTTTGATTCATTTATGGAACACCATTTTGACTCTTTTTGGCATTTCCTCTTTTAAGGGGTGAAAGAGGGGCACCATGGCACTCTTCCATTTTGCAATTGACACTTCTTTCTTTGAGCAATTCATTCTCATTCTTCCTTCTTCCCTTATTACTTATCGACTCTTTTTGGTCCCCCCATTTTGGGTCTTTTTCAACTTTTTCGCTTGTTATTCTCTTTGTTTCCTTTTTTTATTCATGCCTTTTCTTTTTCTTATTGCATTTGTGCCTTTTTTTCTCTTTGGTGCCTTTCTTTTTCATATCTTGTCTTCCCCCCCCCCCAAACTTATACTTTTGCAATCACTTTAAGGGAAGATATTTGGGTGCCAAGAGAAGGTCTAAATTGGGTATAGGCTTGCACTTTGGTTTATGAAGAAACAAGGTTTTAGGCTCAAAAGGGGTGACTAGGGATTCATTTATTGGTAGGTTGGAAGGAATGATTCATGATATGTTCATTTGGATCAAAGGTGGCCTACACTCACTTCTCAAGTCAAGTTTCACCTAGGATTTCGCCTCAACAAACATTCGGGGCAAGTTCTAGACCATTGGTACGGAGCTTGGGCTCACAATTCTATTTTCTCACCACACTTAGACTCAGAGATCACCAAGAAATGGAGTCGAAGGCCTACAACAACCTCGGAATAGATTCGAGCACACTTTGGTCCATATGACCAATCGATGGTTGTTCGATCAACACAAGACTCTCAAGGCCACAACTTTCACCAATCTAGACATAACTTGATGTCTTTGACCATAAGATCGGAGACAAATGTGCTAGGCCCAAGTGAAGTTCGCCCGAGGTACCCGTAACCAACAAAAAAATTTGAAAAACAAGAATAAAAAAGAGAAAGAAAAAAAAACTAACTCAACCCTCTCACCTAGTTCACACAACACTTTACCCTTGGAAAGAACCGTGGCATTAAGAAAACCAAGGGTTTATTAAAAGCTTAAACAAAAACTAATGATTCTACGAGAATAACCAAAAATGAAAAAGCAAATGAATTATGAACAAAGATAGATCCGAATATACAATCAAAAAGTGTTCAAAATGAAACTAAAGTAGATCAAAGCTTTAGAATATATACAAATACTACGTCAATGTACTAAATCTAATCAAATATATACAATCCCAAAATCAAAAACAGTAGGGCACACCCCACGAATAAAAGCTAGCATTGTCCCCAATGCTAACTATCAAATAAAGCACAAATAAAGGATATAGATGGCTCCTCAAGCCTGACAACAGGGTGGCTCTGACTGGCTCCCTCATCCGCTATAGTGGTGGGGACCTCAGACTGGTCCCCAACCTGCTGCTGTGCTGCTGGGATAGGTGCCTGCTCTGGAGGAGGCTCATCTACTGCTGTGGGTCCTGCTGTGGGAGCTGCTGTGGGTGCACTAGAGGATCCCTCCTGTTTCTCAGGTGCTACCATAATAACCACTCCCTCAGTGTTGGGGAGCTTCCTCTTCTTGCGTGGCCTGAGCTCCTCCTGCTGCTGCTCCGGCTGTGCCTCTATGGCCGGCTCACCAAATAGAAGATCTAGGGGCAACTGATCAGCTACCAGCTTGTCCACCTGCTCCTTTAGAGCTGCAACCGACTCCGTCGAGGTCTTGGTCTTTCTTAACTTCCTATGCTCCCTAGCAAGGCTTTTGAGTGCCTTGCTAAGTGAATCGACCGCCTCAGCCAAACTATCCTGCTTCTTCATCATCTTTTCCTGGTTTTACATGATTTTCTTCAGTGTGTCCCCAATAGAAGCTGGGACCTCCACCGTCACTGGTGCACTGTGGGACTGAACCACTGTCGTCAAAGTGGACAACTTGGATGTCGCAGCTGACATCCAGTTGTTCAAGCTGGTCAAAGTGTAGGACAGCTGGTTGGCAGTGAACCGGTGCATCTTGGAGACTGGAATCTCCGGATCAGCTGTAGATGAGGAGGGTGTTGTAGATGGACCCGGAGGGAGTTAAGTGGCCTGCTCAATAGTAGTGACAGCTGGCTCCTCAGACTGACCAGCTGTGGTGGAAGTGGTGGCTTGGCCCTTTTTGTCCGTCTTAGGGTTGTCTGGACCTTTTTGATCATACCACGAATACGCCCCCGCCGGAGGCACCAGAACATCAAACTTCGTCCTTTTCACTTTTAGCTCTCTGAAGTACATCGTCATTGTGTTGGGGAAGGGGTAGTTCGTCTTGGCCTCATTGGCCACATTTGAGATGACCCTATACATGATATTTCCCACATTCAGTGGGAATCCTGCCATGATCGAAGTTACCAACACCGCTCTATCAATCGGCGTTGAATGGTCGTGAGTGGTGGGATCCAAACGGTTGCAGACAAAGGTCAACCACCCTTTCGCCTCGAAGCTGAGGGTGTTCCTGTAAATCTTCTCCTGTGCTTTTAGCCACACCGGAACAGTTCCGGGAGCCGCTAGCACCTCTGCTAACCATGGTCGGGCCTCCTCCTTCTGAGCTAACTTCTCTAGATACTGAGATTCATCTTCCTCTGCGAACCCCAAAAACTCATTGAGCGACTTCCCATCAAATAAGACAATTTGGTCCCTAACTTTTGTGGCAGTGGAATCTCAGACTAGATGGTGGATATTGACATAAAACTCTTTCACCATGGGCTCGTTTGCATTTTCCACCGACTCCTTAAAGAAGCTCCAACCCTCTATCGTGTGGAACTGTGCTTGCATGTGAGGGTTCTGCGGAAGCAGGTCCACATCTATAAATCTCCTCTCTGGGATCAATCTCCTCCTTGGCCACCACTCTCTGAACTTATGCCATGCTAGCTCACTGACAAACCTATTGGACCACACATTGGGATCCCTGGTCCGCTCTATCCCCCCCACCTATGGCTCACCTCCTTCTCCCTGACCTCCACTCTCCCCTGATAGTGAAGCTGTGGGAGAAGTGGAGTACTCATCATTACTATTATGCTTCTCAGCTCGAGACTCACCAGACGAGCCCGAGACTGCATTTACTTGCTTGGAGGTGGCCTTGGAAGTGGCCTCTGTGGGTTGGTCTTTCTCTGGAGATGAGGAGGCCATGATTGGTACTGAGACTGATATGTGGGAGGAGGCAGACTCTGATGTGATACTTTTGGAAGGAACGTAATCACTCCCCGTGGAATGAGAGGCCGCTCTGTCATCTTCCCAAATTATCTTTCGGGTTTTCTTGATGTTTTCCCAGGCCTCCGGGGTGAGTTTTACTATCCTTTTGCCTTTTCCCCCTCGGGAGGGACCACCCCTCCCGGGTTGTTTACCCCCACGTTGTGCTAGCATCTTCTTCGTCATTGCCTGGAAAAGTAGAATCTATATTGGTTAGTCGAAGCATGTGAGCAGTATACAATGACATAAGATCATAAGTAAAACAATCACAGTGAAGAACAGAAGCCACGCGGACCGCACACTTTTGACACGCAGTTCGGACAGGCTAACCAGCAACCTGTAAGTATCCTCTGAAGTTGACCCACGCGGACCGCACTGATTTACATCGCGGCCGCGTGAGGTCAACTCGGACCGCACAACTTTTCCATGCGGTCCGCACAAGTCGATAACCCAACAAACATACTCTCTGAAGTTGACCCACGCGGACCACACTGATTTGCATCGCGGCCGCGTGAGGTCAACGCAAACCGCCCAAAAATGGACGCGGTCCGCATAGAAGAAACTACCACATTTTTCATTTTCTAAACCTCGGGCATGCGGTCCGCACTGATTTGGACCGCGGCCGCGTAGGTGTGATTGGTTACTCAGAACACGCGGACCGCACAACAAAAGTGTGCGGCTGCGTAGGGCAGAAAACCATAACTGGTAGGTTACCCTTTTGTTCAATTAAGTCCATTGTGTTCAATATCCTGTGTCCTAGGTGTCCCTACTCAGTTATTTTAACAAGGAAAATTAGACATAGTTCTATAATTAGCATGCTTGATCCTAATGTTATCAATTAAAAGAAGAAAATAAAGAAATTAAGAAGTTACGCTAACATTAATTAATTTATATACACTGTAAAATAATGAATACAATGAATCAAAGATGAAATGTTACCAAGAGTGGTTGAAGTTGTAATTGAAGCACAAAGAGTGGGAATGAATAGTAATTTTTGTCTCGGAAGGAAATTTGGCCAAAAGGTTTAATGAAGGCCAGGGATCCCTATTTATAGAAAAAGTGGTGGGACCCATCACTTACCTACCTTCGCGGCTGCACTCTTTTGCACGCGGACCGCGCAGGATTTGACGTGTTTTCATTTTTACCCAGTAAGTCACGCGGACCACAATGTTTTGGTGTGCGGCCGCGTGCTTAACTTCAGAGACCTTCTTGCTTGATGAGTTTCCATGCGGACCGCACTGTTTTGTTATGCGGCCGCGTGGCAAACTGCAGAGAACTGCTTAGTTGACCAATTCTCACGCGGACCGCACTAATTTGGTGTGCGGCCGCGTGGCCAATCTTCAGAGACTTGATAATTTTCATTCTCTCATGTCCATCCCACGCGGACCGCACACTTTTGGTACGCGGACCGCGCAGGTTTCCTTGGGCTCAGGTCATCACTTTCATCAACCCACGCGGACCGCACTGTTTTATGGTGCGGCCGCGTGGCCAAACTTCAGAGAACTGTTCACTCTGTATTTTCCTGCGTTATTTCAACATACTCCCTGCAACACTTCACACACTGTTAGCTTAAAAATCCTATCCTACTGATGAAGAAAACAAAGGAAAAGAAAAAAAAAAGACATGGGTTGCCTCCCAAGAAGCGCCTGATTTAACGTCGCGACACGACGCAAATTACCATACCATCACTTCAAGTGCAAGAGTGCGACCACCTGGCTATCATCCGGCTTCCCCAAATAGTGTTTCACCCGATGCCCATTTACTCAAAATATTTCACCATTCTTGTTCTTTAAGTATAAATCTCCAAACGGGGTCACACCTACTACCTCAAAAGGGCCACTCCACTTTGACTTGAGCTTTCCCGGAAACAATCTCAACCGGGAATTGAAGAGAAGGACCATGTCACCAACCTTGAACTCCTTGCTTCAAGCATATTTATCATGAAGGTACTTCATCTTGTCCTTGTATAAGGACGAGCTGGAGTATGCATGAAATCTAAACTCGTCAAGCTCATTCAAATGATCAAACTGGAGATTAGCCGCTACATCCCATTCCAAGTTCAGCTTTTTCAAGGCCCACATCGCTTTATGTTCAAGCTCTACCGGAAGATGACAAGCCTTAACAAATACCAATCGGTAGGGAGACATACCAATTGGCGTTTTGTAGGCCGTCCTATAAGCCCACAACGCATCATCTAGTTTCTTGGACCAATCGATCCTATTTGCATTGACCGTCTTAGACAAGATGCTTTTGATTTCCCGATTTGAAACTTCAACTGGATCGCTTGCTTGGGGATGGTATGGAGTAGTGACTTTGTGATTAACACCATACTTGGTCAACAATGAATCGAAAGCCTTGTTATAAAAATGGGAGCCCCCATCACTAATGATGGCACGGGGGGTCCCAAATCTTGTACTGATGTATTTCTTCAAAAAGTTCACATCACTCTGGGCTTCGTTGTTAGGAAGAGCCACGGCTTCTACCCTGGCGGTAGCGGAGGAAGGTCTGGAATTTGGTCCTGTTGATTAGCATTAGCATTTGGAGCCCTTCGTGGTACGTTTTGTACCGAAAAATCATCTTGCTCAAGATCCTCTACCTCCTCCCCCACCATGGCAGTGCCAAGGGGAAGATTAGCATTTGCCGCCATTTGTACCTATTAAAATTGAATCAATAAAATTAGTAAAAGAAGGAAAGAAGAAGCAAACCACAACACTAGCAACGCAATTAATCAACACCATTTAACTCCCCGGCAACGGCGCCAAAAAGTGATCGTGGCAAACTCAACCCGAAGGTATGAGTGGGCACTAAAACTCTTACCCGAATAGTGGTTCGGGGTCTATTCCTCAGGGAGTTAGATTTTTGGAGTGAATAATTGTGTTGCACTAGAATTGAGTTTTGGCTTCTAGTTTATCTCAAACATTTTTGGTATTTTCGATATATAAACTATTGTATCTACTACTATTGAGTTGTCTTAATTATGCTTAAGCTATTTCTAATTATGATTTTCTAATGGGAAAGAGGACTAGGGAAGTAGCTTATACCTAGGTGGAATAACTAATGGGTATGGAAATTTAATGGGAAGATGATACATGGGATATTCAGATAGCCGTTGCTCTATGCATTCATTCTCACACCTCTCGGTAGAGAGAACAATTTTGCCCAATTGACTCTCCCGAGACCAATTGGGTAGGCTAATTTGCCCAAGCAACTTTAGGCTCAAGTTGGGTAATTACTCTCTCGAGGTTTATACCCGTTACTTGGAACTACCATTCTCATGGGTCCATCCGAAGTTCTTGTTGGGATTGATTGAGAGGTTTTAGACTCTCTTTCTCAAGTAGAGTCCAAACCCACAAAAATAGATTTCATGTTTGCAACCACAAAATCCCAATTAAACACATTCAGTCAACCCAAAACCAATTACCCACAATCGTCCTTGCATTTAATATTCTAACCCATCAATTACCCACACTAGGGTTGGGCTACAACCCTAGCTATGGGTTTAGCTAGCCATAGAAATTGAAGAAGATGAAGAAATTGAAGCTAAAATTGACATAATAATTAATTGGAAATGTAATCTAAAGTTAACTACTACAAAATTGCCCAAAATAGGCGTATTCAAGTTCCTCACGAGCTCAGCCGTCACTGTGTATTGTCTAACATAACCTAAAAAAGAAAAAGAAGCTATTTATACTATGCTGAAATTTTCGGACAAAAATGCCCCTGCGGGACTCACGCGGACCGCACACTTTTGTCGTGCGGCTGCATAGGGCTATATGGGTTGCTGAAGGTCTGTTGCTGGAACATGTATGTGGACCGCACACATTTGTCATGCGGCCGCGTGAGTATAGTAACGCGGACCGCATACATTTGTCATGCGGCCGCACTACACAAATCCTTTGCATGCACAGTCTCTGATCCTTTACCCACGCGGGCCGCACTGATATGGCACGCGGCCGCGTGGGGCTTGTTCCTTAAACGATTTCTGCTCTGGTCTTCTTCATTGCGGACCGCATAGTTTTGGACGCGGTCCGCGTGGGTCTTGTCTGCATTTTGAGGCTTCTCTGATCTTCTCATGCGCAGCCGCACACCAAATTAGTGCGGTCCGCGCAGATAGTGCTTGAACTTTTGAGTCTCTGAACCATCCTGTGCGGCCGCACACCAAGACAGTGCGGTCCGCACAGGCTTCCTTGAAACCCTTCATCTCTTTGTTGACGTTTTGCCGGTTTCACTCCTTTTTGAGCCGCTTTGATGATATTCATCCTTTTTTCGCACAAACCTGCAAATTAGCGCACTTGTAAGTAATTCAAAGCCATTTAATCACATTTTATGTACAAAGTTAAGGTAAGAAAGGGTTCAAAAGCATGCAAATTCCTAGTTATCAGAGGGCACTTGGCATATTGGGTTGTGAATTGGGGAGGATTAATCCGATTATGATGGTTGTTCTTGCGTCCTATGAAGAAAAAGGAAGTTATTATGGACCTTTGAAAGGTTATTAGACTAGTTCAGTGTTATCAAAATCGGCTTGAAGCCGGTGGATTGATTTAATGTGGATAATGGCCCTATATCAGGCCAGATGTGTACATTTTGTAATGCGGACCTCGTGGAGGAGTAGTTAGGTTGATGTTTCTTTGGCAGATATTTCGCGTAGCGATGCATTGCGCTGTGCGGGTTGTGATACGGCTTGAGAAAATTGCTATATCTTAAGAATCTGCATAGGAATGACGTTATATGAGCATCATGGCTCTTAAGATTCAGATTGTACATCGCACCACAGGGGTGATTCAGTGTTGTAGCTTATAACGCTATATGTCCCTCAGAGATATTATTATGCACTTAGCATGCGTACGACCGATATTCAGTATTTTGTTGTAATGAGCAAATTTGGCTCGATGTGTATCTCCTTATGTGAGATCTATGCGTGGATCGGGTGTCACGCCGCCATGGGTATGTTATCTGGGTCGGGTTGCGCGCCGTAACAGTGTGATATCGAGTATAATTTTTCTATATGCCATCTTTGTATGCCTTGCTTCGTGATTTCCAAGGAAAGTCTTTATTAGTGCGTAGGATTTGATAATTCCTTCCAGAGCTCGTTTTCTTTAGTACCGCATTCGAATTGGTAGCCTATTGGCACATTGGGGCATCATATGCGACATTTAAAGATGTCTGGAGTGGCTTATTGCTCGAGCAGTTCGAACTGGGTGAGACGAGATTAATGAATTTGAGATCGGTGCAATCTGAGTATATGAAGTAAAGTAAAGAGCTAAGACTATTGTTTGGTTCAGAATAAGGTGACAGTTCTTTCCAAGAGTATAAAACTAATTGATTGTTGTCCCGACGGTGGCTAAGAATGTATACAGATCTCATCTGTCATGTCATTATTGTAAGAATTTGCACAAGGCATGTGTATGTCATGCAGAGCATGGGATGTGTAGTGATTCCTTCTTAGCGATTAGATAAGAGAGCTTCAGATGATTAGGGAAGATGGTATTGCTAAGTCGAAGCGATTTGACGCGAGTATGTGTTTTTAGAAAAAGATAATGTGATTAAACTGATTATATTTCAGTAGTGTTACAACATGTTCTTGTTGGGTCCACTAGTGGTATTCGGGTTTTCTCGGTAGCACAGGTAAGTATTGATTATCTGTCGTGGAATCACTAGGTATCAAATAAGTGCAGGTATTCGCATGGTGGAAACTGGGATCAGGTATGATAATTTGTGTGTTATATGGAGTTCTGAAATACAGGCTATGTTGTGGTGGTGGATCTTTATTCGCTGGTATGTTATATTTTATATGTGATGTTGGAATTCAGACTGGTTATCTCAGTGTTGGGGTGATCTTGAACTATTACATTAGGGGCTACACTAGAAATGCCACGGGTTAAGTGGTAAAGTGCATTAGAATATGTTTTAGCAAAGTGATTTATATTTCAAAGAACCAGCGGACAACTGGGAAGGAGTACTTTCTTAATTGGGCATTTGTGATAGATGTCAGTGCAGAGGTTGCTATCATTGATCATGTTCCGTTATTGAAGGACTTTTCGGATGCATTTTGTGTGGCTGGGCATGTAACCAGGTGAGATTATAGATTTCAGTATTTATTTGGTGTTTCAGCAGGAGTTAGATTAGTTGAAGAAACATTTTTAGGCTCTTGGGTACTGAATTCATTGACAGGACGATATGGCTACGCATTTAGCTTGAGTTAGCTTGGTTAACCCTGAGTTGTTTTTCAATGTTGTGAGACATTGTGATTTGTTAGCTATGGGCACACGTGGTGCGATTCCATTGAGAATTCATAGAGAAAGTCGAGCGGGGTGAGTAATTGAGTGTTGCTCGGTGTATGGAGCATTGGCTATGGTCTATCGGGTTGTGTATTGGGTGTTCTCTATTGCACCGTGGGTGTAATAAATTGCATTAGTTTCAGACATGAAATATGTGTGGTGGTTGATTTTTAGTATAGCGGCTTGAGGTGCTTCAGGTGTGATGGTATTGGGATAGGATCGCGCATTGTAGCGAAGCTACAGGAGTTATGACCTTTCAGAGCAGATTCAGGCATTCTATTTCTATGATGTGAGACGGGGTCTCAGCCTTGTATGGTAATGGCATTGATGAGCTTGAGGTACGGCTCTTTCAGTTGAGTCATTTGTTATGACTTGAGTGTGTTCAGATCGTTTCTTACTGTGCGTGTATTATGCAAGATGTGGTTTAGACTTGTATTGAGGTATCACATCACCAGAGTGATGTTGGATTTGAGGTGATCGTTGGGTTCATTAATAAATACGGACGGATTTGATGTCATCTTGTTAGGAAGATAATATCAAGGTTTGACCCGGAAATTTGTTGTGATATTAGTTAAGTGAAATAGTTTCATAAATGGCTGATCTGAGAGGTGATTACAGTTTATAGCGTGTTTCATTCATCATTGGCAGTATAAGAAAGTGTGGGAATAAGGCTTTAGCTAAGAAGAGGTTCTCTGCCGGAAGTCGGTTGTTGGGGACAACTGCTGTGGATAGAAGTTATGGTTCCAAGCATTTGGTTTAGGCGGTACATCATATGTTTTCACCCGAGGGTGCAAGGATGGGTTATTATAGCTGGTTCGGGCTTACTCTGAAGACGAATGTGAATTTTTGATTTGGTGTATGATTTTTGGAAAGTGCGGCATGGTTCTATGGTTTGGTTATGGATTAAATTGACTGTGAAAGTTCGACGTGTTATCGGGTCTATGCGATATAGGGTGACGAGTGATCACCCCGGGTATATGATTGTAAGATCATTCAGCTACTGGTTGGCTTCTAGAACAACTCTCGATAGGCTCGAGGACGAGCGTTTGTTTAAGTTGGGGAGAATGTAATGACCCGAATCGTCGTTACGGGAGTTACCGCACTGTTTTCTCCATTTTATACTTTAACATGTTCATTTATATGTGTTTGGAGAGTTAGAAGAAAATCAGATAGAAGCCAGTTAGAAAGGAGGCAATAATCCTCTTTATGGGATGGTTAGTTTGGAACAGTCAACCAGATGTTGACCGATGAGTTACGAAGCTCAGAATGGATTTCTGATGATTAGACTAGTTTCGGGGGATGATTTATGACTTATGAGATCAATCGGAATCGCGTTCGAAGGTCTGGTGTAGATTTAGGCTTGAATTGGCTAAGGTTGAATTTTGATGAATTCCGGATAGTAGGCGAGATTTTGATTCGGGGCTCGAAATGAGATTACAAGAGTTGCAGTAGCTCCAGTAGGTGATTTTGGATATGCGTGCAAAATTTTAGATCATTCGGAGGTGTTTAGGTCAGGTTTTAGATCAAATGTGAGTTTCAGAAGTTTTAATGAAACTTAGGCTTGAATACGTGAGAATTTGGTGATTTTGATGTTTATGATGGTGTTTTTATGTTGCGAGAAAGTTTGAATGAAGTAATGAGACATATATGTGCATTTGGTTGAGGTCCCGAGGGTCTCGGGATGATTTCGGATGCCCAACGGGAGGTTTTGAACTTGGATGCTGCAGCAGAAATATTGCAGTCAGATATTGCTCTATGCGATCGCATAGAGCCATTGCGATCGCATAGAAGACCTGGAGGGGGTATATTTTTACTCTACGCGATCGCATAGAGTCAAGTGCGATCGCATAGTTTGAGGAAGTTACACAGTGCGATTGCATGAGGATCATTGCGATCGCATAGAAGGAATTTGGAGCCTAGGAAGATTGCTCTATGCGATCGCATATAGGTCAGTGCGATCGCAAAGATTTAGGTTTCTACACAGTGCGATCACATACTATTCATTGGGATCGCATAGAAGGAAAATAGCCTGGAAAATTATACTCTATGCGATCACATAGGGGCATTGCGATCGCATAGAATAAGGCGTCAGTGACAGAACAGTTTAAGCTAAAATTTCAGACGCGAACCCATTATTTTTACACCACTTTTACTTCGTCAAGGGAGGGTTTTGAGTGCTTTGAATAGAGAAATCAACGGGTAATCACTGGAGGTAAGTTTCTTGACTTAAAAACATGATTTTATGCTAGAATCAACACCAAAATTCATGAAATTTGGTAGAATTTGTGAAGAATTAGGGCCTAAATTATGAAAACGAGTTTTTGGATTTTGAAAGGCCATTCGAACTCCGATTTTGATAAATTTTATATACACGGACTCGTGGAGAGACAAGGAATCCGTTGGTATGATTTTCGGAATTTTTTGAGAAGTGGGACCGGGGCTCGGGTTTTACTAACTTCGTGAATTGTTATGCTTTTCGAGTAATTTTGATCGGGTTATGTTTCTTTGACCCATACTTATGTAATTGCTGTAGTTTTGAACGAGGCGGCAAATTCGAAGGGAAAATACATCGCGGACGAGTCCACGACCGGTTAGAGGTGAGTAGTTAGTGTATATGATAATCTGAGGGTTTGAAATCCCGGCTTATCACATTGTGACGTTATTAGGGCGTGGCTCACATCCCACTGCAGGTGCAGGGTTGGTTATGATTGGGGATTGAGACTTGGTCCATCCCGGATATGAATAATACTATATTGGCGGTTGAAACGCACACTGTGTTAAGGATATATGTGGGCTTTAAGCCATGTTTGGGGCCTTGTGCCAACCTGTAGTATCCCTAGGGGATAGATATCTACGTGATAGCGTGATTTGTAAAATCATAGATCTCAGTCCTGGCTTGAAATCACTATTATGAAATGCTAAGTCACATGTTCTTGGAAAATTAAATAAAATTAAAGTATTTTTTATTGTTAATGAATTGGAACCTGGAAATAAATAAATTGAACTGTTGTGTAACTCATATGCATGTTGGACTGAGGATGGATCGGGCTGCACGCCGCAGCGGGTGATATGAATATTGCGTTTGGGCTGAAGGAGCACCTCCGGAGTCTGTACACACCCCCAGTGAGCGTCATTGATGTTAAATGGATCGGACTATGCGCCGTAGCGGTCATGTGCATTGCATTGCATTCATGCATTGTAAATTACCTGTGATATTTGTGATTTGTTGTTGTTGTTAGTTCGTGGTAGGTATCAGACTGTAGTTTAGCTTTGCTTTGTGGTATTCTGTGGATTTCCTGCTTTAAGCTATTTTATATACTTTTTACTCACTGAGTACTTAGTACTCACCCCTACTCACTGCACCTTTGTGTGCAGATTCAAGTACACGGGAGGGTTAGACGAGCAATCCAGCTTATTTCAGAGTATATTCGAGTTGCTGAGGTAGCTGCCGGCGTTCGCAGGACCTAACCTCTCTCTTTATTTCGGTTTATTTTCTATATACTTCCAGACTTGAGTATTCTGTTCAGTATTCCTATTACTATTCTGTTTATGCTTAGAGGCTCTAGACTCGTGACCCCAGATCTTTTGGGAGTGTTATTTTCGATGTTCGCACTTCTCAGTATTTTTATTCTACTATTATCGTTGGAATATTATTATTAACTCTTATATTCTTCTTGAAATTTGTCCTTTTGGGACTGGTCTTTAAACGTGAAAACAGTTGTTGGTCTGGCTTGCCTAGCTTTAGGGTTGGGCGCCATCACGACCAGGTTTGGGTCGTGACAAGTCCTGACTTCGCCAACTTTCTCCTTTTCACTATTCTCGAGCACGCATTCAACGTTTAAGTATTCCTTTTGCTCTACTTTCATCTCCAATTCACCTACACAAAAAATAGACTCCATTACACGCAAATAAAGTATAATTTACCATTAAATCATATAAAATGCGAGGCAAATAATGTACGAAACTATGGAATTATAGCCACGCATTAGGTACCTACTGAGAATGTTCAATAACATACTAAGGTCAATTATATAGGATTCTTATTTTTATTACATGAAAATTTTCTTGGATTAGATTTAGAAAAGACAAAACAATATTTTAACAAATTAAGCATATTCAGGAGCTTAAAAGTGGCTAAACATTATATATTTTGCTGACATCATGTGCAAAATGGCAAATGTATCAAACTATATGGTTGATAAAACAAACGCATATATACCATGCATGCATTGATTTTGGTGATAAAACAAACGCATATATACCATGCATGCATTGATTTTGGTCCATGCATCAGGTACGATTAAATTATTATTGTTTTCAAGCAAGAATTCACATCTATCTCTAACTTGAATATGTCCTGTAATAATATAAAGAATATATAATAATACGTAGTGTAGTTTGATCAAAGAAAAAATAATATACTGTAGTTTTATCGGTTTCAATAAGTTATCCTACGAAGGAAGTAAACCACCATTTAGCAAAACGAGGGAAAAATAAAAACAAAAAGCACTAAACTTTTAAAATAAAATTAATAAAAATTGTTTAAAAAGAAACTGAAGAGTAGCGATTTTATTTCATTATTAAATGTTTTTTTTAATGTTTGATCCAGCATTTAAATAATTTGGATCTGTAAGTGAAGGAAAAGGAAACTGCTCTATTTATATATGTGTATATATATATATATATATATATATATATATATATATATATATATATATATATATATATATATATATATATATATATATATATAAAAGATTTTCTAGTGTTTAATACGTTCAAATTTAAATTTTAAATTTGCCTTTGAGTAGAAAGATGTGACAGAGTATAAATTAAATCACAAAAGAATACATATATTTCATTCCTATGAAAATGGCACTGGTATTTAAATTGAAGATCAATTGAATGTGCAGTGAAATCTGAAAAGATCCAAAAAGTGCCAAGTGACATATATGTTTAACAAAAAATAGATTTTTGGTCAAATCTAGAATATAGAAGAATCAGGTTACTGATAATCGAGAAATAAATAAAGAAAAAGTTTTTAATTGCTCAAATAAGGAAGCTTGTATCAGAAATATAATTCAATAGTATATTGTATTTTCCTTGATTACATGTTTCTCCTTTTATAGGTCTTTTGGAGAATCTTCGAAAATATACGTTATATCCAAGCTTTAATGAGGTTATTATGAATATTTAATGACATTTAATGCTACGTTACACAATCATGATATTTAATACAAATATTCTTTAACGGCTGCTCCGGATCTTGTTTCGGTGACGTGTATCTTTATTCTCTTATGTGTCCTGGTTCATTGTCTTTTCATATCTCTTTCATTATTACGTTTTAAATAGGTAAGGGGCTCCCGAGCCTTTTAACTCGTACCTTCTCTTTATTCTCGTAGCTCTTTTTTACCACGTTGTCTCGTACTTCTTTTTATCCACGTCAGCTTAATCTTATGATTTGGTCATAGCCTATAAGTAACCCCACGTGTCATGCCATGTCATTATTCATTCATATACTTAATTTTTCCCAATACAGATAGTCCCCCCCTCCCCCCACTTTTCACTTAATACGTTCAAATTTAAATTTTAAATTTGCCTTTGAGTAGAAAGATGTGACGGAGTATATATTAAATCACAAAAGAATACATATATTTCATTCCTATGAAAATGGCACTGGTATTTATATTGAAGATCAATTGAATGTGCAGTGAAATCTGAAAAGATCCAAAAAGTGCCAAGTGACATATTTGTTTAACGAAAAATAGATTTTTGGTCAAATCTAGAATATAGAAGAATCAGGTTACTGATAATCGAGAAATAAATAAAGAAAAAGTTTTTAATTACTCAAATAAGGAAGCTTGTATCAGAAATATAATTCAATAGTATATTGTATTTTCTTTGATTACATGTTTCTCCTTTTATAGGTCTTTTGGAGAATCTTCGAAAATATACGTTATATCCAAGCTTTAATGAGGTTATTATGAAAATTTAATGACATTTAATGCTACGTTACACAATCATGATATTTAATACAAATATTCTTTAACGGCTGCTCCGGATCTTGTTTCGCTGACGTGTATCTTTATTCTCTTATGTGTCCTGGTTCATTGTCTTTTCATATCTCTTTCATTATTACGTTTTAAATAGGTAAGGGGCTTCCGAGCCTTTTAACTCGTACCTTCTCTTTATTCTCGTAGCTCTTTTTTACCACGTTGTCTCGTACTTCTTTTTATCCACGTCAGCTTAATCTTATGATTTGGTCATAGCCTATAAGTAACCCCACGTGTCATGCCATGTCATTATTCATTCATATACTTAATTTTTCCCAATACAGATAGTCCCCCCCTCCCCCCACTTTTCACTTATTCATCAATATGAATATTTGGGAAGTGGAATTCGTAAAAAGAGAATTTTGTAACCATTAATGCTCTGATAAAGTTGACGTTTCAACTGTCACTTCCTTTTAATGCCCTGGACACATGCTGCTTCTTCATTGGTTGCACTATCATATAGCGTTTTTCCATGCTTTCTTTTCTACTTCACTATTCACGAAGTATCAGTTATCATCATTATAGCGTCTTCCATCATCGTACTCTTCCTATAATTACACAATACTATAAGTATAACCTTTCTTCTTGTCTTATTGCTCCAAAATTGAACTAAATACTTCCGTCTTACAAACTTACTTGCTTCAATTCAACTCTTACATCCATGGCTTATTCGAACCCTAACCCTAGGAAAACTCCTATTTTAGACAGGTTTATCAATGCTCCGGTAAGGCATAGAAGAGGGGGTAGATTACGCAATCTAGGCTCCACCCGTGGTGGTGCTTCAACACCTCCTTCCGGTTCTGGAACTTCTTCTGGAACTAGAGGTTCTCATTCCCAAAAGAGGTCCTTCTAGAAGTAGGGATTCAACGGAGCCTTTGCATGAACCCTTAGTAGAAGAAATTATTCCTACCGAGTTTTTTTCCACCATGATAGAGAATCTTTAAAAATCCAAGTGGCTGGATTAGACCGTGCTGATCTTTATCCTACTTTAATCACAAGCACTTTGGATCCAATAGTTATGAGTGAGTACCATTGGGCTGAAGATTTCCCCATTATTATTCCTAACCCAAATCAAAGGATCACCTCTTATATGACAGATTATTCCTTTGTTTACACTTATCCTTTCACTTGGGGATTTAAACCGGCGATCGACCCGGTCATCCTAGACTTCTGCCACTTTTTTAATATTTGCTTGGGGAAAATTGGACCAATAGTATGGCGAGTTTTTTCCTGTTTAAGACACCTTGCTAACAAAGCCGACGTAGAATTTACTTTCCCCCATTTGATTCACCTTTACTCCATTAGACTTCTCCGAAATAAAGTTTTCAGCTTGACAGCCAGGAGCAAAAGAGTTTTGGTGAATTCAGAAGACGACAAAGACCGTGGATAGTATGCTCGATATGCATGTTACTGCCCCCACCGCAGGTCTTGTTATTGAAAAATATCTCCGCCTCCAAGAGAAGTGGACCTTTGCACATAAGTATTCAATTTTACCATGCTTATTAATTTCCTTCCTTACCTGTTTTAACTATCGTGTTTCTTTTTCAACAACCATGGTATGGTTACACCCGTTCCTAATATTCGTGGTTGGGTAGAAAGACTTCTGAAGGTTGCCCCAATAGAGGGTAGGACTTGGATAACCCTTGCTAAAAGATACGATTGGAACCAAAGACCCACGGTAAGAAATTTTTTCTTACTTTCCTTTTGTTGTTTGGGCTTCTTTCTGTTTTTAACCTTTCTTTTCTTAGATTTTGCCACTCGTGGAGTCACTCCTAAAGGTGTTTTAGCGTCATGTGGCCAAGATATTTTCATAGGATCGCATCAAGATGTTTCAATTCCTTCAAGATCTGAGAAAAGGAAATCTGTTCTTGAAGATGACTCTGAAGGAGAAGGAGACGGTTCTCTGGTAACTAGACCAAGAGTTAGGAGATGGATCATTACTGATGACGAGATTAACGTTTCCCCTTACTTGCCTATCTCTGAACCTGTCATATCTCCTATGGTCATTCCTGATGATGACACCTCTGCCCCCTCTGACACTGTTGAGTCAATAAACCAACTTTTTATAAGTGTTTTTAGTAGTGGTCCTTTAGGTCCGGTTTTAGATGAAGTTACCTTATCTACTTCTACCATTCCTGTTATTGTTTCTTTACCTCCCTCATCTGCTACTTCCATTCCTTCTTCTGCCATTCCTCTTCAACAATTACTCCTCCCATTATCCATTATACTGAGATAGTTTCCTCGAGTAGGAGTTCGAATATGAGGAGTGTTACTATCGAAGTCCCTCAAGATAGTAGCCTCCTATGAAAATCTGGGCAAGCAGACACGTGGCTTGCGCCTTTGATTGGTCCCATTGAAAAAGAGAATCTTGAGATTCACACCAACGTGACTCTTTTGAATGACATAGTCCATGCCAGCTTGAAGGTATTCCTTAATCATTTTTTTATAAAAGATTATTTTCTAGAATTTAACCTTGTATACCTTTTACAACCAAGTCAACCTTATTGGTACCGAGCTCATGAGTTGAGTTCCTCTCTTAGAGAAACTGGCTCGTGATTTGGAGAAAACTACTCATGATGTAGAGAAAGTTTCTCGTGAATCTTAATTGGAGGCCAACAATTGGAAAGGTCAGTACGAAAGTACGCAGATTGACATAGACATCTTGGAAAAAAGAAAGAGTTCTTTAGAGGAACAAGTCCAGAGACTTACCTCTGAGTTGATGACGGTCAAAGCTACTGCAGACCAATATACAAAAACTAAGGAGCTTGTTGCAGAACAATTGTCCATGGTTGCTGACGAAAACAAAGCTTTGAAGGCTTTACTAGCTCAAGAGGAAGCATATGCGGAAGGTATGGTACAAGAACCTTCTCGAATGCAAGAAGAATTACGGGCTTTGGCAGACAAGGTTTGTGCTTTATAGAATTTCCACACCTCTCTGCAATCATCTCACGGTTCCATTCTTCTTAAGAATGAAGAACTTTAAAATGAAGTCACGGCCTGGGAAAAGTATTATGAACTTCTTGAAGAATCTTCCAACATTGAAGTTAGTTCAATTTATCTCAAAACCCATCATGATACTTTGTTGGAAGTAAGCCAAAGAGGATTTCAATCATGAATGTGAGTTGGCTAAAGTAAATGAAGCCATCAAAAAAGCGCAACAACCATCGAATTTCTCATCTCTCGAAGCTAGTCTTCCCGTAGCTGAAACTCCTTTAGTTGAGGCCCCTCCAAATGAATCTTCTACGGTTGAAGCTGCTTTAATTAAAGCTCCCACAGGTGAAGTTCCTGTGGTTGAAGTCCCCAAGTCTACTATTTCTGAAGTTGACATTACCGCTAGTGTGGCCCTTCCCTCGAGTTCTTCCGTGCCTATTATCAATGACCAAGTTGAAGTTGCTTCCATGGGTATTACCAGTGCTATCACTGGAGACTAACTTGCAGTTGAGTCAGTTGAGTTTGTAAATACCCCCATTTAGTTTCGTCATCTTAGAAGGTTTTTTTTTTAATTTTAAATTTCCCCTTTTTGCAGGCGCCTTTTTGGAAGTCTGTGTTTAAAGTGTTTAACTTTTTGTGATGACTTTTTCCATAGAAACTTTCTTTACTTAGAATTTTTCAAGTCCCCAAGTTCTGTGTAAGGGGCATTTTGAATATGAAAAAGTTTTTGTACCTGTATTTTAATATAAGAAGTTTCAAAACTCTTACCTGTTCTATTCTTGCCTCTTATCTTTAAAGGACTTAGAGAATAGGCTGCATTTTTACTATCTGAAAATGCTTTTATTGTTCTCGTGATTAAATAATATGAGATTCATAAAAGAGGTCCTTTTTATATATCGACATTTGATGAAGAAAATGTCTCAACTTCATAACGGTATTTTATACGATATAAGAAATAGGAACGTACATATTTATCTGGAATAACTTGAACAAATCTTTATTTCTGAACTTTGACAAGTTGTAAATCATTCCTTACATGTATTTGAAATACATTTATAACTTTCTTGTAACTGCTTTTCTGATAACAGATTTATAAAAAATAGAACAATAGATACAGGGTTTTCCTTATAACCCGTTTTAGTATAAAACTCTTACCCTTAACTATTTATGTAGTATAGTGGGTTTCCCTTAGCTCCAGAACATTAGGAAGGGTTTGAGAGGTGACTCCATTGTTCTCATGGGAAAGAATACTATGATAATGTACTTATGACTCATTAGCTTCAACTTCGCACTTGTCTTCTCTTATAGATAGGCTTAACTTTCCTGCATCTTCTTTGCCTTTTATATACACATGATAGTATATTTCATGTAGTACCCCAAGTGTTTGAGTGTTTACGTATGAAACCTCGAGCACTTGATAGTTTCCTTCATCCGACCCCTTTTCCTGAAAAGGAAATACGTATGGGACTCGGGGGTATGACCATAGATGAAGACTGATTTACCCGTATATGTTTCTATCAGAATTATTATAACCTTAGGCCTGGAATTTTAGTGTATTTCATTTTGCCTTACAGGTCGTGACTCATCATTTAGTACGGGTAAGCATTTTGCCTATCATCTAAAATCGTTAGTCATAAGATTTATAATAATCCAAAAAATAAAACTTAATAAAATGATACCTGACTATGTATTTTTCCTTTGAAATAATATCTCTTTAAATGAATAGCATTCCAATGCGAGGGGAGTATTTTACCGTCCATTGTCTCCAACTCATACGCTCATTTCCCTGCAATATCATGTACTCTATAGGGTCCTTCCCAAGTTGGACTTAGCTTACCAGAATTGGCAGCCTTGGTAGATTGAAAAACCTTTTTAAGCACGAAGTCCCAATTTTGAAATATCGCAGACGGGCTTTCCTGTTGTAATATCATTCGATCATTTGTTTTTGCACGGCCATTCTTATCAATGTAGCTTCTCTCATGCCTTCTAATAGATCTAAATTGACCTGCATCTCTTCATCATTATACACTTGCATTGCTTGTGGCACTCTCGTACTTGGCTCACCTATCTCAACTGGGATAAGTGTCTCATCCCCGTATACTAAAAAAAGGGGTTTCTCCCTTGCTTGTTTTCGTGGTCGTACGGTATGCCCATAAGACTCCAGGTAATACTTTAGGCCAGTTACTCTTTGATTCTTCCAATCATTTTTTCAAATTATTAATGATGATCTTATTTGTAGACTCCGCCAGCCCATTTCCTACAGGATGGTAAGGTGTTGATATTATTCTCTTTATTTGCCAACTTTGGAAGAATTTCGTGATTTGAGCTCCGATAAATTATGGACCATTATCGCATATGATTTCCCTTGGCACACCGAACCGGCAAATTATATTTCCCCAAATGAAATCTTTGACTTCTTTTTCTCGTACCTGTTTGAATGATCCTACCTCTACCCATTTTGTAAATTAATCAGTAAGTACGCGTAGAAATTTTATATGTCCTTTAGCTTGATGCAGAGGCCCAACAATATCCATTCTACACTTCATGAACGGTCACGGTGCGATAACCGGATGTAACAACTCAGTAGGTCGGTGCATGTTGTTACCATACCTTTGACTTATGTCGCATTTAGCTAAGAAATTCATTGCTTCTTCCTACATTTTGGGCCAATAATATCCTGCCCTAATCAGAGTTTTTACTAATGACCTTCCTCTTGCGTGGTTACCAAAATGTCTTCATGTATTTCCCTCATTATATATTATATTTGAGTAGGTCCAAGACACCTTGCTAAAGGGCCACCGAACATATTCCGATAAAGGTTACCTTACTTTAAGCAATATCGAGCTGCCTTCTTTCGAAGTGCTTGTGTTTTTGCCTTGTCATCTGGCACGGTACCATACTGCAAAAAAGCTACGATTTCATTTCTCCAGTCCCAAGTTAAGATTATTAAAATTTACCTCGTTCGTGTCTGGTCCGAGAACCGAGTGAAATAAGTCAATAACTAAGGCATTGGCATCTTTTGTTATATTGGCTGCGGATACCATGTTTTCTAGGGCGTCTGCTTCGACATTATCATCACTTAGGATTTGGATAACCTTCCATGACTGGAACTGTTTTATCAGTTCTCTTACCTTTTCCAAATTTTGTTGTATCCTTGCCTCTATGGCTGTGTAAGTCCCCAAAATTTGGTTAACCACGAGTTGAGAATCGTTTTTTATCACTACCTGACTTATTCCAAGTTCCCGTGACAATTCCGGACCTACGATCACAGCTTCATACTCTGCTTCATTATTAGTTACGGAATGACATTTAATGGCTTGTCTAATGGTTTCTCTCGTATGTGGTACCAGAATAATTCCTAATCCCGCACCTTTAATAGTAGAGGATCCATTAGTAAATAAGGTCCAAACCCCTGGGTTTGCTCCATTAAGTACCTTAAATTCTTTTTCCGCTTCTAACTGCATCCCCTGACTAAAATCAGCCACGAAATCTGCTAGTAGTTGGGATTTTATTGTTGTTCTAGGCAGGTAAGTAATTTCATATTCACTTAGTTCTATAGCCAACTTAGCCAACCTACCTGACAACTCATGCTTATGTAAAATATTACGTAGCGGGAATGCAGTTACAACAGTAATTGGTTGACATTGAAAATATGGTCTCAATTTCCTAGATGCCATGATTAGAGCCAAGGCTAATTTCTGTGACTGTGGATATCGTGACTCAACATCTAACAAAGATTTACTAACGTAATAAATTGGAGATTGTTTACCTCGTTCTTCTCGTACCAAAACTACGCTTACCGCTACTTCTGAAACTGCAAGGTAGATAAAGAGTCTTTCCCCAGTTTTAGGTTTGGCTAACTGTGGTGGATTTGCCAAATATGTCTTCAAACTCTTAAGTTCTTGTTGACATTCTTCATTCCATTCAAAATGATCCTGCTTTTTGAGGGGCTAATAAAAATTTGAAACATTTTTCTGATGACTTTGAGATGAACCTTCCCAAAGCTGCGATCCTTCCTTTTGAGTCTTTGAACTTTCTTTTTATTTGTAAGTACATCTGGAATCTCTTCAATAGCTTTAGTTTGAGCTGGGTATACTTTACTACCACAGTTAGATACAAGAAAACCTAAAAACTTTCCCGATGCCACACCAAGTGCACATTTTTCCGGATTCAGTTTCATATTATACGTGCGTAAAATTTCAAATATTATAGATAAATGTTGAATATGATCTTTTGAATGAAAAGTTTTAACTAATATATCATCTATATATACCTCCATGATTTTACCTAAATGTTCCTGAAATATTTTAGTAACAAATCTTTGGTATGTTGCACCTGCATTTTTAAGACCAAAGGGCACCTTATAATAGCAAGTTCCCCTATCTGTTATAAAAGAAGTTTTTTCCTCGTCTCCTGGATCCATATTAATTTGATTATATCTTGAGTATGCATCTAAAAAATCAACAATTCATGCCTTGCGATTGCATCAACTAATTGGTCTATATGTGGAAAGGGAAAAGAATCTTTTGGACAGGCTTTATTAAGGTTTGTGTAATCCACACAAACACACCACTTACCATTTTTCTTAGGAGCCATAACAGTATTAGCCAATCAGTTAGGGTATTTTACCTCACGTATTGACCCTATTTTGAGCAACTTCTAAACTTCCTCCTGAATTACCTGTGAAGGCTCCTTGTTTTCGCTTCTTTTGCTTGACCGGGGGATATGTTGGGTCTTCATTTAATTTATAATTCATAACCTCCGGTGGTATCCGTATCATATCAGAGTGGAACCAAGTGAAACAATCTAAGTTAGCTTTTAAAAATTCAATTAACTCTTGTTTTACCTCTGGTTTGAGATTGTCCCCTATATACACCTTCTTTTCACGTTAGTGTGCAAATAATACCACTGCTTTGAGTTCCTCTATTATGGTTTTGATGTTTTCATTTTCCTCCGGTTCTTGAATAGTATCCGGTCTTGAATCCACATCTGTTTACCTTCTTCAGTTAAGGTTAAAGCTCTGTCCTTACTGACTCCTGTAATTGCTATTTGGTTTCATCCTTATCAGTTGAATCTGTGATGGAGTTTATGCTTCTAGAAGTTTGATGACTGCTCTTAATTTGGCAAATTCCCCATGGTGAGGGAAATTTAATTACTTGATGCAACATAGACGGAACAACATACATATCATGGATCCTTGGCGTCCCAAGAATATTGTTATAATCCATCTCCATATCTACCACTTGAAACTTAGTATCTTTGAAAACGCCTTCCGCAAAGGTGGTGAGGATTGCTTCACCCTTGGTTAAAACGTTAGAGTTATCAAACCCTGATAAAGTATGTGCCTTTGGGACCATCTCCTCAGCTTGCATCTCACATAACACTCGTACCAAAATAATATTCACTGAACTTAGTGGATCAATCAGAACATGTTTTACATTAGTATCATGTACGAGTAATGATATTACCAGTGCGTCATTATGTGGGGTCATGAGGCCTTCCGCATCTGTGTCATTGAATGTGATATTCTCCTCCTTCAGCACGTGTCGTAGCCGCTTTCCATATGTAATCATCATTTTTGGATATTTTATTGGCTGCAATATACGAGACACCATTGATATGTTCTCCCCCACTTATAACGTTGACCGTATGTTTGGGAGAGGGCGGCTTCGGGGCTCCTGTCTATTTTTCATATACGCTTGTTTGCCTTTCTCACTAATAACTCAGTGAGGTATCCTTGCTTTAACAAATGATCCACCTCACTTTGTAAAAGTCTGCAATGTGAGGTTTTGTATCCGTGATCATTATGAAATTTACACCAGTGATCAGGGTTTCTTCTACTTGGGTTCGATCTCATCTCTTTGGGCCACCGTACCTTGTCTCCCATGCCTCTTAAAATAGCTACTAGCTCGGAAGTAGTTACGTTAAAATTGTAACCACCAAACCTTGCCTTCAAACCCCCATCATCATCTCGTTGTCTGCGTGTTCCTCGTTCATTGTTAAATCTTGATGAAGAACCTGATTCCCTGTGTCGGGGTTTATGACTGTACCTTTCTTGTTTTGACCTCGAATCTTTTCTTGCAGGTCCCATATAAGGATCGTACCTGTTTTTACCAGACCTCCTTTCATTATCTACACGCCTTGAACTTTTTTTCTCATCTGTGTTTGGCCCCGTGATTATATCTTCCTCGATCCTCAACTTCGCGCTATACCTGTTGTAGACATCATTCCACGTTGTTGCTGGAAATTCCCGAAGGCTTTCTTTGAGCCTCCTCGTAGCCTCTGAACTTTTCTCATTCAAATTACTAGCAAAGGCTATGGTTGCCCAGTTATCAGGTACTCGTGGCAGCAACATTCTTTCCCGTTGAAATCTATCTACAAATTATCTTAATAACTCGAAATTTTCTTGCTTAATTTTGAAGATGTCCTCCATCCTTTTCTCAACATTTTGTTCTATATGTTCATTATGTTCCTTGAGCTGCCTCTGCGAGGTTAGTACAAGATTTTGTAAATCATAATTAGTTTGGTTATCTGGGTCTCCCTCTTGCATTTCACTAGGAATTCAACCACTGCCTTAATTAACCAGTCCAAAACGTGGATTCTCCAAAGTATTATTGTTTGGAGTTGGTGTAGGCGGAGCAGCGGGTAACTTGTTAACAAAGGTTTGAAGAGCATTGCTAACTTGAGATGCAATTATTTTCTACAATGCCTCATTCATATCTTCGACATTGTTGAATTGATTTGTTCATTTTCCAGAGATCCATCGGGGGTGCCTTCACGAGATCGTCGTGGAGTGTTTTGTGGAGAAACTTGTGGCAAATCTCGAGGTGAATCTCCTTGAATTTGTTGGTTTGTTTGAATTTCTGGAAGTCCGGTGGTGTTGTCGTTGTTGTTTGACATGATTGATTTGAACAAAGAAAATAGAAATAACGTTGATTATCAGATTCCCGGTAACGGAACCAATTTGTTTAATAAATAAAAAATTAGTCAAATCTAGAATATAGAAGAATCAGGTTACTGATAATCGAGAAACAAATAATGAAAAAAGTTTCAATTGCTCAAATAAGGAAGCTTGTAAATCAGAAATATAATTCAATAGTATCTTGTGTTTTTCTTGATTACATGTTTCTCCTTTTATAAGTCTTTTGGAGAATCTTCGAAAATGTACGTTACATCCAAGCTATAATGAGGCCATTATAAATATTTAATGACATTTAATGCTACATTACACAATCATGATATTTAATACAAATATTCTTTAATGGCTACTCCGGTTCTTTTTTCTCCGACATGTATCTTCATTCTCTTATGTGTCCTGGTTTATTGTCTTTTCGTATCTCTTTCATTATTACATTTTAAATAGGTACGGGGCTCCCGAGACTTTTAACTCGTACCTTATCTTTGTTCTCGTATCTCTTTTCACCCCATTATCTCGTACTTTTTTTTATCCACGTCAGCTTAATCTTTTGATTTGCTCGTAGCCTATAAGTAACCCCACGTGTCATGCCACATCATTATTCATTCATATACTTAATTTTTCCAATACAATATTAGTTGTGGTATTTAGGGGGTACAAATTGAATCGGAAAATCGCACCAAACCAATTTTAAAATGCGACTAGGTTTGGTTTTATTTGACTTGAGATTGAATAATAAAACCCGAACCAAATCGACATATAAATATAAAAATTTTATATATACTTTTAGGACTTTTATAGAATTTTCTTTAAAAAATATCTAAAAATATTTGCAAATCTCTTCTGGGATGTAATATTTAGCTAAATATGAAGTGTTCCATATTTATTAACATAAATTATAGGTTGTATGATCACTTTAATTTCTTATCAAGTGTTAGTGAAATGCGTCAATCCTTTGTTCTTTCATATTCATATGTCAAGATTTATAAAATTCTTATATCTTTTTTGAATTTGAAATGGTATTTTGATAGTTTAAAATTAACTAGAACATATCATTATATAGGTTCAAAATTATTTTTAGGTTTAATTATTAGATTCGGTTAACCTTGAAAGTATACATCAACGTAAAATTATTGTCAGACAACTAACAAATAACTATCATGTGTTACTAAGAAAATTCTTCCATAAAAATATTTTAGTAGAGTATATATTTGTCAATTTTTTCAACTTTTACTAAACATATATTTACTTACAAAAAATTTAACAAAATAAGGAAATAATATTGAGTCCAGAACCGAAATAATGTTAAAAAAACAAAAAATACCTAAATAAACCAAAAAAAAAATACACAATTACCCATTTCGCAGTATAAAACTACGAATTGCACTAACGGCCGTTAGTGCAATTCGCAGTTTTATACTGCGAAATGGGATTTTTTATTTTTTTTTTTAAAAAATGGCCGTGTTTTCAAAAGTGGCCTATTTCGCAGTATTGTACTGCGAAATAGGCTATTTCGCAGTACAATACTGCGAAATAGGCTGCAAATGGGCCCACTTTTTAATTAAAAATCATAATTCGTAGTTTTGTAGTGCGAATTTGATTCTCAAAATTTTCTTATTTATAGACGACTGAACTTCATCAAAAATCAACACAAATTATTTCGGTTTTTCTCTCTTCTCCTTATCAATCCATTTTTTATAATGTCTCAAGTTGCCAAAATGAGGGTTTCATTGTATTGGGGGGTGAGGTTATTGTGGATAATAACTCAGTGAGGTATAGCTCTCCTCCACGGTGTCATGTTAAATTGCCGCTTAATATGCAATACAATACTTTGGTATCGTTGTTACGTAAAAAAATGAGTGAGCGGAGGCGTTCGGTTAGCATTAAAGTAACCGGAAGATTTCCTTATTCAGTGACTCCGCATGGGTTTGCTTATTATTCGGAGTTTAACATTGACGATGATGAAAGTTTTAGAGATTTTTTGCGGGTTCCGGACGAATATAGAGAATACATTGTAATAAAATTATTAGAAATGTATGTCAAGGTTGAAGACCTTAGTAGTAATGAGGGAGTGCGTATAAGTGATAACCCACATTCATCGGATGGTTATTTTGGAGGAGCATTAGGCGGACAAGTTGGAGATGGAAGAGGTTCTCTTGATTTGAATTTGTCACCACAGGCGAATGAGGAGCCAGAAAATAATGTTACTACTTTGTATAATGAAGAAGACGACCGGTAAACTTAAATTTAGTGAAATCTTTTTCTTTATGTTTTATTTGGATTTGTATTTATAGTTCTAATTTTCATAGGGTGTATCGTCCGGAATTGAATTTGACAAATTATGACCACGTCCCTAGTTGGAATTTGCAAAAATCTGCAGTATTGGAGCACGGTGGTCCCTCTGGTAGTTATCAGCAACCTCAAGAAAGCCAGCATGAGACTTCATGACAATACGAGTTGTAAGTATAGTGATGTAGTGATATGTACATTTAAATTTCAAGAAAATACTATTAGGATACTTAAATTTTTGTTGGTTATATGCAGTGAAAACGAGCTTCTAGATGCTCCTGGACTAACAAAGTTGCCCGTACACGATGTTTTTACTCGTGACTTAGCAGATGCGCAGAGTCAGGAGGATGATAGTGATTACGATAACAATGCGGATGAGTCTGGTGATGAGACACCCTTCCGTGAGGAGGGTGATGATGTGGAGGATGACGATGAGGAGGAGGAAGTGAATGTGGAGCCTGATTTGACTAGGGAGCATGTTCCTCCTCCCCCCCCCCGGTCTGTCGAAGAGTGTATGAATCCCACGTGCCTTTTCATGAGAGAAATATTCCATACCTGGATAATTTGCCTGCCATGCCTAATGTTGATGCATTGACAAGGGGTTATGATGAATTACGATCGAAGATGTGGGATGAATGTAGACCAGGTGTTGTTACAAAAGGCATGTATTTCCCTGACAAAGCGCGCCTAGTTAGGGCTGTAAAAATCTATACCATAAGGGAGTCTCGTGAGATGACGATAACTGAGTCAACTAGGGATAAATACAAGGTTGTATGTCGCAGGTGGTTCTTGGGCTGTCATTGGATGCTTCGTGCTACAAAGAAAAAATCTGGTTTGTGGAAAATTGGTAAATTTATTAGCGATCATAGATGTGAAATGGACACATTCAATGAGAACCACTTCAACCTGGATGTTGACTTGATTTCTCTTGTCTTGGTTCCATTTTTGGAAGTGTCTATTAGATTTAAGATTAAAGAGTGTATTACAGCTGTCCACAAGGAGTATGGTTGTACTATAAGTAAAAGAAAGGCATATCTCGGTCGCAAACGTGCCTTTGAACTAATTTATGGCGATTGGGATAAGTCCTTTTCAAATCTTCCCAGGTACATGGCTGCACTGCAACAATTTAACCCCGGTACTATTGTTGAATGGAGGCGCGAGCGAAGTCCTGGCGGTCCGGAATTTATATTCAACTATCTATTTTGGTCATTTAAACCAGCAATAGATGGTTTTGTGCATTGTCGTCCCGTAATTTCCATAGACGGTACTCATGTCTATGGAAAGTATGATATTAAGCTTTTGATTGCAGTTGCTATAGATGCCAATGGCCAAATATTTCCACTTGCTTTTGCCATTTGTGCGAACGAAAGTGAAGAGACGTGGACGCAATTCTTGAACCACTTGAAGCAACACGTTGTGAAACAGCGTTCAGGTATTTGTCTAATTTCTGATCGGCATGGTGGTATTTTAAGTTATGTACGTCACTTGGCTGAATGGCAGGCACCGCATGCATACCACCGTTACTGTGTGAGGCACCTAAAGGCCAATTTTCAAAAGAGATTTCCTGACAAGGCGTTGCATGACTTAATGTGGATGGCTGCAACTGAGCACCAACTATGTAAATTCAATAGGTGCATGGAAGCAATCCGGCAGTTGGAACCACGAGCCTATAGTTGGTTGATGCAACATGACACTCAAATGTGGACATTGCATGTTGATGGTGGCATACGATGGGGAGCCCTCACCACGAATGTGTCGGAGTCATTTAATGGCTTGTTGAAATCTGCCCGTGGACTGCCTGTCACTGCCATGGTCCGCATGACTTTCAAACAGAGTGCAGACAGATTTGTTGAAAGGCATGCAGCTGCATCATCATTGTTGGATAGAGGTGTTGAATTTATGCCAAAACCCATGGAAAGATTCGAAAAGTACAGGAAGCGAGCACAGTGGCATTCTTATCTTCAGTACGACAATGAACAAGGTGTTTTCGAAGTTAAGACAAGTAATCGTGCACACCGTGGGAATAATGTACACACGGTGAATGAAAGTAGAAGATTATGTTCGTGTGGGAAATGGACCATCTACCACATGCCGTGCCCACATGCATTGAAGTGCTTTCAACAAGTTGGCTATGGGGCAACAAACTACATTGATAGGCACTACGGTGTTGCAGCATACGTAGACACGTATAGTGGGAAGTTGCATCCTTTAGGTGTTGAGCATTATTGGCCGACGGAACCTTTTAAGTTGGTATGTAACAAGGAGTACTTGCGCAAGTTGAGAGTACAAAAGAGAACACGTATACCAAACCAAATGGATGTTGGTCAGTCTGTTTATGCACGTAAATGTAGCATATGCTCCCAAACTGGACATGACCGTCGTAAATGTCCTTCAGGTGCAAGTTCGTCCAATGTACCCAACTATCAACCATAACATTAGTTCCTTATTTTTGTATTATTAGTTGTAATATATGTATGTAGTACCTTTTGTGCATTTGAAATAAAATTATTCTTCAAATTACGTATGTTGTTGTAATTTTCTTAATGTGATGTTGTGCACTTTTAAATAGTGTATAATAATACGAAAAGTGAAGTTATGAAAAGCATGTGAATTGTCATATCTATGTCATTTCGTCCATGTAATTCGTAGATCAATACTACAAATATAAATTTGTCCTTTTATTTGAAAAAACCTTAAAATTATGTGATTTTTAGTGTCCTAGTAATTCGTAGTTCAATACTACGAAATGTAATTCGTAGTTCAATACTACGAAATGTAATTCGTAGTTCAATACTACGAAATGTAATTCGTAGTTCAATACTACGAAATGTAATTCGTAGTTCAATACTACGAAATGTAAAGTTGTCACTTCTTACGAAAAAGCTGCATTTTTTTGTAATTCGTACTTTACAAAAAGTTGTCACTTCTTACGAAAAAGCTGCATTTTTTTGTAATTCGTAGTTTAATACTACGAAATGCAAATCGTAGTTTAATACTACGAAATGCAAATCGTAGTATTATATAACGATTTATGTTTATGTTGCCTATAAATACGAGGCTCATTACCGTCATTACATGTGCTTAAAATCTTACAAAGCGCAAATATTTCTTGCGAACGTTTCATATTTTCAAAGTGTGTTACTGTGCAATATTTTAAATGGCTCAATATGGAACACCAGTGTGTTACTGTGGAAAAAAATTTGTGCAACAAACATGTTGGGAAGGTGATGATGTTGGACGCCACTACTGGATGTGCATGAACCGGATGGATTGCTACAAAAATCCGAATGAGCCAATGTGTGAGTTCAATGAATGGGCTGAGGAACAGTGTCTCCAAGCAAACTACAGAGAACGAATGCTTAATCTGCATAATATATGGTTAGCGCAAGCAGAAAGCAGCTACAATAACAATATAAGAAGGATACAACTCAGGGACGAGGTGAGGGAAGAAAAAAACAAAAAACTAAGAGCAGAATGGAAATTGGCATCAGCTATGGGAGAAAACCAAAAAAATAAACAGGAAATTGCGGAGCTTAAGGCGAGAGTAAAAGAGTTAGAAGACGAACAAGAACGACTGCTAGAACAATTTAAGTGGCTAGAACGCAGAATAAATGGAAGCCCATAGAACGTCTACTTGATTTTACTCTCGTTTAAGTGTCATTTCATTTTAACTGTAATAGTATGTTTGTGTTTGTATTGAACAATTTTAAGTTTTATGGGAATATTATGTTGTAAGTTTTATTGGAATGTTATGTTTGTGTTCTATTTTATATATAGATATTTGGCTCATTGTTCTATTTATTGCTTTAGTTATATTTGAATTGGAAGTGTTGTTTATAGATATTTGGCTCATTGTTCTATTTATTGCTTTAGTTATATTTGAATTGGAAGTGTTGTTTCTACTATTAATGCTATGTTTGTATGTATACATTAATGAAATCAAAAAATATTTATTTATTCAGAATAAATATTATTTACACAAGTGTATATACATAATGAAATCAATGAGTGCTGCATGCTTTGTGCCTCAAATTTGCTGCTGGCCTAAGCCGCATCCCCTGTCGGTCTGGCACACTATCTGGATCATCATCGTCAAGCCGCCTTTTTATGGGAGGATGTGCAGCGGCATCTACAACACAACTTGCAGGGTCGGAGGAATAGGCCGTTGGGCCGGCACCAACCTATAAAAAATAAGTAATGTTAGATAAAATATGAGAGGTATTTAAATTATTATGGTTAACAAATTATTTCTCTCACAATGGTCTCGTCGAGGTCCTGCGTATATTCATCGATGGTCAGCTCATCATCGCATGTAGTATGGTCAAACATGGTCTGAGATGAAGATTGCATAAAAACAGATGTAATGAATTTATTGCATCGAAAGTAAAATAATGTAGAATTGAAAAACAAAAGTAATACAAACATACCGCATCAAATGCAGGGGACGATGTATAACTCAACCTACGACCGCCATCCACGTCACGGGTCGGCCGATGCTCAGCTGCAGTAGATGTGCCAGCGAAGTACTCATGTACATCCCCGTCAAAGGTACCCATAATCTACAATGGTCCGGATGGGGTCATCTGTGTCGCTGGCAATGACAACCGAAGGTCGTATGAGGGCATACTGCTGCCAGGGTCGTATGAGGGCATGCTGCTGGAAGGGTCACCTGGATGCGTCATAAAACCCCGCTGCATGCTGCTGGAAGGGTCAGCTGGATAGGTCATAAAATCCCGCTGCATGCTGCTGGAAGGGTCAGCTGGATGAGGCACATAACCCTCCTGTTCATCTCCAAACCCCCCCAGCTCCAAACCCTGCAGGTGGGTCGACCAGCTCCTCAACACCCCCTCGCCGTGCACGTCGTCGTCGTCCCTTGCGAGCCCTAGCCCCTGCACGGGGGACTGGCCTACCCCTCCGGTACGCGTCTGCATCCATATAATCGGGCTCATCATCTAACCTATTGCCCTCCCTCGCCTCTTCCAGTCCCATACGACACATCTGGGCAACCATCTGTGCAAAGTCAACCAGTCCAGGGTTGTCTTCAGACTGCTGGGTATCGACACTAGCCTGGTAGACCCGGTGAAACCAACTAACCTGTGAAATAAGTCAATTAGTAAGTAAATTATTCTATGCCATAATTATATGATATTAATAAGTCAAAATAACATACCAGTGACTCGTGTCGTCCGGCATACGGTCTGTACCGGCCGTCAAGCATGTGGATGGGGTTCCCGACATACTTCCGGGTGTGACGTCTGTACCAGGCCTCATAAATCGCAATACTAGCCTCCTGGTACGGTGTCGGCGGTGGCGGGATGCGCTGAGCTCGCTCCTCCCAATGGACTACCTGGTCACGCAGCCACGCTGCATAATCCCGGCTCGTGTTGTGACGGTCGTCACGCTGATAATGAGTAGGGTCCCAGGAGGGATCACTCGGTACCGGCTGATGACGACCAAACTGATGAAGCACACGCTCCGTCGCATGATACTCAACAAATTCCCAGAATATCAATGGGACGGAGCTGCTCCATATGAGCCGGTCTGCCGAGCAAATAGCAAGTAGGTGCGCAAGTAGCTCATCAGTGTACGGCATCCAGATGAACTACAACGAATAACAATAAATTAGTATGCAAGGTACAACTACATTTAAAACAACCAACTTTATGTAGATGTTTACCTGTCCAGTATGCAACATATCCAACTGATCCCTAATAAGGGGGAGATTGTGGTGCACATCCATTCCTCGGTAATTCCCCCGCCGGAGAATCCATCTCACAGCTAGCGGGAGGGGCGGATAGTCCTGTGCCGGCAGAGGTGGCTGTAGTGGCATGATACGCTGCCACGCCCAAACCTAACAAAAAATATTGATGTAAATTATCAGTCATTTTAAAATATATAATTTGTGCTTAATTAATTTTGAAAGTATTTTTCACCTGCAGATAGTGGCAAAAAACCACCAATATCAATAGCTGCACCGATGTTAGCCCGGCACATGCTCATGTAGAGATACGCCAGAACAGCAGCTGCCCAACTGTACCGATGCACCTGCTCCATATCCTCCAGAGGCTGGAGAAACCGCATCGATATCTTGTTCCCCGACGTGTTGGGAAACAAGACACACCCAAATAGCACGAGTAATGCCATCCGAGTGAAACGGATAATCCACAACTCCTCTGTCTCCTGCGTGAACTGTGGATGCAACTCCGCCATGAAATCTCTAATGACGGATATCTGGAGACCACAACCACCAACGTTGCCCTCCGGGTGCAAACCTGTCATCCGTGCCATCGCATCCGCCAGCTGTGCGCGGGTCATCCGTCTCCACTCCTGGGGCAGTGTCAATGCGCGGCCCTCAATGCGCAATCCATACAACACCTGCACATCCTGGAGAGTGATCGTAGCCTCTCCAGTAGGCAAGTGAAATGTATGCGTCTCTGGTCGCCACCGCTCTATCAACGCTGTGATGAGCGACCAGTCAAGCTGCATCCGTCCCAGCTCAAATATGCTGTATAAGCCGGTCTGCTGTAGAAGGTCTACTACTCGTGGATGAAATGGATGTTGCGCCAAAAACTCCCACAGATCGTCCGGCCTCCTGGGGCGTATAGTCTGAAGAGCTAGATGGCCGTGCCAAATAGACTCAGATCTATGGTCACCCTGCAGTACTAATAATCCTGCTGCCAAAGGTCCAGGGTGTGCAAGTTGACGAGATGCCATGTCGTGTACTATAAATAAGAAAAATTAATTATTACATAGAAAAATTTTATATTTTCATAATTTTGTTAACTTATTTAATTAAATTACATATAATTTAATATAGCGGTTGTTTAAAGGTTCAAGGCTTGATTATTGAGGCCCGGGACCACATATTAATGATTAATTATTCTAAATCTCAATTTTAATATTTTCATAATTTTGTTAACTTAATTAATTAAATTACGTATAATTTAATATAACGGTTTTTTAAAGGTTCCAGGCTTGATTATTTTTGAGGCCCGGGACCACATATTAATGATTAATTATTCTAAATCTCAATTTTAATATTTTCATAATTTTGTTAACTTAATTAATTAAATTACGTATAATTTAATATAACGATTTTTTAAAGGTTCCAGGCTTGATTTTTGAGGCCCGGACCACATATTAATGATTAATTATTCTAAATCTCAATTTTAATATTTTCATAATTTTGTTAACTTAATTAATTAAATTACGTATAATTTAATATAACGGTTTTTTAAAGGTTCCAGGCTTGATTTTTGAGGCCCGGACCACATATTAATGATTAATTATTCTAAATCTCAATTTTAATATTTTCATAATTTTGTTAACTTAATTAATTAAATTACGTATAATTTAATATAACGGTTTTTTAAAGGTTCCAGGCTTGATTTTTGAGGCCCGGGACCACATATTAATGATTAATTATTCTAAATCTCAATTTTAATATTTTCATAATTTTGTTAACTTAATTAATTAAATTACGTATAATTTAATATAATGGTTGTTTAAAGGTTCCAGGCTTGATTTTTGAGGCCCGGACCACATATTAATGATTAATTATTCTAAATCTCAATTTTAATATTTTCATAATTTTGTTAACTTAATTAATTAAATTACGTATAATTTAATATAACGGTTGTTTAAAGGTTCCAGGGCTTGATTTTTGAGGCCCGGACCACATATTAATGATTAATTATTCTAAATCTCAATTTTAATATTTTCATAATTTTGTTAACTTAATTAATTAAATTACGTATAATTTAATATAACGGTTGTTTAAAGGTTCCAGGCTTGATTTTTGAGGCCTGGACCACATATTAATGATTAATTATTCTAAATCTCAATTTTAATATTTTCATAATTTTGTTAACTTAATTAATTAAATTACGTATAATTTAATATAACGATTGTTTAAAGGTTCCAGGCTTGATTTTTGAGGCCCGGACCACATATTAATGATTAATTATTCTAAATCTCAATTTTAATATTTTCATACTAAAAGACTACGCTAAAATTAAATAAGGCTCTACGCTACAAGGCTCTACGCTAACAAGCTCTACGCTAACAGGCTCTACGCTAACAAGCTCTACGCTAACATGATATACAATAACATATTAATGTAATACTAAAACAATAAATATACCAACATTAACATATTTTCTAATAAATTATAAAATAAAATTAATTCAAATACCTCAAATTAAAGCTGTAAAACTGAAATTTTGTTACCGAATTCGTGTCCAACAGTATCTTCGGGTGGGCCCCACTTATATTGCACTTGAAGGGGACGGGTGGGACTTCGAAATCAAAATTTTGGCAAAAATTTGAAGGGAATTTGAGGGGGGCCGAGGAGAATTTGAGAAAATTTTAAGTGTGAGAGTGGAGAGGAAGGAAGGGGCGGACGGATATAACAATGGTAGGCATTTCGCAGTTTTATACTGCGAAATGCAATAAAAACACAAAAGAGTGTAAAAGAGTGTAACATTCACTCTGGTAATAGG